>CM021104.1:36492923-37000275 GCA_007115665.2 Sequoiadendron giganteum | reverse complement strand
AACAAGGATTGCATATTGGTATGCACAAATTACCTTACAAAGTGGGTGGAAGTTAAGGCTTTACAAGTTGAAAGGGATGGTGATGTGGCAAAGTTTCTCTATGAGGACATATTTACAAGATATGGAGTTCCAAGAGAGATTTTCATAGACCAAGGACCCCTGTTTACATCAAGACTGATCACAAAATTAGTTCAAGAGTATGAGATCAAACACATGAAGTCTACACCTTACCACCCTCAAGCTAATGGACAAGTAAAAGTAACAAACAGGGAAATTGAGAACATTCTGACAAAAATAGTACAAATTATGACATGGTATCAGAGCATGGATTTAATGAATCCCTTCTCAATTTTTGAGCATTTCTTCAACTAGAGTTATAGGCTTCAGATATGGAATCTTCTTTGCTTTTTTTGAATTTTTGGAGTTGAGAAAATTTCAGGTGTATTTTGGTACAAAAAGGACCTCACCATTGCGTTCAGAAGGCTGATTCGACAAATTTTGATATAAAATTCACCCAATTTTGATTATAGGATATTTTTAGGCAAAAAAAATTGTGGAAGGGCATATGACCTCCCAAAAGGCTGTACTTCACAAAAAAAAATATTACACTGTAAGCACTGAAAAAAGTGCTTGGAGCTAACCACCCATTGTAGCACCACAGTCAGTAGACCATCGACCTACATAGTGGTCACTGACTGTTGGTGGCAACAACTTCAACACCACCAATGGTTGGCGTGACCATCCATTCATCACTCAACCAACAGTGTGGGGCCAATAATTTTTTTAATAAATATGTTGTGTAGGTCACATGGAAAACCAACACCTAGCCCTTGGGGGCCAAAAAAAATTGTTTTTTTTGCAAAATATGAAGAATTAGGAAAATTGACATAAATTTTCACTTGGTTATCAAAATCGGGAAAACAAGAAATCGTCAGAAAGTTGGTTTTGAGTACTATCTAATGGTGTTGGTTTTTCTCAAATCTTGTTAGTACATTTTACAACCTATCAAATTGAAATGTGAGGTTTTCACTCCCAAGCTCGTGAATTTTGACCCATTTCTCTATTTTTTGTGATTCTTGTGTTTGAATGGTCTTTTAGAGCTCTTTATAGCCATTTATGCATTTTTTCAAGTTTGTCTACAGGTACATTTTATTTAATTTTTTATGTTTTCACACTCTGATGAATTATTTGGACATTTTGGCTCCTAGAAACTTTATGTTTGCATGGGATGACTTGTTTTAAGTCGTTCTATATGTATTTACAACTATCTATCCTATTTGAGCATTGTAGACATATTTTGCATGCAAGTTTCTCTTTTATAGATGCACTGCGATAAAGTGTCATTCTGGTGTATATTTTTTTGGGGATTTCACACATCGTTTTGTGCCTTTTGTACTCACACTATGATATAAAGTGCCATGGGTGGGTTATGAATGCCTTTGTTTTGTCATCACACCTTTATCGAGTGAGTGTTTCTTCCACGACAACATCAAATCCATGTGATTCTTGCCTCATGCGTGTGTACCTTAATTTCCACACCCTTTTTATTTGTAGGTACTATTTTGTGCATGTTCAGACGTTTTATTTCTCCTACATGCACTTATTGGTGGCACACAATTTTAGTGGATCTTTTTTGGCTCCCCCTTGTTAGCATTATGGGGGTTTTTATTGTTAGTGCTAATACTTCCTTGGTTTCACATTGGAGTGAGCTATGTATCTAGTTTTTGTTCCCATGTATTAGGTGAATGTAACAACTGGTCACCCATGCATTTTGGTGAGATGGACCATTTACCATATGGACATTCTTGGATTCCTCGTTTTCTCTAGTTGTGAGAGATTAGATTATTTATACATGGGTACTTCACTAGGCCTTTCGGGATCCATCATGCATTCTCTTTTTAGGGTTTTTAGCCACTCCTTAAATTCATCTTAAAGGGGGTGTTAGAGTAACCATGTATTAGCTAATAATTAATTAATATTTAATTGATTATTAGGCTAATTTATTCTCATGCACTTAAGCTAAACTTATAAGTGCTTTTATTATTTTATTAGTTGATCTATTATTAGATCATTTTGTCTCATTGCATGAGATGTTGACACTTGTCATGATCTAATCCCTTTATCATCTAGGGTTGCTCCTATAAAGCACTCACCCTCATTGTATTATCTCTCTTGAGATTCATGGAAGCTTTTCATTCTGTATGTTTTTTCTTGTTGAGGAATATCAAATCTTTGTTTTGCAAATCTCTTGTGTGGAAGGTGTCTTTGTTCGTTGTTTGATCCTACATCTTATGTTTTTCACAATTCTAATAGTATGCCCCTACATAGTTTAGCCTATAAATAAGGAAGATGACTCTCTCTCATATCATCACATCATATGTAATATTAAATTCATATATTATTATCTTATTATTGGAGGTCACCCCTCAAAGTGGTCTACTATATTTATGATTTTTACAAATATTTCCAAGAAATATCATAACAAGGAAGATAGGTATTTTTATTGACCCAAGTTGAAAATATTATTGTACAATTTATTTGGATACTACAAATTTTATACCTTGCTTTTACTTTTGTAGGCGTTATGATACCAAACACTAGTTGAAAAGTGTAGGTTGCCAAAAAAAAGATTGATTTGCAACCTGGTAAAAAAAATCATTGTGATGTTTCACTAAAATCTAGCTTGACTTGTCCAATGGGCAACGATAACATTTACAATAGTTGGAAAAATCACTATTAGATTAACAACTTTCATCTACATTTGAGAGAGGCAGCTCCCTTGTAAGATAGATTTTGAGTTTTTCAAGAGTATGCTTTTAATTGAGAAGTAGGAAAAATAAAGAAACTAAAACTAAAACTAAATAAATATCCCTAGATAAGGCTAAGGTGGGGCTAATAAACTAGTTTTTCCTAGAAATATGATGACTAATTTTCAAAAAAATAGAACATACACAAAGATTTATTTCCATAAAATATGTGGTTTCAGAAAAGATATTGCAACTAGGGTTTAAAAGAGGAAATGTTGCCTAATATAAGAAAGGGGGCATTCACCTAGGATTTCAGATGCATAGATCATAAAATCACCTAATTTACATCCTTATTACATTGTGAAGAAAATGAAACTGATTGTATTCACCACACAAAGAGAGAATCTCTACTGAAACATTGTAAATTTGATATTAAAAAAATATACAACAAAGGGATATAACATACACCCCCATTGACCAGCGATTCCTATTCTCTATTTTATTTCATAATGAGAGCCCAAAGACTCATTTTCTTCTCTATAATATGCTGAAATAAAAAGGTTTCTAGGAGAAAGCCTTTACATTGAAAGTGATTACAATTATAGCCCTTCCTCCTTGGTAACTAACTAGTAACTGCCTTATATTCACCTCTTTAAGGACTTTATGAAACCTTGGAAATAATATTATAAATTTTTATAACAGACATACATACTCAACTCATTAAAATAAATGTACTTTGAACATTAGTAAAAAATTACTTTATAATAAAATATTAAGTCTTCACTAAATATTTATGAGTGTTTGGTTGTTGTACAATTCATTTAAAAATTCTTACACGTTGAGTTTAGGTGCTGAATTCTAGAACAATTTATTGGATATATGAACTAGTTCTTTCAACCTTAATTTCAACTTTGCCAAAAAATTCAACTTCTTGATGAATTAATCAAATCATTATCATCCTTTGATCTACTCTAGAATTCTTTAGTTTCAAGAACCTCTATAAATAAAGTCTTCCTTCCAAGCCTTAGAATCTAATAATTGCAAAACCATTACATGATCATATATAGTTTGCAAGTATAATAAAAATTACAGTATAATTTATCAATTAGACAGTAATATTTTTTTGACCTTTGATGGTATCTCTTATTTTTTCTATAGTATCTTGGTCAGTTTTAGGGCCTTGAAAAAATTGACAATTTCTTCCAATAACCATAAATGTTTGTTGCAATGTTGTAAAGTTTGGGAGAGTATTTGACTCAGTCCCAGAATTAAAAGCCTCCTGTGTTATAATCGATGGCCATAATTCTCAAAGATTACAATTTTTTTTGGCATTTGTGCTAGTCAAATGTATTGTCATGTTCATACTCTTCCTGGCAGGCACTGCATTTCACTTTCCAAAGTGTTCAGATCAGCAACTCCTACATCTAAGGTAAATAGATCTCTCTTCATACACTTCGAAACTTACTTAGTAAGTCCTATATCAATTCACTCTATTATTACCAAAGCTTTTTATATGATATGGTTTTTGGGCGTCAACAATTTACTGTTAATAATTTTCTGTTAACAATTCATCATCATGACAAATTTATCTCGTGGAAAATTCATCATCAATAATTCATCATCATTGATAATTTATCACCATGGATGAATTGCTGGTACTGAATTTTCCATGAGATGAATTTGTCATGACGATGAATTATTGGCGGTGAATTTACCTGATGTCATGTTTTTTATATTAATCCACATGTATTTTTGTGTTGTTTATACTGATTTATCCAACCAAAAAACAAATTTTCCTCAACATCAATACATTCTCATATGTGAAATCTTCATCTTGTTCAATATGTTCTAATCCAAGAGTCCTCTGTCAATCCTTCCACAGCATGTTTAGTATGTCTATTGAATTTAATGGACAGAGATCTGAAAACCCTGTATCCATTAATTTCAAAATGGGAAACCACAGACATTTCAAGAAGAGCATTAGTTTGGAAGACTGCCCTTGTTCCTTATCTTTGATTCCACTGGATGTGACAGTAGGCACCTTGATACGACCTCCAAATCTAGTAGGATAAAAAATGATTCTTGCCTCCCGATTCAGCTCTCCAGAAGCCAAATGAGAACCATGCCTACCAACAATAATGGGCATTGCATTCCTCCTACTAGGAGGATCATCCATGATGGTACCCAATTCTCCAGTAAAACCTCTGAAAATAGCACAGTTAATCGATTGGCTTTCAAACAGCAACATGGTCATTTGAATTCAGCAAATAATAGAATGGATCCCATGAAAAAGTCCTTATAATATACAATGAACGAATCCCTAAAATCCTTGTGCTTGATTTAAGAACCTCATAAAACTTAGCACAAGCATCGACATATCGCAAGGTTTCTGAACTATCCAAACTACCAATATGAATTTACACCTATGCCGGGGATTTGGAAGTTCTTATAACCATCAATCTACCAACACTTTTTTAATTTGGAATTTTAAAAAATGAACTTTACATCTGTAAGATAATCTTGTTTATGTTATATTCCCTAGATTTTATGATGATTCCAATGAGTGATGCCATATTAAATTTTCAACTATCTTCTCATGATTGTTCAGTATCATGGCACCTCGGATTTCTAGAAGGTCAACATGCAATAGCAAAGACTAGAGCTTTCACGAATTTAAGTTTACAGGCTTGGCATCTCATGGACTTTGAATATGCTTGTTTTTTGGGTTATTTATTGTGGACCATTGAATGGATTGGAGTGGACAAAGAATATGCTGCTGTTAAGGCAATTTTCACTTTAAAGGTTGTACCTGAATATAACAGGGAGCAATTGGAAGCTCCACTTGTCTTGGCTCCATAATCTCCACCACTGCAACCTCAAATATTATCATTGTCTGGTCACATCCCCAATGCTTTACAAAACCTCACCTTTCTCTCCTATTCTTAATTTAGTTTTGAACCATTTTAATTCCATGGTGCCATTGTGATTAAGAAATATGGCTATTTTAGTGTTCATTTGTTTTGATCAAATTCTATCTAGTGGTTTCTCATTTCTCTTATTTGGAAGAGTTTATGTGGGCTTACAACACAATAATTAAGTCAAATATTATCATGCAAATGCCGGTCCCAACTTATTACATTTTTTCTTTGAGATTCTAGTGTTACAAGAATTTATCATTTTGCATTGGAATTTTTTATGTTCTTCAATAACTTGATATTTAATCCATCTCATTAAATAGATAAATTATAGTTTCTCTTGATTTGATTTTATCATTAATTTATATAAGGTTCTCTTATAATCTATTAATCTGCCCTTCTAGGTTGGGTGTGATTTCCACTTTGGAAGTGGTCCATCTAGAAAACAATTAGCTTAATGGTTGCTTTACCACTCCTCTTGGATGTTTGAGTCAAATTTCTAGAATTAATTTCTCTAACAATAATTTAGAAGGCTAAGTTCTTCTCCATTTCTTTGAAAATGTTAAGAGGCTCATTGATCTCAAGCTTTCAAATAATAAATTGGCTATCCATATTGAGCTCAAATAAATGCCTCCAATGTAGCTTTAAGAATTGGGCTTGTATTATTGTAGTATTGGGGATCTCACTCATGCAAATGTGTTTACAATAGCTTGATCATCCTTCATTGATTTTGGTTTTATGAAAATACTACCCAAATCCATAATATAATGCTAAACAATTCTATTTAGAAAATTTAGATGGAAAGCAATTTTCTACGATAGGTGATATCTCATTAGATATATTTCTCTTCAATCCAATATGATTGATTGCAAATTTTGATAGCTTGGAGAGTTTCTTCAATGATTTAGGAATTATTTTAGAGGATATTGGAAAACAGTACCAAATTTTCCACCTTGGAAAGATTGCTAAGATTAGTAGGAATAAGGGCACTAAAATTATTGTCATTGATGTCAAGATAAGTCAAGTTGGTACATTTAGTAAGCTATCGACATGGAAGTGAGGTTAAGGTTCAAGAAAATCCAAATGATATTGTGTACATACAAATTAGAGCATACAATAACTAGTTAAACTACTTGATAATCTATCCTAGTTACAATATATGCAACACTCCTACTAATCATAAGTGTTAGTCAAAAACATTAATGAAAACATACAAATAGATCACTAATACCAACATTATCGCACCAAGCTATAGTGGTTGTGCTCCAAATGGTGAAATGTGAATGCCCTTACCAACAACATAACATTATATAAGGATTCAAGAGGAGAATGACTTGGGTTGCATCTAATTTATAGATTTTTGGATGAGGATCCAAGGCTTAAATTGGTTGAGAGGATTGGGTTTATTAGGAGAGGGCACGTGTCTCCACTTGGTTGATAAGAATGAAGGGGTCCAATAGTTAATGGGAATTAATTGTTGAGGATTCTTTTGGAGAAAGTGAATGAATAAGATGAAAAGGGGTACTATGGAGTACCTTGGGAATATGTGTAAGTCCTTATCCCAAGTGACATGTACTAAGGCCCATGTCAAATGTACAAAGATCCATACCTTATGTATGCATGCCTATGTCTATGGCATACATAAAATTTTAGATGATGTGCATGATTTGAGGGGGTGTGAAGAAGTTTAGGAAAGTGCAAATGGGGAATCAGTGGGTTAATTGGTTTTAGTTTGAACTTGATGAAAAGTGGATAAAGAATACAATTAAATAAATAAGTAAATTTATTTATATTTTTGGGATGAGGATGGGAGAATTAGGTGAAAAATGTATTTGGATTTATTTACCTAAGGTGGACAATAGAAAAATGATGATTATTGATTTAATGCTAGGAATATCGGTTGGGTGAATAATGATGAGTAGTGATAGTATTAGTTAAATAATAATAAAATTATTTAATGAAAAGGGATAGACATCATAATTAATCCAATAAATAGATCTATTCAATCAGTTTTAGAGGATATGTTCAAGTGATTAGTTGAAATGATGATATGTTAATTCTAGGTGTCTACATTTTTCCCTCTTTGATATGGTGTTATGAAGTAGCATAAATTTATTTAAATGAATATAAGTGATTGGATTAGGGAAGATACCATCTTCATTCAAAGTATGAGTGACTAGGAGGAATGATGATGCCCCCTTCAAAGGTTAGGCAAGTTTGGGAGAATACATGTGTGCTCTCAAAATGGATTGAAAGATGTAAGATAAATGAGATAGAAGAGGTGAAGGGATAGGTGATAAATAAGATTGGGATAATGGATTAGATAGATAGGATGGAGGGGATGGGGATGAAATGGCATGGATATCTATTCTTTGTTGGCTTGATCACTATCTGTTTGATATTACATTGGACATTAGGGTAAAAGTACAAAGTTGTGTCACACTTTCAGCCAATTTATCAACACAAGTGAATTTAAGTATTTCCACCTAAATCTAGACCTGAACCCCATGGTGATTTCAAAGTTCACTTGTGATTTGGAAAACTTATTTAATTGCATGATTGCATTTTGATTTTTTTAATAATTGTTTTTAATTATATTTGAAGGTTGAAATGTTACATGTTAATAATGTCTTATGTATTTTAGGAATTGATAAATCGAAAAAGAAAAAAAGAAATTTTTATCTAATTACATTTTTTAAAAATGTGTTTTATTTTTAATTTAGAATATTCTCTGTTTGTAAGTTAAATTTTACTATCCATTTTTTTTTAAATTGAAGAAATGAATTGAATGTTAGGTAATTTTATATCAATCCTAATTTTGAAAAAGGAAATAAAAAGGAAAAGGAAAAGGGAAGGTACTTTTCATTCTTTCTTTTTTTAAATAAAATTTCTCTTAAAACTCTCTCCCTCTCAATTTGAAAATGGAAAAATTGATTGTTTGAAGGAGTGTTTGGACTTGGATTAGATTGAAAATTGAATGCATTGAAGATCTGTTTAGATTTTATGTCAATTTGATTCTCAAAAATAAATTTATTATATAAAAATTGATAATTCGGTATGCCTCAAATTGAAGGTAATTTTGATCTCCTCTTGCATTTTTTAATTCTTTCAATTCATGGATGCCATGCCTACATTAGTGGTAGTGTGTGGCTTGGTTTTCAGTCTTGAATTTATTGTATATTGTAGTGATAATTATTGTTGGAAAAATTTATAATACTCATTTTCATTTTTAAGTCATTACTATGGAAACTTTTTCAAGAAATTGAGAAATGTGAAATTGAGTGCAAAATAATATTGTTGTACATGTATGAATCAATATTTTTTAATTTAAAAAAAAATCATTTTAATTTTTTTAAAAATTTCTACATTCAACAATGGTGAATTTGGGTGATTCTTGATTTTTCATTAGAAAAATAATTAAACTTTTTCTAAATTTAGAATTATTTTGAATGAATTTTAATAAGAAAAAAGAAGTTCCCTTATTATTTTTTCATTTAGAATATTTTGGGACCATGTTCAATTTGTTATCCCTCTTTTTGAACATTGGTTTTCATGTTGCACCTAAATAGTGATTAGGTGTGAGGAACTTAAGATTCAAGGTATAAAGAGTTGTGATGGAGTGATTCTCAATGTTGTCTTGAATCACTAGGTGATGAGGTTCCAACATGTAAGAGGTTTTAATTAAAGTTATAATTATAATTATATGGGGTAATTATAATGAACCAAAATGTAAGCTTGATGACATACTCAAAGTGCTAGTGAAGGATCGGTATGGACACCATTATGGTGATTTGATGACATACCCCAAACACTTGTAAATAATTAATATGTATTACAAGGACATGTCACACTTTAGGAGTGTTGAGTATCAAGAGATACCCTTGTGTACCAAGAATGTATAATTTGTCTTGCAAAGCTATAGAGCTACTTTGATGGCACCCATTTCTCTCCTCTAGGACCCTCTTCCTTATTGCAATTGGATTTTTTGTCCATCAAGAGACTTGACTCTAGCCCTATGTGTGGTGTTTGGTTCAGGCCTTGATTATCTACATGTTTAGGAATTCATTGTATGCTTAATGGTTGGCATGTGTATGCTATATCATATAGCTCATCTCTTATTCCTACATGCTACTCATGTTTTATCTTTGGCATCTTTATGCTATGATTAGTTGTTCATGATGTTTGGAATATTATGTTATGATGGTTTATCATAGATCATTATTATGTGTATGTTGTGGTGGTTATTCATATTTCTTGGTGTATGTGTGTGATCCATAGTCCTTATTTGGTTTGAGTGTATTTTTTGTCAATATGACTATCTCCTAGCACAATGGGTTGGGCCTACAAGTACCACATGGTTGGGTGGCACTCAACCACCACTAGAAACTAGTGGATTAATTAGAGTGGAACAAGATCATGTGCAAGTTGAGAAAAGGATTCATATTTCTATTTATTACTTTAATTGTAACAAATTGTAAAATGTATAATTCAAGATATTTGAGTCCTTATATTTAAATATAATATTATATCGAGACCTCCTAATGGGATGGATTGTAAACCACCCACATAAATGGTGACAATGTGATTATTGATTTTATCATGTATCAACATTGGTGATGAACATGCATGTCATTTTATCTACTTTTCTTTATAATTTATATGTTGATAAAATAAACTTAAAGCACTGGATTATATTTGGGCTTAAAATGGCATAATATGATAGAAAACATTTGATTAGGATTTCATTGGAATATATTTTATTTTCATCTTCCTAGTGTTTAGTTGTGTTAAGACCCACCATGAGTACTGTCATTTTGGTTCTTCTCATGGTAAGAGGGAAAGTGGGGGGTGTGGAGAACATTTATCTTCATCTCTCATGTCCTTAGACTCATCTTGGATTACCTTGTTAACCTCCTAGTTTTTGGAGAATATCATGTCTATTTGGTTGTATTTCAGAGATTGGATGTGAATGTCCACCATGGTCTTCCAATTATTTATGGCTATATTTTTGTCATATTTTTTTGTGGATCCTAAACATTGTCTTTGAATACAAGACCTTAAAATAGTCATCTATCAAGTCTCTATTCAAGACTACAACTCAACAAAATGACCATAGTATAGAAATAAGACTACAACATAGATTTTGGACTCCAACACAAATTTAGGACACTTGAGTAATAGTGCATTAGTTTCCCTTCTATGCACTATTGTCTTTTTGGCTTGCTAGCATCATTTTTACACATTGTAGTCCCCCATTTCATCAGACCATGAGTACTTCCATGCAATTTTTAAGGAAAATTGTATATAATTATTTCCCTTGGCCTTGCAAGTCTTCTCATGTTGTCACTTTGCCAACAAGTTTTTCTATTTGAAATACATTGGGAAGCATGCATTTGTACAAAAATGGACCATTGTCATTCCAGTCAATGGAAAGTTGGTACGTTCTAGTGGGGCAATCTCTTATGAAGGCTAGTCCCTTGTGTTAGTTGGGATATATCCCACCTTGGCCTCCATAAGTGATTCTTATGTCAAGGGAAATAGTGGTTGATCTCATAATTGTCACCCACTTGTAAATGATTCTCTTAGTGTTGAGTGTTTAGGGAATAGATTTGAGGCGGATAGTTCCATCATCCTAATCCCGTGTGATGTTCATGAGAGAACACAATCATAGGTTTAGGACCTAATTGTCGTGGTGTGGTTTTTCCCTCTCATAGGTTCATCATGGTGGTTTCATTCCACAATTGTTAAGTTTTCCATTTGTGCCACCTTGTTTGAAGCAATGGTGATTTCTCGTAAGTGTTGTCAATGTTTTGCGTTGTGCATGTCATGAAGCATGGCCACAATGTCCTTGTCATGCCTTGTGTTTCGATGTGTTTGATACAATACCTTGTGTGCATGTCAATGTGTAGTGTGACATGCCAATGCCATATCTTAGTTATTAAAAGATTATAATATTCTTCATCAAAAACAACGTAATTATTCACTTGGCTAATTTATCTTGAATGTGTTTCTTGGGGCATTACATAAACACATTTAAGCTCGACTAGTACTCAATTCTATCTTGATTTAAGGTTGATCTTGATGAAGTATTACACTATGGAGTTGGGCCAAGAGGTTATTGATGTATGCTAGGGAATAAGAGTTGGTTCAAGGATAATCCCATTTTAATGAAAGGTAGAATTATAAAATATACAAAGGAAAAAGAAAATATAGTTAAATAAGACATATTCAAATGCACATAAGACATTAGAAAATTTGTACTACTTATTTTCATTGAATACCTGGTACAATAGGTGTATACAAATAACAAGGTTAAGAATGAAGAAATGGGTTAACACATCAATTTGTTTTGCTTAGGTTTCTAGACCTCCTACATTGTTGTCTCTCATGTGAAGAGTCAAATGTCTATATATACAATATAGTTGCAAGGATATTACAAGAAGATAAATATAGAAGAGTTCGTATTGTATAACAATTTGGCCTTCCAATTGCAAGTAGTTGGACTTTTGATAGTTCACTTTCCCAGACTACATACAGTCTACAGGTGAAATGTGATGCAAGTGCCATTTGTGCAAAACTATAGACTATATGATTGGAAGTTGCGAGTTGTGTGAACTATACCATTCATATGAAAAAATATTGATACTCATACAATTACATCAACTATTGCTTCCATGGTAGCATGAGAAGTCAAAATACTTGTGTGATACATAAAATACTAGTCTATACAATATTCTCTAGAGATTGTACTAACTATGCTTATATTAGAACACCTTTAGAATCAACACTAGTGATGCCCTAGGCATGATGGTAAGTGTTCGGGGGATGATGGAATGACCAAGACAAAGCAGACCAAAGCTTCCATGAAAGATGATTTCTTACCAAATCGATATCCCTCATCTAAAAAAGAGGTGTGCAATTAAACATTTTTTTTATTTATCAAAATTGAAAGAATTACAAAGAAAATAAAAGACAATAAAAAAAAGGACTGCAATGTAAATG
This sequence comes from Sequoiadendron giganteum, assembly GCA_007115665.2. Lineage (NCBI taxonomy): Eukaryota > Viridiplantae > Streptophyta > Pinopsida > Cupressales > Cupressaceae > Sequoiadendron > Sequoiadendron giganteum. The sequence goes on along the minus strand of CM021104.1, from coordinate 36,987,611 downwards.
AACAAAAGAACAGCAACTCATAAAATTAACCTACTTACAAACCCAACATTGTTCTTGTACAATTAAACATTTAACAGGAGGCGAGCCCGAAATTGTTCATCCGTTCGAGTTGGTCAAAGAAAGAGAATAAGAATTGTTCATCTCAATTTGATTGAGTTATAATGTTATATGAGGAGAATAAGAATTGTTTATCTTAAATTGTTTGTTGATATGAAAGGCATTTTTATTGATAATTTGCTTTTTGCAGTAACACGAGATGGGAGTTCTAGTTATACCCGTTGGAATTCTTAGACTAACTCTGTAGTTATGGTGGGGAATAAAGGATGGAAATCAACCGACAAGTAATCGATGATCTTTTGAATAACCAAAATTTGACGCTAAGAATAAAAATAAAGTGAAAAATAATTGAAGATTCTGATAAGGAGAGCAGTCTGATTGAAAAGACTACTCCATATCCATGATGTAAAATTGTACTGGAAAGTTTATACTCAAATGTTTCTGACAAGGAAATTATTTAGAATTACTGTACATTTCAATTGCATCTTAATTGGAGGAAGGAAAGGTTCAGCATTGATTGATATTCTGATATAGTAGTTTAGGGTCAGCCGTTCTGATAGTTAAGTTTCATATTCAATTGAACATCTATATCAACATGGCAATACAAAATTTAGGGTCAAGTTTCATATTCAGTTAAATGTCCATATCAACATGACAATAGAAAATTTAGGGTTGGGTCACAATTAGGGTTGTGACAGGTTGTAAATGCACATCATGTTCTCCCAAATTTTTATGACTATTTTAGATTTTATTTGTGTTGTAATATTGTTTTTATGGATCCTACACATTGTCCCTAAATATGAGACCTTAAAAAATTATCTATCAAGTCTCTAGTCAAGACTACAACCCAACAAAAAGACAATAGTATAGACATAAGACTACAACATCGAATTTGGACTCCAATACAAATTTAGGACACTCGAGCAATGGTGCACTAGTGTCCCTTCTATGCACTATTGTTCTTTTAGCATGCGTGTGTCATTTTTAAACATTGGAGTCCTCCTTTTCATTATACCACAAGTACTTCCATACACTTTTTAGGGAAAAATTATATACAGTTTTTTTCCTTGGCCTTGCAAGTCTTCTCATGTTGTCACTTTTCCAACAAGTGTTTCTATTTGAAATGCATATCATGCTTTGCATTCAAAAGCATGCCTATGTACAAAAATGGCCCATTGCAATTCCAGTCAATGGATAGTTGGTACCTCCTAGTGGGGCAACCTCTTATGAAGGTTAGTCCCTTGTGTTAGATGTCTTTAGTTGAGATATGCCCCACCTTGGCCTTCATAAGTGAGTCTTGTGTCAAGAGAAATAGTGGTTGATCTCATAATTTGTCATCTGCTTGTAAATGTTTCTATTAGTGTTGTGAGTGTAATCAAGAGTTTTTATGGAATGAATTTGAAGTGGATAGTTCCCTCATCCTAATCTTGTGTGATGCTCATAAGAGTGTGATTATGGGGCTAGGACCTGATCATCATGGTGTGGTTCTTCCCTCTCATAGGTTCATCATGGTGGTTTCATTCAACAATTATTAAGTCTTCCATGTGTGTTGCCTTGTTTGAAGCAATGATGATTTCTTGTAAGTGTTGTTGATGTTTTGTGTTGTGCATGATGTGAAGCATCGCCACGAGGTCCTTGTTATGCCTTGTGTGTCAATGTGTTTGAAACAACACCTTGTGTGCATATTAGTGTGTAGTGTGGCATGTCAATGTCGTATCTTAGTTGTTAAGAGTTGTATATTATTCGTCATCAAAGAAAAAAATTGTTCGCTTGGCTAATTTGTCTTGAATGTGTTTCTTGGGGGATTACATAAACATATTAAGGATGGAGTAGTACTCAATGATATCTTGATTTAAGGTTGATCTTGATGAAGTATTATACTATGGAGTTGGTCCAAGAGGTTATTGATGAAAGAATTATAAAATATACAAAGGAAAAAGAAAACATAGTTAAATAAGACATTCAAATGCACATAAGCCATTAGCAAATTTGTACTACTTATTTTCATTGAATAGGGTACAATAGGTGTATACAAATAACAAGGTTAAGAATGAAGAAACAGGTTAACACATCAACTTGTTTTGCTTAGATTTTGAGACCTCCTACATTGTTGTCTCTCATGTGGAGAGTCAAATATCTATATATACAATATAGTTGCTAGGATATTACAAGAAGATAATTATATAGAAGATTTCATATCGTATAACTACTTGGCCTTCCAATAACTAGTAGTTGGGTTTTTGATGGTTCACTTTCCTAGTCTACAGTCTACAGGTGAAATGTGATGCAAGTGTCATTTGTGCAAAACTATAGACTACATGATTGAAAATTGCGAGTTGTGTGAACTATTAATGATATCAAGTTTCCACAATCCATTTTGTTTATTTTTGAACCAGTTTATAAATTTGATTGTATAACAAATTTTTACATTAATGTGTGAACTATGTCAATCATGTACAATTGCATCAACTATTGCTTGCATGGTAGCATGAGATGCCACAAGTGTTTGTGTGATACATAAAATACTAGCCTGAGATTGTACTAACCATGCTTATATTAGAACACCTTTAGAATCGATACTTTTGATACCCTAGGCATGATGGTAAGTGTTCGGGGGATGATAGAATGACCAAGGCAAAGCAGACCAAAGCTTCCATGAAAGATAATTTTCTAACCAAATTGATATCTTTCGTATAGAAAAGAGGTCTACAATTAAACATGAGAAAGAGAATGAGAAATACGAGTTGTTCATCTCAATTTGGTTGAGTTATAATGTGATATGAAAGGCATTTTCATTGATAATTTGCTTTTTGCAGTAACACAAGATGGGAATTCTAGTTATACCCGTTGGAATTCTTAAACTAACTTTGTAGTTATGGTGGGGAATAAAGGATTGAGATCAACCCACAAGCAATCGATGATCTTTTGAATAACCAAATTTTGACGCTAAGAATAAAAATAAAGTGAAAAATAATTGAAAATTCTGATAAGAAGAGCAGTCTGATTGAAAAGACTACTCCATTTCCATCATGTAAGATTGTACTGGAAAGTTTTTACTTTAAAACCACTGTACATCAAATGTTTCTGACAAGAAAATTACATTTAGAATTACTGTACAATTCAATTGCATCTTGATTGAAGGAAGGAAAGGCCCATCATTAATTGATATTCTTACACAGTAGTTCATGTCCGTGAACAATGAATTTGCTTGGTACATTCTCATTGTTTGGGTACTGTAGAATTCTTTTTCGCGGAGATATTGACCTTTCATAGTTTTAGCTCTTTAGATTTTTTTTAAAGAATATTTACCTGTCATGGCCTCAGTCAGATCTGTTATAAATATCTGTCACAAGAGATGGATGTTTTGGGCAGAACATCTACTTGTAGTAGCTTTAATCAGATTTGCTATAAATACTTGTCAGCTGAGATGGGATTGTAGTGGAAGGTCTAATCCATAAGGGTTCACTAAAATGTGTGAAAAAAATATGTAATTTTGTGAATAGTAAAGTGAATTTGTGGATAGATTAGCCAAAAAAAACAGTTTGAAATTTTGAAGGATCAATTTTGATTATGTGCAATGGAGTGGCAGTGCAGAAGTGACCTAGGTCAGATTTATGAGTATGGAAGTGACTCTCAACTATGAAAAAGAAAAATTCTAAAGGAGTGCTTTGGCTATGATATATAGATTTCTTTCTCTAATTCACCGTGTAAGAAAGTTGTTTTCATATCTATTTGTTTAAGCTCAAGGTCAAATGGAATAACATGGGATAACAATAATCCATGGATGGTTGCTTAGTAATTGAAGATAAATCGAACCAAAATCAATTCCTGCAACCTGAAAATATCATTTGTAACTAATGAGGATTTGTACTTTTCAACTGTGCCATCTAAATTAAACATTTTCTTGAAAACTCATTTGCATCCAATAGGTTTCTAACTCTCAAGCAACTAAACCAAATCTCATGTGTTATTCTTTTCATTACAAACATTTAGTCTTTTATGGCCAACTTCCAGGATTCATTGCCATCCATTTGTATTGCCTCGTTCACAATTATAGCCTCATCAATGTTAGTACTCAAGGTATAATGCATCTAAAATCAAGTGCCTTTCTAGCTACCATTTCATTCAAGTGGACATCCTCAAAGGTTGAAGTGGAGATTCTTCATCCTTAGAGATTGAAGAGCTCTTAGTAGTTGCATCCTTATCCAATCCATCATAAAATTTCAATCCATGATTTTGTATAGTCTTTTTGCTCTATGCTTGGAGTTGAACAACTAACTTAGCATCATCCTTTGGTTGCTCAATAGTGAAACTAGACAATATTTTCTTAAAGATTACATTATGAAGTTGTGTATGGTCATTCTCGTTATAGGATTCTAAATATTGTATCCTTTCACACCTTCATTATAGCTTACAAAGATACATGATGTGTTCTAGATCAAGGGCTACCAAAGATCCATTCCTCACACACAAATAAAGATACCTCTCCTTGCTCTCTTTAACTATGATTGTTCCTCTCTAAAAATGTATATAAAAATAGAACACGATCCTCTAACTTTTTCGTGGCTAAGAAATACATATCATCCCCTTTCTAATAAATTTACTTTGGTGAGATTATTAGCTCATTCCTATTTTCCCATGGACTAATGTAAATCAAAAGAGAAAATATTTTGTTTAATATTTTAATTGTAATCCTACGAATTAAGGATTTCTTATTTTTGGGAGCAATTAAATATTAAATATTATTATTTTATTTCATAAATGAAGGGATGGGGTTTAACGAGGTGTAATTATAACTCCCAAGAGTGAATTTAGGAGATTTTAGGATGGCTATGACAAGTTACTAAAAAATAGTTGATTTTATGATAACTTGTAAGAGGGGAGTTATTGCTTATTTTTAACCAAGAATCTTGTAGTAGTTATGACAAGTGAGCACCATTTGAGTAAATTATTGAAAATACATTTTTTTTAATTTTCCAATAGAAGAGCATTTGGATTTTGGCTATAAATATGCAAGTGTTCTCTTTCAAAGGGCTTATGGATCATTTTACAACTCAACTATTTTGTATGAGCACTAATTTTACTTTTGTGGATGAAAACTCATTGATTTCAAGAGGAAACATTACTCTAAGATTGCATTGGAGCATCAAGGATTTACAACATTTCACAAGTTGTTTCAGTTGTGTAGTGTGTGTGTGTGTGTTGTTAATAGGTTTCTAGTAAAGTTGTGAGGAGATTTGGAGGTGTGGTGTTTTATGGAGTGTGTTGTTGTTGTACCTTAGTTTTCTACCATTGTATATCAATATTTTTTAATTCATTTTTCCTTCTAGATCAACTTTCGAAGTTGTGAAGATTCGTCTTCAAGATTAGGGAAAAACAGTGTTGAGAGTGTTGGGCGGACTTATAGTTTTTTGTGAGATTTTGAGTGGAGATTCATTCTTATATTTGTAGTTGTATATTGTGGGAATTATTGTTGTTGAAAATAAAAAAATTTGTTGTTCATTAACCATAAAAATAAGTTTCAAATGTTGTGGAGTTCAATCATTCAGTTGGAGCCAAAATATTGCATGTGTGATTTGTGCAGTTATTGTGAGATTTAGGGAGTAATAATTTCAATTTTTTTGGTTATTGTAGATGATGTTGATTTGGCTATCATAACAACCCTTGTTAGTGTACAAATATTTTTTATAAATTGAAGAAGTTTCCATGGGTTTATATGATAAAATTGTTAAATTAAGTCTTGACTAGTTTGTCAAAGTTAATGTTAGATTTATGTATATTTTGTGGGTTTTGGTTTATGCACATATATATGAATTTATTTGGTGAAAATATTCATTTGGGTCAATAGAAATCAGAATCTATAAGTTATTTACTAAAAATATTTGATTTGGAGATATTACAAAATAACTCATATTTGTTGGGAAATGAGGTGTCTCAACCTTGTTGCATATTTCCCATAATAGTTATTCTTATTTAATATTTTTTACAGTTGTTACACATTGTGACACTGTCAGTGCATTGAAAATTGGTTTATTAGTTGCCATACGATGCCCATGTGATAGTATATCATGGAAGGGTTATTTTTAGAGATTCTATGATAGATTTTATGACATATGTAAGGGTCAAAAATAGGGGATTTCATTTTGGACGTGAGAGCTTCTTTTAGACTGGAATCTTGGCTAAGAAGTTTTGCACATGGTTTTGTAAAACCATAGATGGTTTCTTGTATAGCCAGAAGGGTGATCCCACAATAGTGGTTTACAATTTTTGGGCAAACTGGACATTGTAATTATTATTTTTAACTAAATCTTCCCTTTTGAGATTTTGTAGCAGCTAAACCGTGAGGAATTTGGAAATAATGCAAACTAGAGTCTCATCACATTTTGTCTATAGATTCTAATAATATTTTTTTTCAAATTTTTTGGAATCAAATTGCACTTTTTTTTCCATCTCCCACGAAAACTGGTTTTTTTCGTAAAACAACATTTTTAAAAAGTGACGCTCACCGTATACAACATAAAAAATTTTGTATGAAGGATAAAATTCTAATTTTTTCAAATTTAGATTTGTAACTACGATATCTAGCACTTTCATTTGGTCTCATAGTTTTTTATTCAATATTTTTTCCTTAATCAGGTTTCAAAGTCAAACCAATTGCAATTTAGACATAGGCGGACTGTATACAACATAACGTTTTCTGTATGAATCAAATTTTTATTTTTTTTAATGGATCAAGGACATCAATACCCAACCTCAACGTATTTTTGAGATTTTTATTCTGATAATCTACTATTTTTCCACATGTGTAGACCAGAGATTTTGATTTTCAGTGAAAAACCTATGTTTAATAAAACTAAAAAATAAAATACATAATAAAACCAAATCATATTAAAATTATATTCGACGGATAGCTCATTCCGAGGACTATCATTATCTAGTTGGGTTTCTGAAGTTTTCTGCATTTTCATTTTCAAATTGAGCTTCGAACGATAATTTTTTACAAAAAAAATTATTTTTTTGAGGAGATAGGGGAAGAAGGGTGTTCGGCCGAAAATATCTCTTAAAGGGGTTCGGTTGAGCCTAGTTCGCTTGAACCCCTTTAAAATAATGAGGGAAAATTAGGGGGTCCGGGAAAATGACAGGTTTTTAAAAAAAAAATCCCTATTAAGGGGGTTCGACCAAACCCTAGTTCACTCAAACCCCTTTATTTTAATATTTCTGCTCACATGTCAATGGGGTTCGAGCGAACATAGGGTTCGGTCAAACCCTGTGGTTTGACCGAACCATGTTAAAGGTTCAGTCGAACAATTTGGTTCGGCCGAACCCCTTCACTTTGTGTAGAAGGAAAAAATGACTTTTCCCTTCCTCCAAAAAAGTGTTCACCACTTATGTGGGTTCACCCAGAAGTCTATAAATTGGAGGCTTGAGGAGTAGTTTGTATGGGTGAGTTTGCAAGTACTGTTATGCTGTGGAATGGTGCCGAAATTCTTTCAAAATTGTTTACTGATCATACGCCTGTAAAAGACTTGATTTGCAAGTGTATGTAATCTTGTTGTTGGATTTGAAATACATTGAGCAGACTTTGGAGTGTGGGCTTTTTCACCCGAAAGTGTTTTCCCCACGTATATCTGGTGTTTGTATTAAATGTTTATTTTTTTGTTATGAATGTGTTGCTGGAATTTCTGTAATTATTTGATCAAGTTTTTAAGTTTTGCATAATATCTCTTCTCAAGATTGGCATAGGAAATTGTTTCTGCTACTCTAATTTCCTTACAATATTGACCATGTCACTTGCTAACCCCAACAAAAGAATGATACATTGATAAGCCTATTACTCGATCATTAAAGAAATATTCATGCAACCATGTAGATGTTACTATAGCTCAAGAATATAGAAGGAAAACCATGCAAGCACTTGTAATGAAATAGCTCATTCAATAATGCATAAAACCATGAGAAATTAGAATAATACCATGATATCACTAAATAAATTAATTTTTTTGATGTGAAAATAAAAAGATATTGTGATATAAGAAAATACTAATACATAATAAAAATAATAGCTAGTAGCTCAATGCAACAACAAAAATGTTCAAAGGCCAAAGAAAATGGCTTACCATGTAAGAAAACCCAACCAATAAGAAACTACACAACCCAACCAAAGAAAATATCACATATTCAATCACTTGATAGATTACCATGCAACCGATAATAGACAAGTAGCACAAGCATTAACCTGCACTGCCAAAGAACAACCAATATAAAACTCAACTAAGTTAGGAATTTTCTCATGAACATTACATTAGATAGACAAAAGTAATTTGAAGTCATGATGAGAAAGAGAAAATCCATTATAATTAGCATGATACTTCAAAATGCTACCATCTATAAATAAATCAATAAGAAATACACAGTCATGTTCAAGAAGCTAGTCGCCATAATAGGCATGTGATATGAGAGTTGGTCAAACAAAAGGAATGAAATCTCAACCTATTAAAAAACCTACCACTTGTAATTAATTCTAGCAAAAATCAAGCATCATGATTAGATTACTAAATTAATGGTAATTGTACGGAATAGATCATCTAAATGTTTTCATGTAAGAAAGGACAATAAAAAATCTACCTCCATTTAGAAAGATAATAACTAATAGTTGAAAGAGTTTAAAACATAATCCTTTGTATTTATTAGTATTCATATAGCACTAATAATCATTTTATCTAATCATCGATATAACTTTAACATTAACATTTGAAGTATCCTTTTATGCACTAAGTTTCTTATCACAACCTATCACCAAGGCAATATGTTTTAAAATACATAATCCTCTTGTCACACTAATATGCAAGTCCTATAGAAAAAATACGCATTCCCTATTTCTTTTATGTAGCATTTTAAAACACATGAAACTTGCCTATAGCAATTAGAAAAAATCATGTGGCAATCTATAAGTATCCTATAACATAACTACAAGTCTAAAGTCCATTGGAACCAATATCGTTCTTGTTAGAGTAATAGGTTGTTTACTTAATTAATTTAATCATATTGATTAATTAATTAAGTCACCTTTTACTTTATTTTCACTTAAGCTAAACTTAGACACTTTAATAACTACTTTATTAAATCTTAGGGTTCACTTTTGGGTTTTGATCTCTTTTCTTAAGGATTGATCTCTTTGTAATTATTAATTCTTGTTTATGCAATTTTTACTTCAGGTTTGTAGAGAAATATCTTTGTGTTATTTGAATATCTTCTACATGACAGGTTATTTTGCTTGCAGGTGATCACTAGGTTCTGTGAGGTATTTCTCAACTTCAACATGGTATAAGATCTTCAGATCTACCACTTCTTGTTCATTGTTTGAAGGATTCAAACCTTGAAAGAGTTTTTTTTTGTATCTTGAGTCAATTTTTACCTCACTATTGTGTCCAAAAGGTTCGAAATAGTCAAGATTGACCTTTGTTTCATCAATATTGGTTATACGACGCTCGATTTGTGAGAGTTTGAAGTTTATGAGGGTTTCCAAATCCATAGTGTACCTACAATTTGGGAGCATTTTGAGCCCAAATGGACCTCACCGTTGCATTTAGAGCACCCCAAAACCCCAAAATCAACTGTCAAATCATCGAAATCGGACACAGTGACTCCGAGAGGTAAAAAAAAAAATGGGTCGTACAGTCTTGTACGACACACAATCACATAAAAAATTTAAAAAACACAGTGTTGCAGGGCACTGCCATTAGTTAACTACTAGAGGTTACAACTAGCAATTAACGCTAGCAACTAGCCTTGTTAGAAATCTTGAATAAGATTAATAACCAGGAACACCTGCAAAAACAATGATAAATCTTCCACAAGAGGATATGCAAGAATGAGCTTGCTTGATATTAAGACCTCTCAAATGATGAGGTAAAAAGGATGTTTCAAATGATATAATAACCCTCCTTATATAGGAAAGGGTGAGATACAAGATGCATTAAGATATTTCCATGTGTCTTGATCTAACAACTTGTGACAACAAGAAAACCCTAACAACATTATTAAGAGATTAAATGCAACCTAGGGTTAATATGACCTAAGTTAACTTATGCTAGTGTAATAAATAATATATTACACTAACAACCCCCCATAAGTGCAACTTAGGGAGGAAATGAAAATGCAATGATTATGCATGATGATGATGGGTCCCGGTTGATGGCCATATTAGGTACCCATGTACATAGGATGAAAAAACAACTAATCTCCCACAAATGGGGAAAAGGGGAAAACCCAGTGGGAAGAAAACCCCTCTCCGAAAAAAAGGAGATGAAATGCAGAAAGGTGATGATTGGAGGACTCAACATCATCCCCCCAAGGACAACAATCATCACATGGATACAATACAATCAATGCCCCCCCCATAGGAGGGAAATAGAGAGACAATATAGCCCCCCCAAAATATGTGATCACCTGCAAAAAAGGTAAGTGTATGTAGACAAAACATGATCCAATGTCGACAAACAACTTGTCTCCCTTTCGGAAGAAACAAAACCAGGTGCAAGTGCAGAGATGCTTCCCATTCCAGATAGGAATTGAAGGAAGGATGGATGTATATGAAAGTTGCTCATGTGTCTCCTTGCCTGATGAAGATGAAGATACCACAACCCACTCAGGTACATACCCAATCAATGTAGAAGGTGACAAATCAGGATGATGCGGAAACAGATGCTGAACAAAATCCAAAGACTGTGATGATTTGACAACAGGAGTGCAATGACTATCATCAAATAGGAGAGATATCCCCTCAAATATGTCCTCCAAATCTAAAATGTGAGACTCCACAAACAAGGATGCAATGTTTGATAGATAGGAATCCCAATCAGGAAGAAAATGTGATACTGATTGTAATGAAGTCACTGCAGGTGAAGGTACATCAACTGTCTCCGATGGAGAAGCAGGAGCATCAGAAGAACCCTCTTCATCCTCATCCTCATCCTCATCTGAAGATTCAAAGTATTCCAAATATTCAAACTCCTGCATAGTATCTACATCATAGGATATCCTGTCGGAAAGATGAAGAGGCACAAAACAATCTGAAATAGGATCATCTAGGAAAGGCTGAATGTCATGATCTCCATGTATCTCCCAAATTTTGGTCCAAAGAGTATGAGGGCAATCACAATGATCAACACTTTTCAAGGTGGAAACATCAATATGCATTGCAATGACTCCTAAGACATGATCCCTTTTGCAATTCCAAGCAAATTTCTTACTGTCAGTACTAGGAGGGGGAACAAGCTTATACAAATTTGGCAACAAATGAAGCCATCGGAGATGTCTGATGATACCATTTCTCCATTGTGTGTAGTTTCCCCGTTTCAACATGATCAAAGCAGGATGAAATGAGAACCCCATAATGAACTATGATGCATAAAATCATGTTTCTAAAAGAGAATATGTGCTAACAAGAGTCAACACATTGAATCCTCCCTTTTCACTCAATCAAAGAACCGTCCTCAAAAAAATATGATTTGGCACTTTATATTAGTGCGTTTACAACTTCCACCAGTGAGAAATACTAAGTGGTCTTGATTTCAATGCATTACAAAACCCTCACAAATAGGGTTTAAACTGAAACTACAGTATTGGAACTTATAAAAGTAAAACTAATAGCACCACTGCAATTTACTCAAAAAAACATGCACTTTCAAAAAAAGAATCACCTCGATACGAGGTCGTATGAGAAAGTTATGCTTCTTCGAAGTTCCAAAAATGAGAACCGTGCAATGTCACGACTGAGAATCTGCAATTTCTGAAAAATTTCTGCATCAAAACCAAAAAAATTCTGCACTAATGCATAGAGCACAAAAAAATAGCCAAATTCAAAAAAAACATTGTGAGAAACGGAGTTCGTATGAGCAAGAACGGAGCATTGGAAAACTGCCTTCAAATCTGAAACTGCCAACAGAGAGGGGTACGGCTGAAGCTTTCTGAGTTTGTTTCTGAAAAATATACAGACTGCATGCAAAAACTAAAAAGTACCCAGATGGTTTTTTTATGTGACGAACAAAACCCAGATGGCATTTTTTCTTGCAGATGTATAGAAGATGTAGATCTAGTGTAAAATAGATGCCTTTAGCAACAAAAAATGACCCCAACAACCAAAAAACGACATGCAAAGGTTGAATCGGCTACCTAAAACATGAAAAGGCATGCTGGAACCTGCAATGTTGATTAAAAATGCAAAATATGCAAGTCGGTTGTCAGATTTGAACTTGAAACCCCGGTTCCGCAATTGTGTATCACGATCTCTGTTTCGGTGAAGCAAAAGTCAGATCTGACTTTCTTGACAGCCCTGGACTCGGATATGAGCTCAGATTTCCTCCAACATGCACCGAAAGTGACCTTCCAAGAAAACCTTAATATGGAGACAACCTCAAAGAAGATCTTACAGCCATAGCTCAATCCTCAGATTTGGGAAGAGTCTTGCAGGAAGGGCTCTGATACCATGTTAGAAATCTTGAATAAGATTAATAACCAGGAACACTTGCAAAAACAATGATAAATCTTCCACAAGAGGATATGCAAGAATGAGCTTGTTTGATATTAAGACCTCTCAAATGATGAGGTAAAAAGGATGTTTCAAATGATATAATAACCCTCCTTATATAGGAAAGGGTGAAATACAAGATACATTAAGATGTTGCCATGTGTCTTGATCTAACAACTTATGACAACAAGAAAACCCTAACAACATTATTAAGAGATTAAATGCAACCTAGGGTTAATATGACCTAAGTTAACTTATGCTAGTGTAATAAATAATATATTACACTAACAAGCCTAACCGCCAGGCTTAACCCCCAAACCCTTTTGGAGAAATTTTGATATTTTGGTCATAATTTTAGCATACAAACTCGGATTTTTGAAAATGAAATATCATCAGAAATCTAGTTCTAAGACCGATCTAGTGGTGTAGGTGATGTTTCCTGATTTTTATTTTTTGCTGCATTTATTTCCAGTCAAAGTCAGATCTTTATTTTTGCACTTATGGGGCATAAATTTTGCATACGAACTCTATTTTTTGGAAACGAATAGGTGTTGGAAAGGTCTTCTAGTGCTCTTTCCAGATCTGTATATTTATTCATCAAAAAAATTACCAAGTACATTTTATTAATTTTTTTGTGTTTTCACATTCTGGTGAATTACCTAGACATCTTAGCTTATGAAAACTTCTTGTTTGTGTGGGATGGCTTCTTTTTTGTTGTTCTACATGTATTTCTAGTCTTGTGTCTTTTGTTGGCATTATGAGCTTCCATTGTAAGAACTTATGATTTTGTAAACATACTAAGATAAAGTGCCTTTGTATTGCACTTGTATTATGGGATCTTACACATTAGTTTGTGCCTTATTGTCCTCGCACTATGATATAAAGTGTCATGGGGTTAATGTTTACCTTTGTTTTACCTTCATACCTTTCTCATACATGTGTGTCTTGGTTTGTGTACCCTTTATATTTTCTTGTACTTTCATGTTTACACATTCAGATGTTCTATGTTCTTTATCATGCACTGCATTAAAACATTCAGTTTCAGTGTACCTATCATACCTCTCCTTTGTCAGCATTATGGGGGGGTTTCTGCTATTGGTGATAATGCTTTCTTGGTTTCGCATTGGAGTGAGACATGTATATAGTATTTGTTCCTATGTACTAGGCAAATGTAGTGACTAGCTACCCATGCATTTCGGTGAGATGGAGCACTTACCATATGCACACTCTTGCATTCCTATTTTTGGAGTTGACCTTCCATTTTTCACTTGATCAGTTCTTCAAACTATTGGTACTTGTGCCAGCTATATCTTTGAGTTCTTGATGTATTCCTTGGTTTGCCATCAGATTTGAGTAGTGGCGTTGGGGGCACTCATACAGATTCTTGTCTTCTTGATTCCGATCATCATGGGTGATCCCACAATACTGGTTTACAATTTTTGGCCAAACTAGTCACTGAACTGGTTTTTTCTAACTAAATCTTCACTTTCGGGTACCTATAGCAGCTAAACCGTGATGAATTTGAAGATGATGCAAACTAGTGATTTGTGACATTTTGTTTGTAGGTTCAAAATATATTTTTTTCAAAATTTTTGGAATCAGATTGCACTTCTTTTGCCATCTCCTTCAAACACTAGTTTTTTCAGTAAACACAATTTTTAAGGAGTGATGCTCACCGTATACAACATTACTTTTTTTCCATAAAGGATAAAATTCTATTTTTTTCAAATTTAGATTTGTAACTATGATATCTAGTGCTTTCATTTGGTTTCATAGTGTTTTTTTGAATATTTTTTCCTTAATCAAGTTTTGAAGTCAAACCAATTACAATTTAGACAAAGGTGGATCGTATACAACATAACTCTTTTTGTATACATCAAAATTCAATTATTTATTTTTGTTGGATCAAGGACTTCAATATCTAGTGCATTGATATTTATTTTTTTTAAATGATAATCTACTATTTTTCCATATGTGCATAATAGAGAGCTTGATTTTTAGTCAAAAACCTATGTTTGCTTAAACTAAAAAAAAAATACATAATAAAACTAAAAAATATTAAAATTATATTCGTTGGATAGCTCATTCTGAGGACTACCATCATCCAATTGGGTCTGTGAATTTTCCTCCATTTTCATCCTCAACTTGAGCTTCGAAGGGAAAATTTTTGGAGATTTTTGGTGCTAGAGGGGAGAAGGGGGGAAAAGGGGGGGTTCGAGCGAACCCCCTTGGAGGTTCACTCAAACCTAGGTTCGCTCGAACTTGGGTTCGAGCGAACCCCCTTTCCACAAACTTTTCTTTTATTTTATTTCTCGAGAAATGTGGGACCCAACATTTAATGGGTTCGCTTGAAGGGGGTTCTAGCGAACCCCTTTAGGTCCACTCAAACCAAATATTCGTTCGAACCCCCAAAAACCAAAAAAAAATCCATGTGGGAATTTTTTACAATTTTCCTTCCTTACTAGAATTGTAAACCAATTTTGTGGGTTTACCCCCATATGTTTCAATGGAGGTTCTTCTTTCAACATTTCAACAGTCATTCTATGACAGTATTTGCAGCTTCTTCATGCTTCAGTGGGGTTTTTCATGTTCATCGTTTATTCATATCTTTTGGGACAATTTCTTCTTGGTTGGAGGCTTCTTCGTCCTTCACTCTTGTTGGAGGCTTCTTCAATCCTTCACTTGTTCCTGTTCTTTCTGGGACATTTTTTTTTGGAGGCTTCTTTAGTCCTTCACTTGTTCCTGTTCTTTCTAGGACTTTTTTGTTTGGAGGCTTCTTAGTCCTTCACATGTATTTCTATCTTTTGGAGAGGAGTTTTTTCCACAAGGTTTTCTCTTTTTCTCCTATTGTGAGAGATATTTTACATTTGTACATAGGTACCTCATTAGGCCTAGTTGTTGGGACCCATCTTTTCTTTCATGCATCTATCCTTAGTGTTTAGCTTCTCCTTAAGTTCGTCTTAAGGGGGATGTTAGAGTAATAGGTTGTTTACTTAATTAATTTAATCATATTGATTAACTAATTAAGTCACCTTTTACTTTATTTTCACTTAAGTTAAACTTAGGTACTTCATTAATTAATTTATTAAATCCTAGGGTTCATTTTAGGGTTTTGATCTCCTTTCTTAAGGATTGATCTCTTTGTAATTATTAATTCTTGTTTATGCAATTTTCGATTTAGGTTTGCATAGCAATATCTTTGTGTTGTTTGAATCCCTTCTATGTGACATGTTATTTTTCTTACAAGTGATCACTAGGTTTTGTGAGGTTGTATTTCTCAACTTCAACACTTCCTATGGCACTCATTGATAAAAACCAATTTAACAAAACCTACAAAGCAACGAAACACACCAAAATGGTGATGAAGGTTTTCTTGTGAACATAGATGTCTCTACATCAATACACTTTACATATTTTTAGTCCAACATAGACATCTTTTCTTTGAACATATACCTTAAAACTAAAGATATATATACTAAAGTGGGGTTTTTTCCCATCCAAACCTCCTATGGGGTTTTTCAACAAGCACCAATATATGATACATATTAATCAAGTAACATGTAACTTGCTAACTAATTTTATCAAGAACTTCTAATCTAGACCAACACCAATGTGCATAAGTTCCTATCCCTCTCTACTAATGTCACGATCATTCTCTCTACAATTTTTTTTCCTTGGGAGTGTATAAATCTATCATGTTCCATCATTCCATTCATCTTACAAAATACATTAAATTGTCCTAAAAATAATCTAAACCATTATTTATTCTCAACACCTTGATCTTTTTTCTCATCTAATTCTCCATAAGTTCCTTAAACTCTTTGAACCAAAATGAGACCTCAAACTTTCAATTTAGAAATTAGATAAGTGTTTTCTTGAAGAAATTTTTTTTTTCCAAGTGAAGGTATATTTGTGTGATCAAAAACATCATTATGTATCAAATCTAAAACACCATTAGATTTGGAAGATCATGTATAAAATTAAACATCACTTTTTTCCCATTTACACTATGTTTATAGAAATCAAATCCAAATTATAATCAATTAACCTCTCAAAAAGGTTTCTATTTTCTAGGGTCATTAGGTCCTGTTGATGGTGTTTTTATGCACTTCACAACACAAGTAATACGTAAGTGTATTACCTCTCTTGAAAGACAATCTTTCATAATCAAATTGCAAAACACTATCCCAAGGTCTCTGAGATGTCAGGTCATGATGATGCTTGGAATATATCAGTTGTTTGATGTGATTTTCTGGAATCACAAGGTGGTATTACATGAGTTAAAGTTGTAAGAGAATTGGGTCAATGAATGGAGTTCTTCGAATATGAAATTAATGCACTTTGTTGCAGGCTCGGACAACAGTCTTAGACTCCATTGTTTCGTCAGATTTGGCTTTACAATGTGCAATGAACCTTAGCACAGGTCGTTTCTTAAAAAAAAGGAAAAGAGGCAGGGAAGGAGGAAGGTTCCTAGATCTGCAACTACCGATGAACAGTGATCATGGAGGTTCCTGCTGTGGATAATTCCCTTAAATAGGATTTCACTAAATCTGAATTCCCACAATGTCATGAAATCTATGCTATCTTCTAAGGACTACAAATATTCATCATTCATTCGCCATGTAAATGTGAACAAAAACAAATTTTAAAGAGCAGCTATGAAATTATAGTCCAAGCTAACTTTACACAGTCACTTACCAACAACAAATGACCAAAATTATGGACAAGGAAAGCATACACACAGTAGAAAGCTTCATAACCAAAGACAACATACTAAGTCCACTAAAGCTAACTAAAGAAAACTAGAACAAAAAATTAACTGGAAGCAAAGTTTTAACTAATGGGAGAAGAATCATGCAACATGGAAAGAAATCCAGAAATGCACCAAGTCAATGCATTTCCATTAAAATTTTGGTAGCATGCCTTTACAACAACTCAACTCTCTTCAAATGAGAGGAGGAGAGCCCTATTTATAGTTCTCAAAAAGAAAAATAATTGGCCAAGATTCAATTCTATTGTGTGGCTAGGATTCACTTTACATTAGGGTTTCACCTACCCCCCAAATATATTAAATTTACAAAACATTTCTTGTATTCTCCCTATTTCATCATCTAGCGGAAGTACTGTAGCAATTTCATTCTTTTTCTTTTTTCCCTTTGTTGCAGCTACTCTTTGAGGAATTCTTCATCGATGACAAGGTTGCCTTCGTGCTTCTTCAAAGCTGCATACTCCACGAAGCTCAAGATGATTGACTGAAGCTTGTCCACCTCCATAATATCCGATCGTAGCACCTGGTAGCTCCATTCTTGGGAGTTATTAACGAGCTTCTTCCATTGTCATCATATTTGGAAGCGTTGCTGCTAAAAAGCTCAGACTGGGTGAAAGCTCGAGCAACAAAACTCATGAAATCCATGGTGACTTCAGTCTGACATCCCATCTTCCATGTTCTTTAAGAAGTGTGGATTTATGCTCTCCAGATTAATTTCAATAGTGGGCAGCTCATACCCCGTCATTAGCTTGAGGTACCGAGCACAATCCTCTTTGGCCTCCCTGGCCCATTTGATATTTGAAATTACCCATTCTAGAATCTGCTCCAGGTTTCCCTTTCGATGGTCAAAATCTTGTTTCCATACATCCACTAACCAGTGGTCATCATCCTTGAGGGCAAGGTCCTTCTCCCAAACCTCACTTGGCAACATGAGTATGGCCTCAATTTCTGGGTAGGATTCTCTGTACTTCCGTGGGAACCTCTCGCAAACCTGCCTTGTACCCTCAAGAGTTTTTGTATTTCCAAGAACTTATTTTCCATTTGGACTGCCAAGTTGATGCCTGTGTTTCCCATGTCTAAGACCTATCAGAACCAATTTTTTGTAGTCTTATCCAAATTCCTTCTCTTTTCTAGTTTATTGATCTATTATCGAGACAACTAAGGCGGGGCTGATGACATGGTGGGTTGCTCATCTGGGGATGACCACTTTTGAATATAGGTCATCAGATCGGCCACTTACGCTTTGAGTTCCTCCTTCGAAACCTTATCCTGTTGGATAAGATGCACCACCATGGTGACCGATTCCTACAGGTGGTTGACCGTATGCTCCCTTGTGGCCACTCCCAAATCGATGGTGGAGACATTATAGGTTATTCCCTATTCTCCAACCACTGATGTTGCTATTTTTACCACCCTAGATCTGGAGGCATCCATGGTTACCTTCGATCTGATCTTTGGCCTTTTCTCTTTCTTGGTGCTTATCTGTGCTCTGGCTAGTATGGCTTCTAGCCTTGCCAAAGGATCTTTCAGGGTGGGATTCTTTTGCTTCAATTGCTTCTCCAACCAACCGGGTATTTGGGGCTCTCCCCTAGGTGATTCACGTTGATTCTTGTTGTCTTCCTCCTCAAGTTCAATGGCTCTGACAACCAAAGCCTTCTTCTCAACCCTCGCATCCTCCTTCTCCTCGTCGGAGTCCTATTCGAATGTTACACACTTAGCGGGAGACTTGGTGTGCAATGGCTCATTGGAGGGACCCTCCCTTTCAGCAACCTTCTCTTCTTCATTTTGGTTGTGTTCATGTTCCTCGGGCCTATCCTCTTTCTCACCTTCATGGAGGGATGCTTCCTGATCATGTTCCAGGGTTTGGCAATGCCTTTCAGTTGGAGACCTGCTGCCTTCAGTCTCCGGAGCAGTGACTTTTTCATCAACTGTAAGCCGATCTTCAGCTTCCTTATACTCAATCTCCTTAAGTTGCTTGAACCACTCGGCCTCAAGCTCAAGATCATGTGTTTCTAGGACTAATTCGGTGTCAATATCCTCGTTGCTCTCACTAGAAGATTCGTAGACCACCTCGTCAACCTCTTGGCGTTTGAACATCGGGTGCTCATGGTATTCAAATTCTTCGTCTTTGGGCCTCTTTGCAGCCTCTAGCTATCATCGCTCAAGCTCATCAGATATATACATTGTCGCCTCCATTCCTAATGGTTTGGTAGGGGGAGGGAGAGTCAGAGCGTGGGCCATAGCCTAAGCTATTGCAGCTTGCACCACTGGACTATTAAGCATCCCTGAAAGTTCGGATGGCATGTTTTACATGTATTTTACAAAGGATTTCGGGACACTGAGGGCAAGCATCTTGGCAGTGGAAATGGAGGGAAGGGAAGGAGATATAGAGGAAGAAGAGACCAGCGAGGTTATGGTAGAGGATGAATCCACTGGTATGACCTGCATGATTGGAGAGGTGGAAGCAAGGTGGACAAAGATGTACATAGCAAGCGAGGAGGAAGCAGAAACTACAAGTGAAGTATGTGGGATGGTGGCAATCATAGCAGCAATTGCAGCACATGGAGACCTTGGTGGATCAGACCCCTCCCCTCTGATCCCACAGAGCAAACCTTTGGGTATCACAAACATCTCCGCGCCTCCGGTTGTTTTCCTTTGTTTCTTTGGTGGCTCGCCCTTTGATGCCTTTCGAGCATAAATCTTCGATTTGGCCAACTACTCACTAGCTTATTTTTCTATCTTGGTTTTGACTAATGGTGGGGTTTTGATCATTTCCCCAGTTATAGCGGTGCCCACCCCACCATCGGAGCCACTCGGTTCACTTTCTAGTCCCTTAAATGTTAAGGAAACTCCTTGTTGCTTTAGTCAAGCCACCTGTTGGTCAATCCATGCCTTCATTTAGATCTCGATGGGTTTGGTGAGTATGTCGAGGTCATCTACCTCTCGCTCATCCCAATCAATCATAGGAAGTGGAAAATTGGCAACGACATCATATCTTGGATCGATCACCATGCTTTCATCTTCTTCAATTTGGTCCAGAACTGGACACAAGTTGACTCTTCGTACGTAGAAGGCAGTCATGCGCATATATTGTCACAACTGCACTTCAAGATCAACTTTACAATTAGCTAAAAAATCCTCAACATTGTGGAGGTGGGCATACTCGCGTCCCAGTGCCTTTCTGATATGACCATACGAGTCAATTCGGGGCCGAGCTATATATTGTCGGAAGTGGTATTTGGCCAACTCCTTTTCAGAGTATCTCGTGCATTGGGAGGTATGAATTTTATACATTGCTTGGCCGAGCCTGATGGGGTAAGGTGTACCTGCTAGATGATTTTTGCTCAAGATATTATGAATGTGCCATAGCTGCCAAGTCAGCACCAACAGTATAATCCGATCATTGAGGTACTGGGGCAGCTTGTTTGGTCTTTCTGTGAATCTTTGGTCCCGGATGTACGTGAACTTGGGGAATTTTATGTATAACAAGACGTATTTCCTTAGGAGGGTCATGGCATTGTGGGAAACTCTTCTATGAAATTCACCTCCTAGAGACAGAATGGTGTAGGTGATGAATGCATCATTCACCCTACAATAATCCCTCTTGAAGTTTCGGTACTGCAGCTGTGGATATTTATCATAAGGCTTGAGCTCCGCTCCCCATGCCTCACTAGGTACTGCAATCAATCCATGATAATGTAGCTGATTGGTGAGGGAGTATACTAGGTAGGATGTAATGTACAACTTGGAGGTGTTCTTCACATTTGTAAACTATTCATGGAAGCATTCACTGATTATCTCACCCCAATAAAAGGCAGTGTTGTCACCGCGGAGAATTTTCTCCATAAAGTATAACATCCATTCCTGGAAGGCCACAACAAGAACAACCATTACTTAGCTCAGCAAGGTCATGAGGTCATGGTAATCCTCAAATAAATCACTACAAAAGATTTCATGAGGGAGTTTTCTGACACTACCCCGCTTTGTCCTTTAACTAGTACTGATTAATTAGTTTTTTTCATTTCAGAGGATCCTGCTCCCATAATGCCTTGCATTCTTCTATGGTGGGGGTCTCCATGCTCTTGAAGGTAGGAATCTAGAAATTTGTCGCTATACCAGGCGAGGACATATCTGCAAGGATATTCCCATCTCAGTCCACTATAGTTTCGATCTCAGGTTGATATGCTTCTATGCATGCCATTACCAAATCTGGGGCCACCAAGGCTGGCAGGAAGCTTGTAGCTTTGGCAAGTCTAGTGCTCCTTATCAACCTTGCATTTACTATTTTGGGATTCACCTTGACTCTCTGCGTAAACTCATCAATATCGACTTGGCCGATATTGGTATCTATGACATTTCTCCAGAGAGTGGTGATTTTGGATTGTAAGGGAACCCCTTGAAACTTGCACTTCATCCGATCCTTATCCACTTTGCCCCGGGGTGCCTTGGCTATTCCTTTCCCCTTTTCCTTGGAGGTGTTGAAGGCTTCTGCGTCGGATTCCATAAATCCTGCACAAAACACATGAATTAGCAACATCATTATGGGAAAGCGGTCTCAGAGAAGTCCTTGCACATCAAGATTAGATCCACAATCTTCATTCATATTGTATAATCATCTAACATTTGATAAAACATCATTAGAAAGCAAGGCAAGTGACCCGAGCTCCCAAAGTCAGAGTTCCCTTGGCAGAATGTCGTTTGGATGGGCAATTGAGGTATGGGACTCCCGAAGGCATTTCTTGATGTTGGATTTTTTCAATTGAGGGTTGGCATGAAAGAAGACCTAATTTTAGCAAGTGGGTTGAAGTCCATTTTGGATTTGGAGGTCATTTGAGCCCTCATTTAAGCATTCATGTATCAACTACAGGAAGGCCGCCTGAGATGGTGCAGGGAAGATGAAACTCCGAGCGTCAGATTTTCGAGCTCAGATTGCCATCATCGGGAAGCAGTTATGGGTTAGCCGTTCATAACAGTGAAATTCAGGTGGAAAATCTGGGAGTGGAATTCCAGAGGGTAATCCCCAAAGATAAACTTAGGAGTTGGGAAACCCTGGCGGCGAACAAAGGGTCGAAACCCGGAGGCCAGAAATTCGATCAGGTGCAGTCATTCCGGACGGCGACAATGGAACGAAATCTTGAAGGTGAAATTCTGGAGTCTGGAGTCTGAAGGGTGTTTGGATGTTAGTTCTTCATTTGGATTTTATGCTCAGTGAAAGGGAGACCAAGGTCCGAGAGTCGGGAAGACATCGCGGGACGACTATTCGAAACGACAAAAGCGACATGAAATTCTGAAGGCAAAATTCTAGAGTCTGGGGTCCAAGAATCCTTTGGATGTTCAATTTATCTAATAGGTTTTGAGATGGAGACTATAGGGCCAAGGTCTGGGGTCAAGAAAGATGGACAGAGTCCGTTATTGACAACGGAAAAATAGACATGGAAACCCGAAGACGGAAATCCGATCGTCAGAGTCCGAGGTGAGCTTGGATGGTTTGTTTTTCCTCTGCAAGTTTTAAACAGATTTCATGTGCCCGAGGTCCGAGGTCCGAAAGGATGCTCAAGGCAGGTCATTTTGAAACGGCTAAGGCACAATGGAAACCTGATAGGGGAAGTCCAAAGGCTAGGACCAGGGGAAAATTTAGCCACTGTCATTTTCTAAGTTCATATTTTGGGTGACGGTCGCGGACGAGTCCGGGCCCGAGGAAGGCAATCGCATGTTCCGAAGAACAATGACGAAAAGGCCAAGTTCTAGGGTTAAATCCTGGTGATTTAGTGCGATGTTCAAGGATTTTAATTGGTGAATTTTTAGGTGAAGGTACTAATCTGCTAGATTTCAATAGTTTTACATTTTTTACTTTGTTCTGACCCACAATTTCACAGAAAGGAGGATGAGGTGTGTGGACGGTGGACATACCTCGAAATACCAAAGAAGGATGTTGTTGAATGTCCAAAGAATGACAAAATGAGAGCTTGACCGCAGGGACGAAAAATGTCGGATGTTGGGAAGCTCTTCAAATTTCTCGATCACTTCGGTCGCGTGAAAATGATAGTTCAAAAATCCATTTATATAGCCAAAACTGCAATTAATACAACAATTTAATGTTTCGTATAGCGGCCAGAAAGTTTGGTAAGTTCAAATTTGCGGGTGGCAGCGGGAGGATCGGGGTCCAAAAGATGTCAGTCGTCGGATGCTAGCAATAGCAAAACTAGGACGGAAACCCAGAGAGGGAAATCTGAGGGTCCAGACCCGAGAGGGGCCACGGACTTCAGAAAGGCATTTTGACAAGGGAGACCTGAATTGACTCCAACTTTAGCATTTTTAAAGGGGACCAAGTTTGGTCAAACTTAAGATGTGACTTTTGGGAATATGTTGACCCTTTAGGGTGCAAAATGGGCACGCAAAACAAAGAAAAAGTTAAAAAAGACCCGACAAACAAAAGAGGGAAGAGAGGTTCCCTGTTCCAAATGGGGCATGTGTGCAATAAGCACAACAAATGGCGACTCGACTGGGAGAACGCTTTTGGCGTTATAAAGATAAATATTCATTCTGAATCCAAGATCTTTGGTTTTCACAGACCAAAGCTGATTTTTAAACCTGAACTAAGAACAGGTTAAGGAAGGCAAGGTTTAATCTTACTACGACATCATCATGGAGGTGTGTGCATGGTGATTTCATTTACCTTCCTCGGAGATGGCATGAGCAACCACTGATCTAGAGAGATAAGCTACGTAGTTCACTTGACCCTAAAAGTAACCTAGACATTGCTTCGTTGTAGGTCAGGCATCCATAGCCCCGATGAAGTTGTCGTTGTGACCCCATGAACATAGCTCTACTGCAAGTCAGACGTCCATAGCCTTGGTAGAGATATTTGCACACCCATAAGGTTGTTATTTTCACTTTGTTTATTCCTTTTATTTGATATTTATTTTCAGCACTTTTCTCTTTTATTTATGTTCAACTATGTAAGCAATGAAGCTCACCATGGGCTTGGAATTGTAGTGGTCACTGGAGTAGACTTTATATTTTTCACTTCTCCCTTCTTCCTAGTAATCACCATACCATTCTTTGGAAATGTTAAAATGTGTTTCTGTGTGTTTCATGATAAATGCAGAGGATTCAAGCAGATAGTCATCCTAGGTTAGTTCAGAGTTCGAAGGTTGAAAACTGATGCTTAGGGGATTTTAGAGGTTAACAATAGGGAATGAAGCCTTGTCTAGAGAACAACAGAAGAGCAAGCAATGAGGCCAACCATTTATCGAGCCAAGCACAGCTACCACAACATAATGGGAAGACTCTTCCAAGGTCGAGACAAAATAACCGAAACAACGAGCAAAATCAAAGGACAAAGCAGGAAACCTATTCTAACCTATGTACATGTATTTACAAAGATAGCTCTGAAAGAGCTCAAGCCTGGAATTAATGCTTAAGTTGTTGCCCATTGATAGGGAATGGAACGTCTTCACCAGTTAAGGTTTTTAAGTGGAAAGCATTGTCTCCTAGGATTTCAACAATCTGAAAGGGGCCAAGCTAGAGCTTGTCGAATTTGTTATGTCTCCCTTTGTTTTCATGGGCCTTGTCCCAATAAAGGACCAGATCAGAAATGTGGAAGGCCTTAACATTGGCTTGGTGGTCGAACCATCTTTTGATTACGCTCTAATGTTTGGCGAAATTTTTTATTGCACGGTCTCGTACTTCTTCAAGGTGCAACAACTCAGCAAGGCGAGCTTCTCTACGGTCTCCTCCTTTATAAAAATCATTGACAAACTGGAGGGTAGGGATTTTCAAGTGTATGGGAAAGACAGGCTTTAAGCCATAGACGAGATGATATGGGGAATCTCTGAGGGCAACCTTGTGATGGGTGCGATCTGCCCACAGGGCGAAATGAAGTTGGGTATGCCAATCCTTGGGATTCCTATCAAGCAACTTCTTGATCACCATGATCAAGTTCTTGTTGATGGACTCAACAAGGCCATTGTCTTGAGGGTAATAATTAGATGAAAATTTAAGAGTGATGTCGTAGTCAAAGGCCCAACTCATGAATTTTAATTAAGTAAACACAAGGTCATTATTGCATACCAGAGCATATGGGCAATCGAAGCAATTTAAAATAAAAATCTCTAAGAAATTAGTTACTAATTTTGTTGTACATTTCCTACAAGTTATTGCCTTTGTCCATCTAGTGTAGTAATTAGAAGCGGTTAGAATGTACCTATGTCCCACAGATGATGGGGGGCTTACTGGGCCAATGCAGTCAAGAACCCATTGCACGAAAGGCCTTACCTCCAAAATGGGCTGCAACGGGATGACAACATTTCTCTCTCAAGCGGTCGTAGTCTGGCACATGTGGCAGGTACAAACATGATTGTGAGCATCCTTAAAAATGGTGGGCCAATAATACCGAACTCTTAATATTTGGTGTGCAATTGATAAACCAGAATCATGATCAATTCCGAACTTGTCATGGAATTCCTTAAGAACACGATCAACTTCCTCCTTACCCAGGCATCTCAAATAGATACCTTCATGATTCTTCTTGTACAATATGGTGCCCTGTAGCATATAACTATTGTTTTTCAGCCTAAGGGCTTGCCTTTGGACTCCTTGCAGATGAGGTGGACATTTATGATTCAGCAGGTAGTACACTATGTTATCGTGCCACTCCCTTGGGGAGACATCCTCCAACTAGTATTTTTATACCGTGAGTTTGGATCCAACATCGATAACTACCTCTACTATTGTTCTGGTGAGTTCCTGCCCTCTTACCAGCTTCATCTGCTGGATTTCCATATCATACTCCTACAACAATGCAATCCACTTTTCCCGTCGCTCCCCTAACTCGTTCTACATAAGAAATATCTTCACCATGGGGTCAGGAACTATAGCGAACACCTTGTTGCGCAAGATATAATGTCTAAACTTCTTGACTCCCTTAACAAGGGAATATGCCTATTTTTCAACATTATGATAGCATAGTTCAACATTCTTCAGAGGGGTGCTCATGAAGGAAATCGGATTTTTGCTCCCCTCGTCATCCTTTTGTGTTAAGATACTGGCACAGGAATGATCCAAAGAAAATGAGTATATGTAGAAGGGCTTCAGGTAATTGGGCCTAACCAACACAGGGGCATCAGAAATTGCCTTCTTTATTTCCCCAAAATCTTGCTTTTCTTTTGGGGTCCACTCGACCTTGGCGTTTTGTTTTAGCATGGCATTGAGTGGTTTGACTATTTCCACAAAGCCAGTGATGAACTTGCGGATGAAGTTAATCTTTCCAAAAAAAAGATTTTAATTCCTTTTTGCTGCCTGGCAACTGGATTTTCATGATGGACTGGATACGTTCGGGGTCAATATAAATTCCCCACTCTGACAGGACATGTCCAAGGAGTTCCCCCTCAGTGACCCCAAAGATGCACTTCTTTGGATTGAGGGAAACCTCGAATTTGTGACACCGTTCAAAGACCTTGCATAAATTAGCGATGTGACTACCCCACTATTTTAAAACACTGTTAAATCATCCATATAGATGATGATGCACTCTCCAATCAGGTCCTTGAAAGCGATGTCCATGGTGCATTGGAAGGTGGCACAAGCGTTGATCAATCCAAATGGCATTTGTCTATAAGAAAAAGTCCCCCATTTGGTGGTGAACGTTGTCTTGTGTCGATCTTCTTACTCTACCATGACCTGATTGTACCCTAAGTATCCATCTAGGAAGGACATCATCTGAGAGACACTTACTATCTATAACACCTCATCCAATGAGGGTACATGGTATTTATCCTTCTCTGAGGCTCGGTTCAGATTGCGGAAGTCGACACACAATCTGATTTTCCCATTTTTCTTCCTCACAGGAACCAGATTTGCCACCCATATGGAGTGTCTAACCGGATAAATGATCCTGGCTGACAACAAATTTTGTACTTCCTTGTATATTATCGGTTCCAACAAAGCATTGATAGGGCATTGTCGCTGCCGAAATGGCTTCGCATCTGGTCGGAGAGGGATGGTGTGGGTGATAATTGATGTATCATAAGTCTTGAGATCCTCGTAGCTCCAGGCAATGACGTCGTGATACTTCCGTAAAGCCTCAATTATCCCCTTTCTTTCTTCATGGGCACACACCTTACCGATGAACACATTCATGGAATTTCCAGTCATTCCTAGGTTGTAGGTGTCACATTGGTCGTTGATGGTATTCTTCTTAGCTTGTTGATCATGATCTCTGATTTGATCAAGGTCAAATATTCGCTCTAATTGAACCATTCCCCTGGGGATAGTGTTGGTCTTTAGGTTGATAGTCCCATCTATATCCAAGTCCGCCTCTTGAGGTTTAATCTCATTGATTATCTATGTAGAAAACACATCTGAACTGGTGATAAAATCTAGAATATATTTGTCATCGTTGAATACCTGGAAATTAGCTACATTATCCGACACTGACGGGACAGAGGTGAGCTCCACCGTGAATCTCCTAAGGCCTGATAGGGATAATGGATGTAACGTGCTTGCTTCCTATGCCAGGGCATTGGCAGTATGATTCTGAGCACGTGGAATTAATTGAATGTTGAATGCATCTAGCCCTTCCAGCAGATCCCATACGTAGTACCGGTAGTTAGTGAGTCTTTGATTATAGCAGGAATAAAGCTTCCTAATTTGTTTTACAACTAACTCCAAATCTCCATACACTTAGAACATATTGACACCCTTTCTTAATGCCATTAAGAGGCCCAAGACTAAGGCCTCATACTCTGCTACATTCTTGGTACAATAAAACTGAAGCCTATGAGCAGCAAAGTATGACTTACCTTTGGTACTAATCAATTCGAAACCTGTCTCGGCTCTATGCTTGGATTTAGATCTGTCAAAGCGCAACGTCCAGAATCCAAGAGAATCATTGGACATTGAATAGGCAGCTTGGACTTCCACCTTCGGTGGGGCCTTCATTTCAATAATTGATTTATGAGGTACAAGGATGGAATAGGTTTGTTCGTACGGTGCTGATCTTGTTTTCTCCTTCAGAGTAGCCTATTTTTTAACAAGTTCAATTGTTGTTTGACACAAGCAGCAGTCAAATTCTAAGTGAGCAGTATTGTGTACTCTGCACCAGTTAGGGAGCAGAAGTTCTTGAAAGTTCATTCGGCTTCCAAGACAAAGCTGGTCCTGAACGCACTTTTACATGAAATCCTAGAAACCATCAAGCAATGCCAAGGTGTCATCCTCTCCTAGTTCCTCATCATCGTATTTGGCCAACACTTCAGTGCTCTGAAAAATATTGGTCAAATTAGCAGGCGGGCTGCATAGTACGAGGAAAACCTCACTCATTCCTTGGTCTTCTAGGTATTCTTGTTTGTTTCAATACGATATTGGAGAATAATTTCTCAAACCTGTTTCAGCATAGAACACCTCATTCATGTTGTTGTACTCGGTGATCATAAATCTTATATGTGGTTCTCGGTCAATCTGAATCTGATTCAGCATTCCTTTCCATGGTAGCCACATGTGTGAGTAATCGGTTGCAGCATATCCATTTAACGCCCTTATGAAATCCCTTCCTAGGATTATACCATACGTATCTAGGATATCAGCCACCTGAATGTCTATAGTTTGTTGGATCCAGGGGTCGGCAGCAACCTGCATAGGTATTCTATTAATTTCCCCCACTATATTGATTTCAATTTTTTTGACTTGTGTCACCTTCCGCTGTGAAGGAGTTGGCATTATTCTGAGTGTCTTGCACACACTTAGGGGCATAACATTAGTCGATGCGCCTAAATCTAGCAAGTAGTTGTGGAGGTTCTTCCCAAACACACGGATGGTGGTTAGAAAGGGAGGATTTTTGAATTTCCCTTGAAAGAATCCTCCGGATATGTCCACCTGAGCGACTTGGCCCTTGTCTTTCTCATTGCCCTTGCTTTGGGTTTGTACCTAATTAGTTACCTTGTCAGGCTGCTTGTTTACTTGTTGACCTACTGGCTGGTCAGCCCTACTGTTGAAGATTTTCCTAACAACTGGCTCACTTTGTTGATTGTCAAAGGAAGCCTTCTTCATCGGAGTTTCCTAAGTTGACCCCTGGAGTTGAGTCCCATTTATCATTCTGAAAAGGCATTCCTGATGGTAGACACCTTTAGAAGTTCAAATGCCGACATGCTTAGCTTCACCCTTTTGAATTCCTCAGCAATATACTCCCCAATCTGCTCAACTTCTTGATCATGGGAAACATTTTGGGAGGAGCTAGTGGCTTGGCTTTGGCTGTTGTTTTGTTGTTTATTTCTGCTAAGGTACCATGTGGGTGTATGGGTAAAATCCAGGTTATTATTTGCATTCAGATCGGGAGGGGTGCTGAAATTATTCGGTGGGGTGGAGGTCATAAAAGGACCTCCAACACGACCACCAGCTTGTCTATTTCTGAGGTTGTAAGGGGTAGTCCATTGGTGAAACATTTGTACTTCATCTTCCCTAGGCTTTTCTTCATCATCCTTAGGACCATTATCTATTGAATCGAAAAACTGGGCTAAAGGACCTTCGAAACTTACCTCTTTTTCTTGATCGTTGTTGTTTGAATCGGCACCCTCCAGTTCTAGTGTGTTGCATTCCACCCTTGGGAAAGGAGCCTGGTTTAGCACCAACATAGAAGAGTTATATGAATCAAATGGGACAATGTCTTTGCACCCCAAATTGTCCACTGCATTTTGAACTTCAACTTGGAAAATATTAGCAGCAATCTGGAATTCTGGACAATTGAGCTCGGAATGGCGACTCATTTTGTGGATGTGACCAACTAGATAGAGCATCCTCTACCCAGTAAACTCCGCTTGTGAGGTTCTCATTATTGTTGGGATGATCAAGAGGCGTGGGAACGCCACCATTGTTGGGGCGTTTATTCCATGTTTGTTTTTGCCTTTGGAAGGGCATTTTGTCGAAGTTCTGACCCGAGTTTTGATTTTTGCATAATTCTACCCCAACGACGTGCTAGCATCCCAATTGTCTCGATTTTCATGCTGATTTTGGTTTTCCCTATTAAAGTTGGCTTGGATGCTCTTTTGTGATGCCTGTAGCTGGTTTTTTTCTGATTCCTTAAGTGCGTCATTTCAGTTGAAATTTTCTTGATCATTTCTGTGAGCTTGTCAATCCTATCATTTTTAGCATTGCTTGGTTGTGACGCCGAACTCTGGAGGAACACGGGTTTTGCCACTGGCTGATTCTGATGAGCAGGTGGGATTTCTACTGCCTAAAGGTATGCATGCACCTGGGTTGGTTGAGGATGCGACTATTGTTGTTGGGGAAGTAGGTAGTGATGTGTTGGATATGCTTGATTCATTGGCTGCCCAGGTTGTGAAACCATAGGTAGTTTTGGTACTTGATTCAATAGGGGTGTCTGATGTTGCAAGGCTTGTGTGAACCCTTGTATCTACGTTAGATGTGTTTTTTGTCCAAAAGAAGGCAACAAACCAAAAATGTTTTACCCCAAATCTATGTTGGTGATAATGGCTTCAATGTGTGCATCAGCCAACCTAGCAGGTGGCGATCTCATTCTTTTCACCAAAGCTAAAGTGAAGTTGTCCAACGCTGCATAGTAAATAGGTAGGACAACATTGTTTAAAATGTACAAGGCCTGTAGCCGAGTGTATGCTCTGTGGAAGCGATCATTGAATGAGCTGATCGGTTCATTTATTTCCCTTTGAACCAACATGAAGTGTCAATACAAATCTGTGGGGCTGCCCGAGGTCTTGACCTTCTGTAGAAATGCATTATTCAAAAGATCCCATGTGTTGATAGTTTTAGTTGGAAAATTGGCATACCAGTAGAAAGCCTCCTCCCCTAATGAGTAGGGAAATATCCTGCAAGCCACATCTCTGTATATGACCTACATAGTCTTCAGGGCAATTTCAAAGATCTTGACATGCTCCTCGGCTATCCTCTATGGATCCCGAGATTTGAGCTTCGTGCAGAAATTCTCGAGATTCTTTTGCATATCATGGTAGAGGTTGAAGGCTAGAAGAGACAGGTTATTACCCAGCCATGCCATTCAAGGGGGCGGTGGAGGTGGCTATGCCAGATTGGATTTTAACTATAAACCAGTAGCAGTAACTGACAGGACAGTAATAGGGTTGGTGACTGTGTTTGGCTGAAAGGTAGTGTTCAGCCTAGATGGGCTGGCAACTTGGAAGGCTATATGGATTAGATGAGTAAAAGGTGGTACTACAAACGATGCTTGAGAAAATAGAGCTGAAAGAGCAGTGGGCTGGTCTAGAAAATTGGTAATGGATGGTTCCCTTTGTTTAGATCTCTTAGCTCGAACGGGGGGCTATAAATCCTGAAATTCTCCCTTGTTCGGGGTAGATCTCAAAACTCGATAAAATCTTTCAGTGGAGAATGACCCAATTCAATCCAGCTCCTACACCCTTCTTCTAGCGCCAATTCTATTGATGGTGTTTTTATGCACTTCACAACACAGGTAATACGTAAGTGTATTACCTCTCTTGAAAGGCAATCTTCCATAATCAAATTGCAAAACACTATCCCAAGATCTCTCGGATGTCAGGTAATGACGATACTTGGAATATATCAGTTGTTTGATGTGATTTGCTAGAATCACAAGGTGGTCTTATGTGAGTTAAAGATGTATGATAATTGGGTCAATGAATGGAGTTCTTTGAATATGAAATCACTACACTTTGTTGCAGGCTCAGACAACAGTCTTAGACTCCATTGTTTCATCAGATTTTGCTTTACAATGTGCAATGAACCTTAGCACAGGTCATTTCTTAAAAAAAAGGAAAAGAGGCAGGGAAGAAGGAAGGTTCCTGGATCTACAACTATCAATGAATAGTGATCATGGAGGTTCCTGTTGTGGACAGTTCCCTTAAATAGGATTTCACTAAATCTGAATTCCCACAATTTCATGAAATCAATGCTATCTTATAAGGATTGCAGATATTCATCATTCATTCACCATGTAAATGTGAACAAAGAAAAAATTTAAAGAGCAGCTATGAAATTATAGTCTAGGCTAACTTTGCACAGTCACTTACCAGCAAAAAATGACCAAAAGAATGGACAAGGAAAGCATACACACAGCAGAAAGCTTCATAACCAAATATAACATACTAAGTCTACTAAAGCTAACTAAAGAAAACTAGAACAACAAATTAACTGGAAGCAAAGTTTTAACTAATGGGAGAAGAATCATGCAACTTATAAAGAAATCTAGAAATGCACGAAGTCACTGTATTTCCATTAAAAAAATTTCAGCATTCCTTTACAACAACTCAACTCTCTTCAAATGAGAGGAGGAGAGCCCTATTTATAGTTCTCAAAAAGAAAAATAAGTGGCTAAGATTTGATTCTATTGTGTGGCCAAGATTCACTTTACATTAGGGTTTCACCTACCCCCCAAATATATTAAATTTTCAAAACATTTCTTGTCTTTTCCCTACTTCATCATCTAGCGACAATACTCTAGCAATTTCGTCCTTTTGTTGTTTGCTCTTTGTGGAATTCTTCATCGATGACAGGGTTGCCTTTGTGCTTCTTCAAAGCTGCATACTCCATGAAGCTCAAGATGATTGACTGAAGCTTGTCCACCTCCATAATATTTGATCGTAGCACTTGGTAGCTCCATTCTCAGGAGTTATTAACAAGCTTCTTCCATTCATCATCATATTTGGCAGCGTTGTTGCTGAAAAGCTCAAACTGGGCAAAAGCTTGAGCAAAAAAACTCATGAAATCTATGGTGACTTCAGCCGACATCCCATCTTCCATGTTCTTTAAGAAGTGTGGCTTTATGCTCTCTAGATTAATTTCAACAACGGGCAGCTCGTACCCCGTTATTAGCTTGAGGTACCGAGCACAATCCTCTCTGGCCTCCCTAGCCCATTCGATATCTGAGATTACCCATTCCAGAATCTGCTCCAGCTTTCCCTTTCGATGGTCAAAATCTCATTTCCATACATCCACTAACCAATGGTCATCATCCTTGAGGGCAAGGTTCTTCTCCCAAACCTCGCTTAGCAACGCGAGTATGGCCTAAATTTTTGGGTACGCTACTCTGAACTTCCTTGGGAACCCCTCACAGACCTACCTCGTACCCTCAATATTTCTCTACACTTCCAAGAACTTATTTCCAATTTGAACCACCAAGTTGATGTCTGTGTTTCCCATGTCTAAGACCTATCGAAACCAATTTTTTGTAGTCTTATCTAAATTCCTTCTCTTTTCCAGTTTATTGATCTATTCTTGAGACAACAAATGAGGTAGGGTTGATGACATGGTGGGTTGCTCATCCGGGGATGACCACTGTTGAATATAGGTCATCAAATCGGCCACTTGCGCTTTGTGTTCCTCCCTCAAAACCTTATCCTATTGGATAAGGTGTACAACCGTGGCGACCAATTCCTACAGGTGGTCGATCTTCTACTCCCTTGTGGCCACTCCCAAATCGATGGTGGAGAAATTATAGGTTATTCCCTATTCTCCAACCATCAGTGTCACTATTTGTACCACCCTAGATCTGGAGGCATCCATGGTTACCTTCAATCTGATCTTTGGCCTTTTCTCTTTCTTGGTGCTTATCTATGCTCTAGCCAGTATGCCTTCTAACCTTGCCATAGAATCTTTTGGTGTGGGAGTCTTTTGCTTCAACTGTTTCTCCATCCAACCGGGTATTTGGGGCTCTCCCCTGGGTGATTCACATTGATTCTTGTTGTCTTCCTCCTCAAAGTTCGATGGCTCTAACAACAATATCCTTCTTCTCAACCCTCACATCCTCCTTCTACTCATCGGAGTCCTATTCAAACGTTACACGCTTAGCCAGAGACTTGGTGCGCAATGGCTCATTGGAGGGACCCTCCCTTTCAACACCCTTCTCTTCTTCATTTTGGTTGTGTTCATGTTCCTTAGGCCTATCCTCTTGCTCACCTTCATGGAGGGATGCTTCCTCATCATGTTCCAAGGTTTGGCCATGCCTTTCAGTTGGAGACCTACTGCCTTCAGTCTTTGGAGCAGTGACTTCTTCATCAGTCGTAAGCCAATCTTCAACTTCCTTATCCTCAATCTCCTTAAGTTGCTTGCTCCACTTGGCCTCAAGCTCGGGATCATGTGTTTCTCAAACTAACTCAGTGTTAAGCTCCTCGCTGCTCTCACTAGAAGATTCATAGACCACCTCATCGATCTCCTGGCGTTCGAACATCGGGTGCTCATGGTATTCAAATTCTTTGTCTTTGGGCCTCTTTGTAGCCTCTAGCTGTCATCGCTCAAGTTCATTGGATATCTACATTATCGCCTCCATTCCTAGTGGTTCAATAGGGGGAGGGAGAGTCGGAGCGTGGGCCATGGCCTGAGCTATTGCAACTTGCACCACTGGACTGGTAAGCATCCCTGAAAGTTCGGATGGCACGTTTTGCATGTATTTTATAAAGGATTTTGGGAGGCTGAGGGCAAGCATCGTGGTAGTGGAAATGGAGGGAAGGGAAGGAGACATAGAGGAAGAAGAGACCAACAAGGTCATGGTAGAGGATGAATCTACTGGTATGACCTGCATGATTGGAGAGGTGGAAGCAAGGTGGACAGAGATGTCCATAGCAGGCGAGGAGGAAGCAGAAACTACAAGCAAAGTATGCGGGATGGTGGCAATCACATCAGAAATTGTAGCAGATGGAGATCTTGGCGGGTCAAAACCTTCCCCTCTGATCCCATGGAGCAGACCTTTGGGTATCACAAACGTCTTCACGCCTCTGGTTGTTTTCCTTTGTTTCTTTGGTGGCTCGCCCTCTTATGCCTTTTGGGTATAAACCTTCAATTTGGGAAACTGCTCACTAGATTCTTTTCATTTTTTCATTTTGAGTGATGGTGGGGTTTTGGATGTTTCCCCAGTTGTAGCGACGGCCATCCCACCATCAAAGCCACTCGGTTCACTTTCTAGTCCCTTAAATATTAAGGCAACTCCTTGTTGCTTCAATCAAGCCACTTGTTGGTCGATCCATGCCTTCATTTGGATCTCGATAGGTTTGGTGATTATGTCAAGGTCATCTACCTCTCGCTCATCCCAATCAATCATAGGCAATGGAAAATTAGAAATGACATCATCTCTTGGATTGATCACTGTGCTTTCATCTTCTTCAATCTGGTCCAGAAATGGACACAAGTTGACTCTTCGTAAATAGAAGGCAGTCATGTGCATATATTGTTGTAGCCGCACTTCAATATCATCTTTACAATTAGATAATAAATCCTCAACATTATGGAGGTGGGCATACTCGGGTCCCAATGCCTTTCTGATATGACCATATGGGTCAATTCGAGGCCGAGCTGTATATTGTCAGAAGTGGTATTCAGCCAACTCCTTTTCGGAGTATCCCGCGCGTTGGGAGGTATGAATTTTATACATTCCTTGGCCAAGCCCGATGGGGTAAGTTGTACCTACTAGATGCTTTCTGATTAGGATATTATGAATGTGCCGCAACTACCAATTCAACTCCAACATTATAATTCAGTCATTGGGGTATCAGGGTAGCTTGTTTGGTCTTTCTGTATTTCCTTGGGCGTGGATGTACGTGAACTTGGGGAATTGTATGTATAAGAAGGCGTATTTCCTAAGGAGGGCCCTAGCACTATGGGAAACTCATCTCTAAAATTCACCTCCTAGAGACCGAATGATGTGGGTGATGAATGCATCATTCACCCTATAATAATCCCTCTTGAAGTTTTGGTACTGCAGCCCTAGATATTTATCATAAGGTTTGAGCTCCGCTCCCGATGCATCACTGGGTACTGCAGTCAATCCATGATAATGCAGTTGATTGGTGAGGGAGTATATCAGGTAGGATGTCATGTAGAACTTGAAGGTCTTCTTCACATTTGTAAACTACTCGTGGAAGCAATCATTGATTATCTCACCCCAATAAAAGGTAGTGTCGTCACTGCAGAGAATTTGCTCCACAAAGTATAACATCCATTCCTGTAAGAAGGCCACAGCAGGAAGACCCATTACTCATCTTAGCAAGGTCATGAGGTCATGTTAATCCTCAAAGAAATCACTACAAAAGAGTTCATGAGGAATTTTTTCGGCACTACCCTGCTTTGTCCTTTAACCAGTACTGATTAATTAGTGTTTTGCATATTAAAGGATCCTGCTCCCATAACACCTTGCATTCTTCTATGGTGGGGTTCTCCATGCTCTTGAAGGTAGAAATGTGGAAAGTTGTCATTATACCAGGCGAGGACATATCTACAAGGATATTCCCATCTCGGTCCACTATAGTTCTGGTCTCAGATTGATATGATTCTACGCATGCCATTACCAATTCTGAGGCCACCAAGGCTGGCGGGAAGCCTCTAGCTTTGGCAAGTCCGCTTCTCCTTATCAACCTTGCATTTTCTATTTTTGGATTCACCTTGACTCTCTACGTAAACTCATCAATATCAACCTAGCCAATATTGGTATCCGTGACATCTCTCCAGAGTGTGGTGATTTTGGATTGTAAGGGCACCCCTTGAAACT
Organism: Sequoiadendron giganteum; assembly: GCA_007115665.2. NCBI lineage: Eukaryota > Viridiplantae > Streptophyta > Pinopsida > Cupressales > Cupressaceae > Sequoiadendron > Sequoiadendron giganteum. The sequence goes on along the minus strand of CM021104.1, from coordinate 36,950,762 downwards.
TCTACTTCATCTGATCCTTATCCTCTTTTCCCTAGGGTGCCTTGGCTATTCCTTTCCCCTTTTCCTTGGAGGTGTCAAAGGCTTCTATGTCAGATTCCATAAATTCTACATAAAAGACATGAATTAGCAACATCATTATGGGAAAGCAGCCTCGGACAAGTCCCTGCACATCGAGATTAGATCCACAATCTTCATTCATATTTGATAATCATTTAGCATTTGATAAAACATCATTAGAAAGAAAGGTAGGTGACCTCGGCTCCCAAGGTCGAAGTTCCCTTGGCAGAATGTCGTTTGGAAGGGAAAATGAGGTATGGGACTCCCAAAGTCTTTTCTCGATGTTGGATTTTCTCAATTGAGGGTTGGCGTGAAAGAAGACCTAATTTTAGCAACTGGGTCGAAGTCCATTTTAGATTTGGAGGTCATTTGAGCCCTCATTTAGGTGTTCGGGTATCATCTAAAGGGGGCCAAGTTTGGTCAAAATTAAGATGTGACTTTTGGGAATATGTTGACCCTTAAGGGCGCAAAATGGGCATGCAAAACAAGGTGAATCCAAAAAGGACCTGGCAAGAAAAAGAGGGAAGAGAGGGTCCCCGTTCTTAATGGGGCGTGTGTGCAACAAGCACAATAGGTCCCTCTCACCAATTTGGTCTATACACTCAGGTACCGCAACATGGACTTCTAAACAAGAATCTTGTGTTCTTTGAGGTAAGGTAAAAATTAGAAACTCATATAGTATTCATAAGATCCATAAATTGATTTCTTAATATAAGCTTCAAGAGACAAATGTGAAGAGGTTACATATCTCCTTACTATAATTGTAATAAAACTATCATACTAGATACATACGCTCACATAGAAAAATAAATCATAATGAACCCCCTTAGTAAGAACCATGGCACCATGAACCGTCTTACACCCTTTTTTGCTAAAAACCACTTGTACACATGCATTATTCATCTTTCTTATAAACAAAAAGTTTTATGCCAACTGATATTTCCAAAACTCTAAAGATTCCTTTTATCTTCCCATCACTAAAATGGATCTTAAATTGAACACTATCAACAATACTAATGAGTGTATTGTCACAAAGATAAATCTTTCCACAATCAATATTCTCAGACTCAAAAAACATTCCCTCAAGGGAATCATGTGAAAAGAAGAAACAAAGTAATTCATACATGCATCCTTAAATGTATGTGTATCCAAAATAAAAATATCCAACACATCCTAATATTTCTCTAAATTTGCATCACCATTTTATCTATGTAGTCCTTTTGTATGTAGCCTTTCTTACCGTAGTTCCAACATTTCATCTTGGGTTTCCTAGGAGACTTAGATCTTCCTTTCCCTTGATTCTTGTCATTCTTATCTTTTTCTATCAATTTACCCTGAATAATTAAGGAATATTTAATGGTGTCTTAAAATTTTGCTTCATCTCCTCTAAAATACAAGCATTCAACACCTCTTCATGTGTTAAATTAGTGGCAATTATTTTAATGGACATAACTAGGTTATCACATGAATCTTGTGAAGAATATAGAAATTTGATACTTTAATCTCCATCATCAACCTACACACCAATGGAATTCAAATAGGTAACCAAAGTTTTATTTACATTCAAGTGGTTATAAATAGCCTCACCATCACTTATATTTGATGGATATAACTTCTTCTACAAAACTTTTATCTGTATAAAATTCAATTGCATCTTTATTAGAGGAAGGAAAGGCCCAATATTGATTGATATTCTTACATATTAGTTTGTGTCAGTGAACTATGATTTTTTTTTATACATCCCCATAGTTTGGGTACTATAGAATTAATTTAAGCAGAGATACGGACCTCTCATACTTTTAGCTGTGATATTTTTTTAAATAATATTTATGTGTCGTGGATTCAGTCAAATTTGTTATAAAAACTTGTCACAAGGGATGAATTCTTTTGGGTAGAACATCTCTAGTTGTGGTAGATTTAGTCAATTTTTTTATAAATAACTTCCAGTTGAGGTAGGATTAGAGTGGAGGTCTAATCCATAAAGGTTCATTAAAATGTATGAAAAAAATATGTAATTTTGTGAATAGTAAAGTGAATTTGTGGATAGATTAATGAAATTAATAGTTTGAAATTTTTTAAGAATAATTTTGATTATGTGCAATGGATTGTGAGTGTAGAAGTGACCTAGGTCAAGTCTATGAGTATGCAAGTGACTCTCGATTATGAAAAAGAAGTTTTTTAATGTGGTGCTCTAGCTATGACATATAAATTTATTCATCTAATTCACCATGTAAGAAATTTATCTTCATATCTATTTTCTTAACCTCAAGTTCAAATGCAATAAAACAAGATAACAATAATTCATGTATGGTTTCTTATTAATTGAAGATAATTATAACCAAAATCAATTCCCTAAAATTGGAAATATCCTTTTGTAACTAATAAATATTTATACTTTTCAATTATGTTATATGAATTACACTTTTTGAAAAATATTTACATCCAATAATTTTCTAACTCTCAAGAAACTAAACCAAATACCATGTGTTATTATTTTTATTGCAACCTTCCATGGCCAAATTCCAAGTTTCATTTTCATCCATTTGCAATGCCTCATTCACAATAATAGGCTCATCAATGTTAGTACTCAAGGAAAAATGTATATAAAATCATGTGGGTTATACCTTTCTAGTTACCATCTCATTCAAGTGGACCTACTCACAAGCTGAGGTGGAGATTATGTATCCTAGAGATCAAAGAGCTCTTAGTATTTTCATCCTTATCCAATCCAACATAAAATTTTGATTCATCATCTAGTGTATTCTTGTCAATCTATGTCTATAGTTGATCAACTAACTCAACACCATCCTATATATATTCAATAGTGGGACTAGACTGCATCTACTTAAATATTACATTCTAACTTTTCATGGTCTTTCTAGTTACAAAATTATAAATATACACCTTCATCATAGTTAATGAATATACATGATGTATTCTAGATCAAGGGACCTACTGAAAGACTACATAATCTAGCATCCCACATAATCACACACACCCATACATTATTAACCCTCCTATAATACAAAGCAACCTACTCACAATTTTACAATAATTTGCAGTAATTCTATTAGCTACCTACAGCAACATACAATACAAAAATATATTCTATAATAGATTACAACTTATTGTCACCTATCTCTCTTGCTATAAGAATCCATTCATCCTTCCTCTTACTCATCTCTACACTATAAGGATTTTTCCCTTCACCTAAATCTATTTAACATAGATTAAATCATTTTCTCTCATTCAACCAGGGTTTATTTCCCCCTCTTCTTCTACCAAAGATCCATTACTCTCACATGAATAAATATACCTTTCATTTCTCTCTAAATAACTATGATTTTTCCTCTCTAAAAAAGTATATAAATATATTAGAACATTATCCACTAACTTTTTCTTGACAAATAAATAACTTGTACTAACCATGTCTCTTGCTAAACGCAACAAAATAAAGGAACTTTGTTAACCCTATTACTCATTAAATAAATAGTCAAGAAACCATGTAGAGGTAACTATAGCTCAAGAATACAGAAGGAAAACCATGTAGGCCCTTGTAATGAAATACCTTATTTAATAAATTTTTAAAGCATGGGAAATTATAGTAATGTCATTCTACCAAGAAATAAATTCAAGTTTTGATGTGGTGAGAAAATAGATGATGACCAAGTAAATAATGTTGCATAATCAAAAGAATAGTTAGTAGCTCAATGAAACAAAATAAGCGTTCAAATGCCAAATAAAATGGCCTTTTATGTGAAATAAATAAATAGATGCCAAGAGGAACTACATGACCCAACCAAAGGAAAATATCCCATAATAAATCACTTGATAGATTACTGTAATGGCACAAATTTACACCCTTGGAAAATTCCCTATTTATTTTTCCCTTACTTCAGAAATTGTAAGTTTGTTGATGTAATCCCCACCACCGTTAGCTTTCTCCATCTTCCTAGCCTTGTAATTTTTTCCAATGGAGGAATATTTTTTGATGACACAAATGTGTTGTGCATACGTCTGTGTGCCACGCTAGCATCCTAACAGGATTCTTGCCCCTAGAATTTGTAGAATTGTTACATCTTTGGTTGGTTGCAAAGGTGATGCTTCTTGTACTCCCTTGACCAAAGAAAATTGATCTATTTCCTCTAGTTTTCCATTCAAACTCAATTCATTCTCTCTTATACTCTAACACTTCACTCTCTCATTCTTACTTCACTCTTTCTTCTACACCATTATTCTTTTTGTTGTGAGCTTCTCACTTGGCTCCAAAAGCGTACTCTCATTGTAACAACATTTCCATTTTAGAATTTTCATGCTTCATCTTCTCCACATGGTAGCTTTACTATATCCCTTACTCTATTGGTCTTGAGAGCTCTTAGTTGGGAAGGTGACTTTGTATCTCTCTATTCGGTTGCATCATCCTACTTATTGGATAGAATTTCAGTTGTCTTTGCTTTTGATCTAGTTGTGCTACTTAATTTTTGATTTATTTATCAATTTTTATATCTTGTGGCATTCTATCTATCCTTGGAGGTGGGAACACCAAAATGGGGGTATGACTGAGGCAGACCTCAAATACAGCCCAACATGTTTTTTTGTTTATATGTGTGTAGGAACGTTCAAGTGGGGCTAATTGAAGAATCGAGTCATGGGAAGTACGGTATCTTTTCCTAATATTTCTATGATTCTTGTTTCTAGAATAATTTTCTTTCAAGTATTCTATTTTTTGCATTATATGTACTCTCTATCAAAATTCAAAACATAAACAATTAGATATTTAGTAGGCTCTTAGTGTTCTCTACTTGTTTTCTAGACCTCTGTCTGTATAGGATGCCAACACATCCCTAAGATGCCAGTGCATTATTTTGGAGTCCAAGATTTGTGCTATCATCCTCAAATAGTGAGTTGTCTAGGCAACAACCCAAAACCTCTGTAGCCAACTCTTTTAACTCTGTAAACACCTGGCTTTAGCAAAAGGAAAGTGGTGTGCTACTTGCCCTTCCTTTTTAGCCTCAATCTTCCATCTTTCCAAACCTACCTAGTCAACCCGAGGTAGTTTAGGGTAGTCTGTTACTTGGGAATCTCCCATGACCTAGAGTCGTGAGGGTGATGGATCCCCCTTCTCTACATTTTTGGTGAACCCAACATGTATTATCTTTGTTTTATTTCTTGGTATTGAGGAACCTTCTCTTGTGTCCTAGGTGCATTGTAGATTTATGTGTTGTAGGGTGTGTAGCATTGCAACCCAATATATGACCCTTAGATATGTAGTGAGAAGGGCTCTTGTATATTCATAAGTTGAATTTAGTTAATTTACTATCTAATTGTTCAATCTCTTACATCATCTGAAGTAGTCCTATATGAGTACATGAATATGGTTTCATTCATGCATACTCCTCCCCCCAGAAAATGTGAGTGATACACCTAACATAATATTTACCTCACATGATAAGCATCTCAATAAGGAGCTCTCCCCTTTATACATAACTACTTGAATCAATGGAAATGTCGTAACTGGAAATTTAGTTGATCCGACAAGTCAGGTCAATGTGATAATGGAGGAGATGTTGTTCATAAATGGTTGGCATAGGGAGAAGTATGAAGAGTCAAATACCACCCTCCATACACATGATGGAATCTCAGTTTCTCCTTTAGGTTCTATTTCTTTGTCAATATTGGTAGGAACCAAGGTTTTTGATTCTTCTTTTGTTATCATTCTTGAGTCTGATTTGTTCCAAGTTAGGCTAGGCATCCCCTAGCTCACCTTTGTGAACAATGTCACCTTTTTGGTTCATAAATGTTTAAAATTCATTTATGAAGTTTTTATGCATATAGTGCATGATACCGATTATAAACCACTGGTGTCACATGGGAGTTTTGCACTAGATCACTATTGGCCTACCCTAGTCAGACCTCTCCCTCCTAGGGGAGATTTTCTATATAAGGCTTATATTAAGTATAATATTGGGGGATCAAGGCCAAAGGTTAGATATGTGGTGTCCCCCTATGAAATCTTTGTGATTGTTTCTATGACCGCAAAACAAGTTGCTTCTTCCACCAAGCAAAATGGGAAGGAGAAGCTTGTTTGTGTTACAATCTTGTTGAACACCTCATAGTGCTTACATGGAAATGCCTATCGAAGTGATTTTCTTTCACTATATTATTAAAAGTATCTTGGTTAGAGGCTCTTTTAGGGGCCATCTAATATAATTTAGGGTTGAAGAATTTTCAAATGTCACATGATTTCCAATGCACTAGGGTTTTCATAAGGTTTTAGATTTACTACAAATAGTCAATAATTACTATCATATTATGCTTAAATGATTTACAAGCATATGAAACTTCAAGACAACTAGATCAACCTAATCACACTACTTGAATTCCATAATTTTCTTATTTAATTTTCATTTAACTATTTTGAAAGAAATAAAAATAATATAGAGGATCATTTTCTCTTACCTAAGAAAAACATTTCAAATTCTTTCTTCAATTGTGAAAATGTAATTTCTAAGAGCTTCCTCTTAGGTATGGAATAATTATTTTCTTTGGAAATTAAATTTTCAAGTGAGGAAATGTGATATTGAAATGTTTTTTATTTATTTTAAGAGCACTTGAAAACCTATATGAACACCTCATTAATGTGGCTCCAAAAAAATTTGATGGCTTCTTTATACCAAAAAATTGTGTTATTAGGTAACTCATCTGAATTTTTATTCAAGGGTTTGGATGGATCTATTGAATGCACAAGAAAACTTAGAGGGGGGTGGATCAATTTACATTAAATCATTAAAACCCTCTTTAAAATTTAGATATCCATTATTCCTTAAATCCTTAACAACCACTTAAACTCTTATCAAGCATTAGCAAAATATAAACATGAGAAAAAATAATGCAAACACATGAGAACACCAAATTTACATGGAAAACCCAAGAAGGGAAAAACCATGGTGAGGATTAGCTCACAATATAAATTAATTGCAACATTGAATATAATAGGCTCACTGCTAGAGGGGTCACTGCCCAAACGAAAAGAAGGGATCACTGCAAATGGCTCACTGCCAAATTACAGAAAAAGAAGAAAGAAGAATGTTACAATGATAAATCCATCTCAAAGAAACAAAAAAATCCACCACAACATCACATGTACATTTGCATCCTCTTTGAAGAATGTAGACGCCTTCCGCTCACTGATTCCATTAGTCTAACACATTAAAGATCACACTGCATTTCACACTTCAAAACTTTGCACTTCCTAGCACACACCTTACTTCTCAATTCTCCATCAACTCAACACTTATTTATAACATCCTCAACCTTGAAAATAATTGTCAAGTTCAGCTATGTACCTCAACCGTGCAAATTCAAATTAGGTCGGCACTAAGCATTCCTGTGATGGAAAGGAATGAAAATGAACCACACCATACCTCAACTCATATTTAAGATCATCTATATACACCACACCATGCTTCCACAAACATCAAAGAATTTTTGCAATTAGTGTAAACACCCAAGGTTGATCGAACCTATGTAAACACCATTGAACATTCAAGTACGTGCTTCCTTAGATCCAAATATGACTCATGAACAACATACATCACTTGAAAACTGTAGCATCTAAATTTGATCACTTCCATATGATCAAAATCGTCTACTCTATCCATCTATGTCATTAATAGTGATTAAATAATTTATTTAATCATTATTTCATTTTTTGCCTAAGGTTCCTAAAGTATGTAATTGAATAAATTAAATACTTTACTTTACACCTTTTCTTCTCTAAATTAAATAAATAAGACAATTTGTTTAATTTAGTCATTTGACCTATTTGGATTAAAATTAATTTTTAATTCCTCTTTTTTCTCTCTCCTTATCACATTCTCCATAACCCTCTTTTAATCCGGATTAAATTAATTAATCAGTGATTAGGATGTGCACCACTTAATCAAGATTAGTGTCACATCCTCCATAATCTCCCACTTGCCTCTAATCTCTCATTATTATCATAATCATGTATTTGCACAACTTTAATCAAAATTATTAACCACATTTGGTATACCTTTTCTGGTCAACCTTTCCACTTGCCTTTCTTAGCCTTGATTCTCTTTCCCATGTAAATTTTTAATTCACATTTATCCACCCAACGCTCCTCTCTTCCCCATGTGAATTTTTAATTCACTTTTATCTTTCCAAGGTCTACCCTATCCCCATGCAAATTTCTAGAAGGCTTGACTTGTCACTTTACATGTGTCAGGGACTTCTAGAACCTTTGACTTGTCACATCACCTACATGTGACAAATCTCTAGCTTTTTGATCCAATAAACTCTCCAATGAATGTGAATTTTTAATTCACATTTATTTTTCCAACAACTTCCCTTTTTCCCATGGAGAGTTTTGAGGAATTCTAAAATTCTTCAAATGTCTCTTTCCTCCTCATTTGGGGACAAGAAGTTATTTTTTGAGGAAATCTTCTCATCCCCCAAGGTACCTACAAGGTAATTGTCCTTCATCCACCTCATGTACTTATCTTCCACCTCATTTCCACATCATTCCACCCTAAGACATCTCACATTCCACATGTCAAGATGTGAGGGCTTGTGAGTCCTCAACTCACCATAGCCATTCATCTTGATCTTGTTGGATCAATCTCAATCATTGAATTGTCTAGAGAATTCAATTTATCCTATAAATACCCCCTCATTTCTCTCATTTTAGGGAAAAATATTTTTCTATCCAAACTCTTGAAAAATTACCATTTGAGCTCTCATCCACCATAGCATCTAGAATTTCATCCATCTTGTATTTCATTTTTCACATTCAATTTAGCTTGTCATCCAAAGAGCACACAAGTCTTCAAGGATCAAAGGGCCAACCAAGGAAGGAGCAGCATGAAGGTATAACCAATTTTAATCATTTGTCATCTTGCTTTCATGTTTATCTTTCCTTAGGCTAATCATTGAGGTGTCCTCTTTTATGTTAGTTCTTTTCATTGCATCATTAGTTGTTTAGCATCTCACATTAGGAACTTAGCATTTTAGGAGATCACATTTATGGCACGCCCGGTGGGACCCACAAATGGGTCTCTTTGCTTTACATTTATTGTTGTTTAAGTTGTTTGTAGGTTCAGATCGCAGAGGGCTAGATTTGCCCCGTAAAAGGGAAAACTTGCCCTCCCGGGCACTGCAGAGTGGCGGATATGCCCTCCTATTTTGACATTTTCTAATAGTTTTTATTGCAGAAGGGCGGATACACCCTCCTATTCTAACATTTTTTCGAACAGTTTTCTGCAAAAGTGTAGATATGCCCTCTTGTTCTGACTTTTTTTTTTTTTCTCTTAAACAGTTTTCTACAAAAGTGCAGATACACCCTCCTATTTCGATGTTTTCTAACTATTTTTTGCAGAAGTGCGGATGCGCCCTTCTATTTTGACATTTTCTAACAGTTTTCTACAGAAGTGCAGATACGCCCTCCTGTTCTGACGTTTTCTAACAGTTTTCAACATAGGGGCGGATTTTCCCTCTTGTTCTGACCTTTTTTAACTATTCTCTATAGAGGGGTGGATATGCCCTCTTGTTCTAGCATTTCTCATGGTAGAGGGGCGGATTTTCCCTAACAACACGTTCGGGAAGGTAAAAAAGTTGCATTTTAGCTTCGTTTTTGCCTCTATTTTTTGTTGTTTGGAGTTCTAACCCTCTAACCTTGTTTGTTGGTGGGTGAAGTTAGATTTATTGCTCATACTTTGCAATATTTTTGCTAAAATTCACAAGGGACAAAAGATAAAACAGCCAACATTTGCTTGCAGGGCCTTTATTTTATTTGAATTTAAAAGTTTTCCTTATTGTTTTATCTATTCAGTTAGTATAATTAAGGGGAAGTAATACTTGTTATTTTTTGTGTCTATTTTTCTTTGTGTTACCCTAAGGGGGCATTAGCTTGTTTTCATCTTCCCCTTGCACTTTGTGCAGACCGGGGGGTAGTTGGAAATGATTAGTGTTTTCTTCTTAGAGGGACCTGCTTGGGGATTTCATCACCCCAATGGACGATCCCAACCACGAGTACTAGTGGGGTATACAAAGGGGGGGGAGCCAAAGTTATACCCCAATCCAGTTGCATCGTAATTGGCAGAGCGTCGAAGCTAGGGTGATACCTAGATAGATGTGAAGAGTTGGTCTGATCCTTTCAGTATCTCGTTGGGGTTCCTGACTCATGCTTATGATGGACTGGTGTTCACAATTGTGCCTCACATACCGAGTGTATATTGAGGACTCCCTAGAAACCTTGTTCATCCTAGAGTAAGACCTTTGATGGCCATACCCCTTAACACTAATCATAGGATTGTGCTTGTTCAAAGTGTCTTTCTGTGAAAAAACTAGTAAATTTTGATAAGTCACCCTCATTGAGTCATTACAAGTCTTTGCCATAATCTCATCATCCAAACCAAGTCACTTTCCACTACAAAAGTGCAGATACGCCCCCTTGTTTCAGCATTTCACTACAGAAGTGCAGATATGCCCCCTGTTTTAGCATTTCACTGCAGAAGTGCAGATATGACCCCATGTTTCAGTATTTTTCACTATAGAGGGGAAAATACCCCCCCCTGTTTCATTATTTTTCACTACAGAAGTGCGGATACGCCCCCCTATTTCAGTATTTTTCACTGCAAAAGTGCAGATATGCCCCCTGTTTCTGCATTTTTTACTGCAAAAGTGTGGATATGCCCCCCTGCTTTAGTATTTTTCACTGCAAAAGTGTGGATACGCCCTCCTAATCCACTGTTTGACTACAGAAGGGCAGATATGCCCTCCTGAATGAACAGTTTCATCCATTTGACCATTCCAAACCTCTGTTTAACCACTCTAAGTCTCCATTTGACCATTTGATCATCCTAAACACTCATTTAACCAATCCAAACATCCATTTGACCATTCCAAGCCTCCATTTAACCTTTCTAAATGTCCATTTATCACATTCACATTGATCATTTCACAATTTGGGAAACCCATTCTACCATAATACCATGTGACCTAAACATTTGCACTTTCCAAAAATATCACTTCAACAACACATCTTTCATTTGCATTCATCATCATCTCTCAACACAAAATCCCTTAAACCTTATTTTAGGAGTTAGCTCCCGAATTGACCAAGGCGTTAAGTTTGATTGTTATCCTAAATATCAATCATTGTCTTCAACCTAATCAATCTGCTTCTATCTTGAGGCAAATTTGTGTTGTAAGTCAGCATCATTGGACCAAATCAATCCCCTTCTATCTCAAGGCAGATTTGTTGTCATGATAATTGGTTTAGCTAGTTTAGTCTGATCAACCAACGTATTAAGTCACCTAGGATGATTTCTGAATCGGGTTTAAGACCCTTTCCATCAACCAATCCCAATTCATCATCCAATCCAAAACAAATGTATCTTATCATATCCTTTGATCCAATCCCAATCTAAGCTCTAATCCAGTTCTAATTTGAGCGTTAATCCCATAATCCTAATCTGAGCTTTCATCCAATCCCCATATGAGCTTCCAATCCATCCTAGTTCTCTATCCATCATCTATTCTTTCTTGCTAAATCTGTATCCATCATTAATCTTTATTCCCCTCTCACATGACCAATAATAGTAGTAAAGGAGAATCCTAATTGCATTGATGACGATAACAAAAATATTTTTGATCATGAAGATTTTTATATGGATTCCCTTAACGCTATCATTGCTAGCAAGCTCTCTCCAATCACCTCCCAAAATCCCACTACTTCTTTGAACTATCCCACCATGCTTTCATCTACATCTAATAATGGTCCTTATGCTACCCTTGAAAAGGGATATCCAACATCCTCACCATTGACATATTCATCATGTCCTCCCTTTCAACCTCTATCCTACCCAACCTCCATATCCTCCTCTCCTTATCATCATCAAGAATTCCAATACCTCTACCTTAATCCCACATCCCAATCTTCCCATCCTAATCCCACACCCACACCTTCCTATCACAATCCCCCATCCCAATATTCCTCCTATCCTAATCCACCATATCAATCCGCTTATCCTAATCCATCATCTATATCCTTCTATGCCAATTCACCATACATTTCTTCATATGGTGGTTCACCACCTCAATCTTCTTATTCTAATCCAGCATCCAAACCTTCCTATCACAATCCCTCATCCCAATACCCTTACATTAATTCCACATCTCCCCATTCTAATCCTTCATCTACATCTTCCTGCTATCACTCACCATCCCAATCTAATCCTACATCCACACCCTCCTACATGACTCCCCCTTTCACCACATTATATCTTATTCCTCCATCTAAACATAACCCACCTCCAACCACTCCTAGTCCTCCATCTAGTCCCATCCACTCATCTAATCATAATCCTCCATCTCCTCCTAGTTCTACATCTAATCCTCATCCACCCATCCACTCATCTAATTCTTTGATCCATAACCCTAATCCTCCATCTCCTCCCAGTCCTCCATCCATTTCCATCCAATCCCATCCCCACATCTAATCCTAATGCTAATCCTAATCCACCAAATCCTAATCTTCCATCCATTCCCATCACTCTACCTAATCCTACATCCCTTTCTAATGTCACCCAAGGACTCATAATAGAAGAGAAACCATGCCCTCCCACTCTCTCATGTATTGTCACTGGTGATGAGGCCCTCCTCCATCCTACCCCTATCCCTCCCATCACCATTCCTGACACCGTCCAAACAGTTGAGCCAGTCAAACCCATCGAATCCATTAAATCCCCATCTTCTACTACTAGATCCACCCAATCCATTGAAGACATCCAATCCCCTACTCCTAGTCCTAATATTCACAAGCTTCAATCCAATGACCTTCATGAATCCTCCATCCTCCTATCTCCCCCAATTGATGATTCCCTCCAACACTCTTCCATCATCATACATCCCCCACAAGATAAGTCATGCCAAGATCTTGATCCAAAGCATACAAGCATATCCCCTCCTCCAAATCAAGATCCTTCCATCCCATCTACTCCATCTCAACAACATGGTCTTCCATCCATCCCATCTCATGATTCCTGTCCTCAACCAAGTCATGATCCTATCCTCCCATCCACCCCATCTCAAGATCACACTAGCTCATCCACTCCATCCCATGATCCCCTTTGCATTCAAGATCCAATCACTCCATCTCATATCATCCACTACCATAAATCTAGATCCCATCATACTCCCCCATTCCTCTCCTGATCCCTTATCACTCATTCCTCATGATGTGACTATCCCCTCATCTCCATCGCATGATCCTTCATTGACCATTCTCAATGCCACTTTTGTATCACCTTGGTCACATTATACTTATATGTGGTGGCCTTCTTACAGAAACAAGACAATGTGTATGCACCACCCTACCTCTTCCACCTACTGATGTGCTCGCATCATGCTTCCAAGAGAATAAGCATCCCACCATAAATCACATGCTAAAAAATGTGAACTATCAAGGAAAAGGTTTAGGCCTTCATGAGCAAGGTACTTTAGAGCCCATCCAAGTCAAAGAAAGTCCAGGCACACATGGTCTTGGATATATCTCCCAAAACCCGCACTCTAAAGATGTTGGTACAACCTCCGTACATCCTAAACGATCCTCTTCTAAAGGCACAAGAGATACTTTCCATCGTTCTACCAAGTCATTTGACACCATCCCCCCTCCTCCATCATATTACCTAAAAACAACCATCCATCTTCCTCCCCGATCCTCTCAATCGATTTTGGGTCCTTATGTCCCTCCATCCATCATTTCTCATCCTTCATCTACTATGGGTTCTTATAGCCTCCATCAAACCCCACACATCTTCCATATACATAGTCCATTTTGGGTCCTTATATCCCAAAATCACCCCCTCCATCTTATCCTATTCATCCTTTCATTCATCCACCCCCTCTCGTTCGTACACAACATAAAAATCCTACCTTCATAGCTTCTAATCAGGATCAACAAAGGCACATACCTACACATTCTCCATCTACACATAATCCCTATAACCCTACCTCCATCGCTCCACATCATCCATCTCCTCGTACCTATCCCCTTGCTACTAAATGCACTTTGGATGCCAAAGAAAAAAATGAATAAATCCAAACATCCACATAAATCTAAAGCTCCTCATGTCCCCTTCAAAATACATGTCGAAGAAAAGAAAAATCAAGTCCAAAATCCAAATCAATCCAAAAGGCCACAAAGGCCCACCAAAGCAAAAGTAAAAACCATGTGGATCCCAAAGAAAAAAGGTGCCATACCTTCAATTGAAAATTCCATAGCAACATCCAAAGTTTCTATTCCCCCACAAAATCATTCACCTCCTCCATCTCCTAAATCTATTTTGGGTCCCTATATTCCAAAAATCACTATCCCAACTCCTCCATTATCGCCACCCTCTCCATCCATTCCTCCACCTATCTTTTCACATCCACCACATGTGCCAATGTTAGTCCTGAACACCTTCCCCTATCACACATCCACTCCATCATTCCATCCATGCACTTTTCAACACCCCATCCACTATCTTCCCTATCTCCCCCATCCAATCCCTTTGATTCATCCTCTTGCATAATCCATTTCTTCTACTAAGGTTGTACCAACATCTGAATAATTGCTTCAAACATGGGCTCTTATTACCTCATATAGAAATTGATGCTTGAGTGCTTCATCCATCTCCTTATCAACTATCCTCTAAATCTGCATATCCATATCCCTATCTTTATCCATCTTCATCCACATCCTACTCCAAAAAATACAAAAATCAAATTAAAAAAAAGAGAAAAAATTAGAAAAATACAAAAAAATAGTAAAGAGAAAATCATTTTTACAATGGTGAAAACTTGGAAAAAAAGCACCTTGGATAAGTACCATGATGAAAACCTGGAAAATAGGCATCATGCGTAAATTACCCATCTAGTCTCCTTCCACGATTCGGGGCAACATCCACTTACACATTCCTTTCCTCCATCTCCTACATCTGCCTATCTTCCGCATCCTATCCATCCTATCCCATTTATCCCACTCCCTCCATCTTCCTTGTGATCTTGATAAATGTAGGGGAAAACCCCATTACATGATTTTGACATCTCTTGTTACATATTCCCTTCATCCATACACTATCATATTCCTTATCCACATCTCTCTATCTTCCATTTTCCATGCATCCTATCCACCTCTATCTATCTTCCATTGCCCATCTCACTCCCTTATCCACCCATCTTTCTATCCCTCTTTCTTCATCATGGATGACACATCTAGAGTGGGGGCATCTCCTTATTTGCAATTGGGTCCTTGGATACATCATCCATCCATTCCGCCAAGTAATCCTCTCCATCTCCCCATCCTACCCATCCTTACCTCCCCATTCATTTATCCATCTAGTTATCCCTTCCATATACCAAATCCTTATCTTCATATACTCTCATCCACTAGTCCTTTTCATCCTTTCATCCTTATCTACCCCATTCCTCTACCCTCTTATCCTAGCCTTAAATCTTTCTAATATCCTCTCAATCTTCATCACTCATCTATCCATCATCTATCCACCTATCCTCGCATCTTATTATCCATCCATCCCATTCCCTCTTTTTTACTTCTATCTCATTATCCCTTGTCACTGCTATCTCACTATAGGCTACCCCCATGCACTCCAATGCCATTCAGATCCTAATTCATCCCTCCTATCTATTTCCTACATCTTCCTCCTATCCTATTACTCTTCATCATTCATCTATACATCCTCTCATCCTCCCAATTCATCCTCTAATAATATAGATCACTATCCCATCCCTGAGCTTTACATAACCCACATCCTACACATATCCACCATCCCATCCACATGGCCTATCTTGGCTCATCATATCACCATCCTTCATGTGTCTTCTCATCATGGCCATTCCATCATTTTTCTTTGGCCTTGTGTCGAACTATGTTGCCCCTATGCTTTCACATAGGCAAGGTCGATCATTTGATCCACCCTTGGGGCTCTGTCTTTTGTCTATCTTGTCATCTTCCATTGTTTGTCTTTGGCCTTGTGTCAAACTACATTGACCCTATGCTTTCATGTAGGCAAGGTCGATCATTTGATCCACCCCCAGGTCTCTATCTTGTCATCCTCCATCGTTTTTCTTTGGCCTTGAGTCGAACTACGTTGCCCCTGCACTTTCACCTAGGCAAGGTCGATCATTTGATCCACCCCCGGGGCTCTGTTTTTTATTTGTCTTGTCATCCTCCATCATTTGTCTTTGGCCTTGTGTCAAACTGCATTTCCCCTGTGCTTTCACGTAGGCAAGGTTGATCATTTGATCTACCTTTGGGGCTCTGTCTTTTATCTGTCTTGTCATCCTCCATTGTTTGTCTTTGGCCTTGTGTCGAACTATGTTGCCCCTATGATTTCACGTAGGAAAGGTCTATCATTTGTCTATCTTGTCATCCTCCATCATTTTTCTTTGGCCTTGTGTCAAACTACGTTGCCCTTGTGCTTTCACATAGGCAAGGTTGATCATTTGATTTGCCCCCGGGTTTTTGTATTTTGTCTATTTTTTCATCCTCCATCGTCTATCTTTGGCCTTGTGTTGAACTATGTCTCCCCTACACTTTCACTTAGGCAAGTTGATTCATTTGAACCACCCCCTGGGCATTTTTCCATCTGGTCTTTGTCATCCATCGATGTCTTCATTTTCCTCTCCCTGCTTTTATCCATGGTCTTTTTTCGAACTACGAGGGCTTTGTGCTTTCACGTAGGCAAGGTTGATCTTTGATCAACCCTTGAGCCCCTAGGTCTTTAGGGTTTTTATTGCCTTGTGTCTTTCATCCTATCATCTTGTTGTCTTGTCATGTCGTCAAGTATGTCCCTATCCTAGCTGGTGCTTACAAATAAAGGTCATTAGTATCATGCGGTTCAATCAATTTCAGATATCCCGCGTCATGTCGATCAACCAATATATCCTCCATATTTGGTCTCAAAAGGATGTATCCTTCCTAACATACTGCATCAACCCCATCCATCCTCTTGATCCTATGGCAAAGGACATTTGAAATTGATTATGATCTTTTGATGCTTTTTAAGTTTTTTTTATCATTTGAGCTCCCTATCATCACTTGTCATGGTTGCCTTGATCTATCATATCATGGTGTGCTTTGACTAGTAAACATAGGGGCATATATTGATCTTTTTTTTATGTTTTTGTCTTCTTGGTTGTCCCACATAGTACCCACCAATATCCCTGAGGTCTTGTGTTATGTTGGGACATCCTTTTGTGCTTGTGGTTATTCCAATACTTGGCCCGACCAAAGTCATCATGACCTTGGGGTGTTGGGATAGCCTTCTTGTTTGTTGTGTTTTTTTATGCATTAGACACTAATCTATCTTGGTTTACATACCCTGATGCCTTATGCTATAGCAAAAATCAGTGCTCTAAGGATGGTAAATTGCATTAGGATTGAATTTCATTTTCCATTCCATCATCTTGAATGTCTCCCCCATCCTCATCCATTCAAATAATCTAATCCCACTCTTGGTCTTGTTCCCAGCCTTGCTACAAGCCTTAATCCAATCATCCTCCTCATCACCATCATCATCTTTGGGATGTATCATTCCCTCATCAACAATAATATCATCATCATTATCATCAATGGGATGTATCCTTCCTATCCTTGTGTTGTTTTGGGATGTATCCTTCCCTCATCAACAACACTCTCATCGGGATGAATCCTTCCCTATCCTTCGGTATTGTTTTGGGATGTATCCTTCCCTCGTTAAACAACAATCATCCTCATCCTCATCAGGGTGTATCCTTCCCTATCCTTGTGTTGTTTTGGGATGTATCATGTCCTTATCAACAACACTCCATCAACCATCTGCCCACCCTAACTTATAGCTTGACTGGGGCAACATCATATTTATCCTGGACTCCATTTGTGGTCACATTTACCTCCCATCTCTTATCATCATCTCTTATCCATCATTTTCATATCCCCTTTCATCATCTCATCTCTCATCCTTTCCCCCATCTCTTCCTCCTTCATCACTCTCCCCCCCCCTTTTTTCTGGGTTGGGGTGGACCCGCCCCTGCAGCGCGCTGGACTCACCCCTACAGTGGGGTGGACCCACCCTTGGCCAAGGTGGACTCGCTCATACATCGGGATGAACCCACCTCTGTAGCAGGATGAACTCGCCCTTGGTTGGGGTGGACCCGCCCCTATAGCGAGGCAAACCCGCCCCCGACAGGGGCGGACCCACCCCTGTAGCGAGGTGGACCAGCCCCCGACCGAAGGCGGCGTCACCACCACTGGCCATGGAATGGACCCACCCTAAGCTAGGGAAAACTCGCCCTTTTCTAGGGTAGACCTGCCCTTCAGTAGTGGGTCAAATCTGCCCCTTTGTAGGAAAACAAGCCATTTTTGTTTTCCTTCCCAAGGCCACCATTTGCAAACTGTGTGTCAGATCGACTTCGTTCAAAAAGGAAAATTTGAATTTTTTTTGAGCTCTTTCCAACCATACCTTTCATTTCTTCCTATCGAGAATTCATTTGGGACCCCTCTTTTTTCCCTCCCTTTTTAAGGGGTATGTATTTACTTCTTATTTACCTTTTTTTCCTCGAACTAATCCCTTCCCTTCTCGGTGCCGCCATTTGCAAACCATTTGTCCATTTGAATTCATTCAAAATACAAACTTGCCTAATTTTTCATGATCTTTCCAACCATACCCTTTGTTTCTTCCTATCGAGAGGTCACTTGGGACCCCTCTCTTTACCCCCGTCACCCTCTCGAGGGGGCATACCCTTCCCATTTCTCTATTTTCCCTGAGATAGTCATTCCTTTGCAGGATTGGGGTATCATTTTCTGGTTACTTCCTCTATAGAATCATCTTCATTTTCCTTTCTTCGAAGCACAGTTATTCTAACAGTACTTCAAAGAGGAGAAAAATATAGAAATCTAAATTTGATCACTTCCATATGATCAAAATGATCTACTCTATCCATCTATGTCATTAATAGTGATTAAATAATTTATTTAATCATTATTTAATTTTTTGCCTAAGGTTCCTAAAGTATGTAATTGAATAAATTAAATACTTTACCTTACACCTTTTCTTCTCTAAATTAAATAAATAAGACAATTTGTTTAATTTAGTCATTTGACCTATTTGGATTAAAACTAATTTTTAATTCCTCTTTTTCTCTCTCCTTGTTACATTCTCCATAACCCTCTTTTAATCCAGATTAAATTAATTAATCTATGATTAGGATGTGTACCACTTAATCAAGATTAGTGTCACATCCTCCATAATCTCCCACTTGCCTCTAATCTCTCATTAATTATCATAATCTTGTGTTTGCACAACCTTAATCAAAATCATTAACCACATTTGGCATACCTTTTTTGGTCAACCTTTCCAATTGCCTTTCTTGGCCTTGATTCTCTTTCCCATGTGAATTTTTAATTCACATTTATGCACCCAAGGCTCCTCTCTTCCCCATGTAAATTTTTAATTCACTTTTATCTTTGCAAGGTCTACCCTATCCCCATGCAAAGTTCTAGAAGGCTTGACTTGTCACTTTACATGTGCCAAGGACTTCTAGAACCTTTGACTTGTCACATCACCCACATGTTACAAATCTCTAACTTTTTGGAGACCCCATTTTATCCAATAAACTTTCCAATGAATGTAAATTTTTAATTCACATTTATTTTTCCAACCACTTCCCCTTTTCCCATGAAGGATTTTGAGGAATTCTAAAATTCCTCAAATGTCTCTTTCCTCCTCATTTGGGGACAAGAAGTTCCTTTTTGAGGAAATATTTTCATCCCCCAAGGTACCTACAAGGTACTTGTCCTTCATCCACCTCATGTACTTCTCTTCCACCTCATTTCCATGTCATTCCACCCTAAGAAATCTCAAATTCCACATGTCAAGATGTGAGGGCTTGTAAGTCCTCAACTCACCATAGACCTTCATCTTGATCTTGTTGGATCAATCTCAACCGTTGAATTCTCTAGAGAATTCAATTTATCTTATAAATACCCCCTCATTTATCTCATTTTAGGAAGAAATATTTTTCTATCCAAACTCTTGCAAAATTACCATTTGATCTCTCATCCACCATAGCATCTAGCATTTCATCCATCTTGTATTTTATTTTGCACATTCAATTTAGCTTGTCATCCAAAGAGCACACAAGTCTTCAAGGATCAAAGGGCCAACCAAGGAAGGAGTAGCATGAAGTTATAACCAATTTTAATCATTTTTCATCTTGCTTTCATGTTTATCTTTCCTTAGGCTAATCATTGAGGTGTCCTCTTTAATGTTATTTATTTTCATTGCATCATTAGTTGTTTAGCATCTCACATTAGGAACTTAGAATTTTAGGAAATCACAAACATAATCTAAAATATTCCATTAACACCCTAATATCCAACAAGTTCCTTCGCAACAACTTTCACTTGAATAACATACTCATCATGTACACCCAATTAACTTTCCTCATACTATAACACATGAATCCAACCTTGCAAAGCACAAAACTTTGAACAACTTAGACTTAAGATAGATACTAGTAATGTAAACACACTTCCAAATCCACAAGAACAAAAACCAAACTACAAAGAAATGTAGAGAAAAACCATTTCTCATAGACACCACTACAATACACTGTTCACATACTGGTGAACACAACTTTCTTTGTACAATGATCCAAAATTGTAAACTCTAGATATAACACCTTTGATCAATATATATAAACTACATAAGTAGATATTCAACACAAAATAAATGTGGCACAAAACCAGATTGTTACTCTGCTAAACTAGACACCTCTCCAACACATTGTTTCTTCTTTTATTGAATTTTTCTCAAAAGCACTTGGAAACCAAGCACCGAAACACATTCTCGTCATCTAGAAAAATTTCAACTCAAACACACACATTCTCATCAAATCAACACTAGTGGTTGACACCAGTGATACCAATTAATGATATTAGATTTCCACAATCCATAATGTTGATCAATATTTCTTCTAGATTAGATTGTGTTGAGTTTATTGTGCATCAACGTTTTGGATCACACTTTGTGATCCACCATCAGGATGAAAGAGAACAAGAGGAGAAAAAATGAATTGTTGTAGACTTAGATAGGTTAAAAAGAGAGAGGGGAGAGAGAGAAAGGTTGCACATGGATCGAGGACCAAGAAAAGAGAAAATAAAAGAATGAAAATAGAAACCAAAAGAAAAAAGGAAGGAATAAAAAACTTTAGAAAATAGATAGCTAAAAATTGAAAATTTATAAAAATAATTGCAACTAGAAGAATTAAGAATATAAATGGCCCTAACAATAATTAGATAAATAAGAATGAAGAGAAATAAATTAAGAAAAATAAAATTAAAAGAGAACTAAAAATTAAAATTAAAAAGAAATTAAGTTAAAATTAAAATAAAAAGTGGGCAGCTGGGTGGGCAACCCTCCACATAGGCAGAGGGTATTCTAGGGTGCAGGAATCAGTGTTGATGCGGGCCTCGTTAAGCATAGTCGATGGCCGAATGTGAGAGTAAGGAGGAAAATATAGTTGGCTCGCAAGTTGGAGTACCTTGTTAACAATGAGTACATGCAATGAAGGTAGCAGGTAGGGATTGCAAATCTCAAGATAAGTTAGTAATTAAAGGTTGGAGTTGTGGGACAGCCAAGCATGTGAAGGACCGGATTACCTTGCAATGCAATCAACCCTCGATCATGTGAATGGATTTCGGCTTTAATACCGTGGGTAGAATTTATGGGAGTGATTGCCAAAAATTTGGTAGAGTGTGGTTGGAAGGTTGTTTGTGTAGTTCACTCTATGTGTGGGCTGCAAAGTAGAGTGTGGATTCTGGAGGCTTCTAGGATGGCTTCGAGCAGCAGGACCAAGTTGAAATTCATCATCTTTGTTTCAATGGAATGGGTGTGTCACTCGGGGAAAACACTCCCATCTCTCTGCAAGAAACAAAGAGACAAGGATCCTTTAGATCGATCACAGACCAGAGGCTTAAGAAAAAAAATTTGATCTCGAACTCCTTGGTGCTGGTAGCGGTTAAAATGGTCTTAGGGAAAGGCGATATGGAGTGCAAGGATTTCTCGAGAGAAAATGCATATATCTCCTCGTGATTCTTGGCCTCAATCTTGGATGATGGCATTTCTAAAGTGGAGGAAAAGGGTATGTTGGAGCGTTTGTTTCATAAATATTTGTTGGGTGGTCTCAAGGAGACATTGAAGGCGGCCATAGTTGGCAAGGGAATCTCGTGGCTCACAGATTTGGAATTGCTATGGAATTTGGATGAGGTTGTCAAATTCTTTACTTTTCTTCTGGATTTGGAAGGCACAAAGCTCATGAGGCACAAAATGGTGGTGATAGTGATGGTGGAATAATTGAAAAGGAAGCTTGGGTTGGTGGAGACGGATGACATGGAATGGGTGGAGGATTTTGACTCATTCGCCAAGCTCAATAGTTTTTTGTGACGGGTGCCTCTGGGTAGTGTTAATTTTTGCTTGTTTTTGGGTTGTGATAATTTATAGTCAAATTTTATTCGGGTCTCAACCATTTTCAGTCGTATATACCCTATAATGGGATTGGTAGTATTAGTTTTTGTTGATTTTTTCTCAATCGGTTGAAGGCTTCTCCTGCATCAGCAGATGTATTGTATGGATTTTATTATCAATATACTATACCTAACCCTTACGTATCAAAAAAGTAAAATAAAAATAAGAAGACGAAAGAAAAGCCTATTAAAGAAAAATACACAAAGGACAAAAAAAAATGGTGGAACTCAAAATAGGGCAAAGGAAGAAAATAAAAATCAAACTAAATAAACTAAAAATGTAAAAAATGTAAGAATAAATTCAAGGTAACTAACGATGAAAAGTAAAAAGACATTAAGTTAAAAATACAATAAAAATGAGAAGGCAAAGGAAGAGACTAGTAATAGAAAGAAGATAAAAAAATTAAGAAAAATAAAATTAAAAGAGAACTAAAAATGAAAAGGTAAAAGAAATTAGGTTAAAAGTAAAACAAGAATGAGAAGACGCAAGAAAAGCCTATTAAAGAAAAATACACAAAGGACAAAAAAAATAAAAAAATTGGTGGAACTCAAAATAGGAAGGAGGAAAATAAAATTCAAAACTAAATAAACTAAAAATGAAAAAAATGTAAGAATAAATTCAAGGGAACTAACGATGGAAAGTAAAAAGACATTAAGTTAAAAAAAAAAGACAAAAGAAGAGACTAGTAACACAAACTACGCAATGAACATAGAAATAATTAAAAAATAACTCAAATAAGAAAGAAGGAAGAAACTTAATATCAACATTTAATAAACTAAAAGTGTAAAAAAGAGGAAAATAAATGCAAATTGAAGATAAAAACAAAAGAAGTCTTAACAATAACAAGAAAATAAGAATTTAGAGAAATAAATGAGATAAAGAAAAGAAAAAGAAAACCAAAAAAGAGAGAAGTAAAAAGAAAAATAATAAATGAAAAAATGAGAAGAATAATGGAAAGACAATAAAAAGCTAAGAGACAAAATAACGAAAAGAGGGGATGCCAAACCAAAGAGGAAAAAGACTAAAGGGGAGAGGGAAAAACCAAAACTGACAAAACAAGCCAAAGAACAACAAACAAACAAATAAGCATACACACATGCAACCACACAAACATAAGGACAAACAAACAAGAGGAAAGCTAAAAAACAAACCTATGAGTGAAAAACAAGCATGCATACAAACATACAAACATCAGGAAATGAAAAGAAAGGAAGAGAGACAAGCTCAATAAAATAAGAAAGATAAACACCTAAAAGGCTAAAACAAAAGAAAAGGAAAAGTATAAAAATAATTAAAAATAAATGCATTAACAAGCATGATACCAAACTAAAAAGAAGAAAGAGGAAAGAAGACAAAGGGAAGGGGTTGAGGACCCCGAGAAGAAGGGATAATAAAAAAAGAGGACATGACTACAGGAAAGAATGAGGAAAAACCAACACATAAGGAAGAAGGAAGAGGCAAGGACTAGGAGCAATTGCACAAGTTTGATAACAAGGGTTTCCAATCTTTACTAAGGCTCCAACCATCATCTTAATTAAGGTTCAAGAGGTGGTTGCTAATGTGCATGGCTTCCTTGAGTTTCCTCTTGAAAAAATTGTCTTCTTTGCATACGACTTGTTTTTTTTCTAAATAAATGTGGTGCTTAGTAGAAAATGAGTGCTCCGCAAGGGCAGATTTGAGAACACGGTCATGCTTTATGTCAGCACTATGTTCCTTAATTCTAGTACAAAATGAATGACCTGTTTCCCCTATATAAGGAAGGCCACATGAGCAAACAACCTTGTATAATCCATACTCGCATAAAATTTCTCCAGAGTCCTTGAGAGAGGGGAGACGATATTGCACAGTTGAAAAGGGTTTGAAAGCACACCTTAGACCTTTTTTTTGGAGGATCTTGGAAAAAATTTGGGAGATGCCTTCAACATAGGGAAGAGAAGCCCCAAAGAGGAACTCAGGCCTAGTGGTTGAATATTTGGAATGGAAGCTCAAGTTGGCATGATTAAAGGCTTTAGATATTTGCTTGTTCGTGTAGCCATTTAAGATGAAAACTTTATGAAGATGAGATAGCTCTTATTCCAAGTTCTCATTGTCATAGATTCAGAAGGCTCTTAAGGCTATATTTTTTAGGAGGGGGAAAGAGAAAAGGGAAGTTTTTTCATAATTCTCCATGAAGAGATTAGCAATGACAGGGAAAAGAGGGGATCCCATGACCACGCTGTCAACTTGTTCATAGATAACATTTTGGAAAGAAAAGAAAGTAGATCTCAAGCATAATTCTACAAGGGAGGCAACCTCATTGTTCGATTTGTGCCTGACAATATCAATCGAGTTAGGGATGGGAACTTTGGTAAAGAGAGAAACAACATCAAAAATCACCAAATGGTCACTACTTTCTAGTTTGACATTCTCAATAAAGTGAACAAATTGGGTGGAGTCTTTGATGAAGGATTTTGAGTTACCAACGAGAGGAGAGATTAATTTAACAAGGAAGGAAGCTAATTTGTAGGTGGGAAAGACCATACTGTCCACAATGGGTCTCAAAGGAATTCCCTCTTTATGGATTTTTGGGACACCGTAGATGCGAGGTGTCACTTCTTTAGAGGGAAACAAAATTTTCTTGGTAAAATCATCAAAAATACAACTAATGATACTACTAATGACAACATAATACAACTAATAAAATCATCACCAAGGTTGATATCAATGCAACAACATATATATGTTGACATCAATGGCAACATTCAAGCTACTCATACTTCCAACAATCTCCCCCTTTGTCATTGATGTCAACACACGATGTGAAAAACTACCAAAAATAAAAAAACACATACTACACCATAGTGCACATTGCACCCCCTTACGCAAGCATCAACTCTTTCCAACACTTTCTCTTCACTTCTCCTTACTCCATAAGGTTTTTCAGATGACTCTATCTCCCCCTTTTATCTTACTCTCTATTTTTTCACATTACTCTCTCCCCCTTTTACATATATCTATCTATCCATTGTTCTTACTTCTTACAGCTCTACAACTCTATTTTATTCACACCTTCTCTGTACACCTACACATTCCACTTCTCTACACCAATCAGCAACTACTGCACATATCCTTTGACATAGGTAGCAAAGGAAAGACACCTACATACCATACAATGAAAACACTTAATCCTCCTGACTACAACAACCAACAATGCCACTACCTACTCCCCTTGAGAGGTAGCCACCAAAATCAGTCTAGAAAAAGGAATGAATCTTGATTGATGCATACTCTTATGCATCTAGTTGAAAGGAGGGGAAATCATCCCTAACTTCTCCCAGAGATACTCAAAAGTATCCTTAGAAAGAGCCTTAGTGTGAAGATATCTGTATCTTGTTCCTTTGTAGGAACATACTCTAGTTTTACATCATTCTCTACAACCTTCTCTCTCAAAAAGTGGTATTGGATTGAGATATGTTTTGTTCTTGAATGCATAATGTTGATAGTACTTTTTTTGTCACAAAAGATAGATATAGGTTCATCATATACCACTCTCATCTCCTTCAAGGTTTTCTTTGTCCATAACACCTGTGTGTAGCATGATGTTATAGCAATATATTTTTCCTTTGGAGTAGATAATGACATTGAATCCTTCTTCTTGCTTAGCAAAGACACCAACCTATTTCCAAGAAAGAATAAACCACCACTTGTACTTTTTCTATCATCCATACAACTTACCCAATCTACATCTGTATAAGTACTTAGAGATAAATTAATATCCTTTGGATACCACAAGCCATGTTCTAGAGTGCCCTTCAAGTATTTGAATATTATCTCCATAGCTACCACATGTGACTCTTTGGGATCTTCTTGAAATCTAGCCAAAAGACAAACTAAATGCATGATATCTAGTCTATTAGTAGTTAGATATAGGAGTTCTCCAATCATTGATTTGTACTTTCTCTAATCAACCTTAGGATATTCATCATTCTTACTCAATTTGCAACTAGTAACCATAGGGGACATACCAGTTTAGAGTATGTTGAGACCTTTGACATTGTTTTTGGTATTGATTTCAAGGGTTGTTGTGGAATTTATAATATTGGCATTCATTGAATGGATTATGAGACAACATTATGGCATTCACTACATATGGAAGACATGGTCACTTTGGTTTGGCACACATTCAAGTGACATATT
The DNA here is from genome assembly GCA_007115665.2 of Sequoiadendron giganteum. Classification (NCBI taxonomy): domain Eukaryota; kingdom Viridiplantae; phylum Streptophyta; class Pinopsida; order Cupressales; family Cupressaceae; genus Sequoiadendron; species Sequoiadendron giganteum. The sequence continues at coordinate 36,923,934 of CM021104.1, read as the reverse complement.
TGGAAATATGGCATTTGTATTGATTAATTCAAGCATGTTAGCATTGACAGTGATTTGGATTTACATGATGGTTGGTTTGGGCACATGATTGTGTGATGTTCATCATTTTTTTTATTATTGATTAGAAGCATATCATGCCTTGACTGTTAACTAAATTGATAATAATTATGCATAAAGTGGACACCATTTTGAGTTAAGGTTTATTAAGGTTTTGATTTCATTTGTTTTTGTTACCATATTTTCACTCAAGCTCAATCAGGTAGAGCTTGTTGTTTCAAAATTGAGAAAAGGTGCATTTAAATCATTCCTACATTACATTCAGATGCATAAATTAAATAATCCAAAAAAGATTGCATTTTTTGCAAATTATTGCATTCATACAAGTGCATATAATAGAAGAAAGATTCAAATATTTTTTGAACAATGAGTTTATCTTTATTGAATGTAAGATGTGCATTATCTCACACAAGCTATGAGATTGACTTAACTTATTCAATGCACATAAATAAAATTCAATACATGAATAAGTAAAAGAATGTGCATATAAAGAAAGAACCAGTCATTATCTAGGAATGACTAGTTCTACTTTGTCTTCTTATCATGTTGTTGTCCTAAGATCTTCCTTTCTCACTCCATGTTGTTCCTAGTTCCTACATACACAGGAAATGACGTTAGAGTAATGCTCTAAGCAATTAAATTTTTCCAACTTTACATAAACAAATACTCATGCATGTGTAAATTGATCTATATCCACATTGAACAAGTTTGAAAGTCTTAGATTATAGGGAACAATAGAGTCATCATACACATTTGAGTTATGCATTGGTTTCCTAACATATTTTCTTCATGTGTAGATATAGGTGCATTTGTGTTTCTAACTATTTTCTCAAATTTCAACATGTGGGGATAAACGTGGCTCCCACAAGGATTGATCCCAGCGTGCATTATTTTTTGTGTTTTGATAAGATAGACTTGTTAAGTTTTCCATGACAGTATAATGTTATCAAGGATTCATTTTATCATTCACAACAATGAATTTTGTATATCTACTGATGTAAACAATGATGCAAGTTCAATGAAATTACAGTGTCTTTGAAAGCTACACAAGAATGATCATAAAGACAACATGAGTATTCAAAGGTACAATCCTTTGATTAATGTGAAGGAAATACAGTAAGCATTAGTGTCACAGTATGAACGAAAAATATTGGAATATAAGAACTTTCAAAGCTAAATAGAAACCATGTTTGCAAGAGTTGAGAGGGACTTACTCAAGTCACATGAAGTAAGAAATTAGGTGACATTCATGTAAAGCATGATGACAATGAAGTTTTATATCACAAGCTTCATAATAATTGTGTTCTATTATAGGTATATATATTAATTGTGACAATGAATTGATTGGCTTACTATCACAAACAACAAGTATTTGTTTAATGGAGCATAATGATTACAAAGGCAATAAGAAGACATCATGTATTGGAAAACAAAAGACAGAGTGACATCTAAAATTAGGTATCAAAGATCAGATATATTAGCAAGGAGTCCTTGATAGTGACAAACAACATTGTTATGGTTTGGTAGAGAAGAAATAATGTCATATTTTAGAGAAACAACCTCCAAGATGACATCAAATTGTGCATGTCATGTGTAGTTCCAGCTTTAAGTGGAGGACAATCATGTCATTCATCCACACTATGAGTAACAGCCTCCATAGTAATGCAAGTACAGTGCTAATGATTAAATAAATTAAGGATGAACATGGCATGTAGGATTAAATTATATCTATGAATGCAGAATACCATAGAGAGGAAATAAAAGGCCAAACTCAGGTGGATGAAAATGGTACAAATCCTTGAAAGGTTTCTTCAAAATGTGAAAACATGGTGCGGGTTTGGTGATTCAAAATGGTCAGAATAGCTTGGTCATAGGTTATGAAATTGTTGATTCTCTCAGCCCAAAGAAATATGGGAGTAAAACCCTTGTCCTTTAACCAGAGTTTAAAAAAAATGAGTGCAACCATTTCTTCTATATTTTTACAGGAAATCACAAATACAAAGGTGTTCATAAGAGAATCATGGAGTCACAGAGTTTTCTTTGGGAAATGAACAAAATGTGAAGCCACGACTTGGGAATTTTATTAAAATCATTAGATTTTTTTACTTGAAATCTAAAAGAGTTGTGGCCATGAAAATGCACAGAAAGAACAAATAGTGTTCTTTATTTGTTTCCCCATAGACATGAGCAAGAGTTTTTTTCTACAAAAATATGGAAAACAACTTCATATGGCCATGAATATTGAATTAAATTGTTGCTTTTCTTTGCAAGAAGAAATAAGCATATATAAAAAAAACTACAGATTTCAACCTACCCAGGTTTGCTTCTTGTTCCCCAACATTTCTATGAGAATTATTTTTCCAAAGACTCATAAACATGGTGTTCGAGTAAAGAGGAATCACATAAGTGAAAAACATTCAAAATGGGTGAGAAAAATATAGAATGTCATGGCCATGGAGGATCTATACAAGCATAAAAAAAATGACCAGCCGCGACATGTGGTTTCTTAAAGAATGCATGCAATGTAAGGATGATGAAGTAAAGTATTAAAAAATGTTTACCTAAAGGTTCCCTATCGTCTCTCATGGCTATGTGCCTCTATGGCTGATTTTTCTCCATAAAAGTTTCTAGAATTTTCTCATCACAAACCACGGCTGCCAAGATTCTCATGGAAGCTTCTTATAAAATGAGATAAATAAGTCTCTTTCTTTTGCTTTAGGATTGAAACCCTAATGTGATGCAATGAGAGTTAGGCCTTTTTGCCTTGTGTTTTTGTTAAAATATATTGCAAACTAATTCGTGGGCCAAGACTTTGTGTCTTGTGGTTTTTTTCAAACTTTTGCCTTACAATTTTGGCTTTCCAAATTTGCTTTATGACTTTGGCATGTCCAAGTCATTATTTGACTTTATAAACCCTATTGCGTAGGGGTTTATATCGATGCATGTAGATGGAGTCTTGTATTTTTTGAATTTATTATATATTGTAAATGATTAATCTAAATGATAGTTTATAAACCATTTAGTTTATATCTTTATCTTTTGAGTTCAAATAGGAACATGTGTCACATGACCAAGTATTGGAGGAAGGAGTTTTTTTTTTATATATGATCATGGAGGGAGTATTGGGATGTTTTTTTCAGTTAACTAGCATGTGGAGAGCATCTAGGAGTTATTTGGAGGCATGTGGTGCAAATTTAGGCCTTTTGACTCAATTTGAGGCACTTTTGAGAAGCTTTAATGGTTTGATAGGGTCAAGATGAATTTTTTAACCATTGTGAGCTCTTTTGGAGAGGATTTAGGTCATAGATTTTTGGCTTTTGAGGGGCTTACAAATATGAGGTTTCTAGATCCTATTTTGGTGGATCTACTTGGAGATGATGGTTATATTCTCATTTGTAACTCATTATTGAGTTAGTTCTTACTTGGTACTTCTTCTGAATTAGTGACTTTTGCAATCCTTTAACAGAAAAAAGAATATTTATGTAGCTCATGTTTTCATATGAAATACAGTGAAGGCCTTGAATACTATTGACTTGAAGTTTACTCTTTCTTGTTCTTTGCATTATTATGTTCGGTAGTTGATTGATCAAGTTATTAGTGACGTAATATTTATTTCCTTATAACTTTGTCTTAGATTTTAGAACCTTTATGCAAAAATTATATTAATGCAGGTTACAATTTGTGTTAAGAGGTGTTAAGGACTTTTGGATTTGAAATTATTTTCCTTCTTGAAGTCTAAGCATTAGAACCTGTTTGTAAAGAATTTATACAAAAGTATACGGTAATAGGTTGTGTAGGTTAAATTTCTATCAGTATAGAAATTGCATGAAACTCTGAGTTTCATAACCTTTATCAGGTAGGTGTATCACCATAGGAATTAGTAGCTACCACTTACAATTTTATTCATTTTTAGCAAATACTTCTCCCTTTTCCTTACAAAAGATCAGTAGTTTAGGTGATATCCAAGCTAGGAATTTGGCCTTCTCTAGAGATTCTTTTCCATTTTTAGGTGACCCACAGCCTAGAAAAGTTCCCATGTTCCTCTAAAGCATCAAGTTTTGCAACTTGATAAGGGTGCAACATTATGAGACAACAATTTTTGGCATGTTCGGTGGGACTATCGAGCAGACAGTATAGAAATTTCAAGACGTTTTGTTGGTAGTGATGTGCTACCAATAAATTTTAGACCTTAAAAGAAGGTTTCTTAAGCACATTTGGAAACTCCATTGGTGACAGAGCAGTAGAACCAGTACATCTATGAAAAGGATACAAACTAGAAGCACAAGTTCAGGTTCCTTTGAGTATTTACAGTTGTCCCTACCCAAAAGGCAGGGTAGAACAGTAAGGAGAGCTCCTGCTACAGTTAGGAAAACTGCTTCAACTCCACCTTCAGCAAGGTTAGTAAAACCTCCTATAAGACAAGAAGTAGTTCAAAAAGTTGTTTTTTCAGCAATGGTTGTCCCAAGGAATCAAGTGTTTATCACATTCAATCAAGGCAACCTATTACAGTTAGCACAACATGATGATATACCAGTGGCTGCACTCAGAAGTTTACCATATTGTTTTTGCTAAAGAAAAGACTACACCAATAGAGCACATCAAAGATGTAGAAAATTTGTGCTCAGTGCATTATATTACTCAAGAAAATGTGGTTGTAATATTATTAGCAACATCTTTTAAGTGTAAGTCGCTTCAATGGTTCAGAAGCTTAGCAATGGGTACTATTCATACTTGGGATGAGTTGGGAGAAGCTTTATGCAAGCAGTTTGAAGTCACTTATGATAACTTGTCTCTTGCTGAGTAGCTCCCTCAAGTTAAAAGGGCACCCTATGAGAGAATGTTTGATTTTAATTTCAGGTTTCAGAGGACTTGGGATAGAATCGCTGCAAATTCAAAGCCTCCAACTAAGTATGCATTTATGTACTTTTTAATGGCTTTGAATAGTGAAATATCACTTATGATATAGTCTATGGATGGTAATACTTTACCACTAGCCTATGATTTGGTTGTTGCAGCAGAAAATAGCCTTATTCAGGCTGGAAGGATCGCTCCAAGACCTCCTATGCCCATTTTTCTGGACATTTAGTCTAATGCGCTATTGCCTGCACCTCAAATTGTAGCATTACCAATTGTTGTTACACCTGAACCTATTGCACCTCCTCTTATAAATTAGTCAAAAGAGTTGCAAGATACTAAAGAAAGTCAACAGAAGATCAAAAATTATCTTCAAACTTTTGGAAATGAGCTTACTAGTCTCAAGAAGTAGCAATTTCAAGGGTTTAAACCCTATCAACCTCATAACCAAGGCCAAAGCAGCCAACAGTTTCAAACCAACAGACAACTGTATCAAGGAGGTTTCCAAGGTACGAGGAAAAATATAAATCAGAAGCCATTTCATCCATATAACATTGTCCTAGTTAGTACAGCAAAGGATTTGGTACATGTTCAAAACAATCTTGTTGCTGATTTTGAATGGTGTTATCCATGTAACCAGCCACATAATCAAGCGATGTGCTCTAATGGTGTAATCAATCAAGCTCTTATGGTTCAGAATGATGTAGGTGCACAAAACATACCTGAGGAAAGGTCTTCACAATAGCAAGATCAACTTGCAAATGAGACAACTCTCTTGAATTGGCAAGGAGAGGAATTATGTGGAGTGAATCAAGATGATACACCTATTGTTGCCAATACTAGAGGCAAGAAAAGGGCCTTTGAGGTTGAAAAAGAAAAAAATAAGGATAAGGGAGTTATTGGTCCATCAAATCAGCAAGTGCCACATGTTTTATAGTGAGGTCAAGATGCTAGTAAAGAGCAGCCAATGCATATTGCATCTTTGAATCAAATGCAACTTGATCATGTTGTTGTAAAAACTCAACCAAAGGTAAATATTTATGCACCTTTCAGTATTGTTGAAAGCATGAAGAAATTAAATGTTTCTATTTCAATGTGGGATTCATTAGCAGTACCTATTCAAAGGGATTTATTATAGTCAGCCTTGTCTAACCCAGCTGGTTTAAATGTTTCAAATGAAGCCCCTGAGAGCCAAGCAAGGTTAGTTTTAACCAATGCACCTTAGGACAATACTCAACAGCTAGGTAAGGGTTTCAAGCCCCCTCCATTTTATGTTTCATTGATAGTGGGAGATAATTTGGTGCATAATTGCATGGTAGATAGTGGTGCAAGTAGTTTTTTTATGCCCAAAATGATTGTGGACCAGTTATGACTAAAATATCAGCCATTAGAGAAGGGGGTACTTTAGTTAGATGGGAAAATTGTTAACACCGTAGGTGTTATCAAAGATTTGAACCTTATGTTACATTTTTTTCCTAATTTTTCAACCCCTCAGGATGTGTTTGTTATAGATTTTCCCCCATTCTTTGCATTATGCTTGTCTAGGGACTTCACAGCTAAAATTGGGGGTTATTTATCTTCAAATTGATCCCATATGATTTTTAGGACTAGGTATGGTACTAAGGTAACCATAAAATTTGAGTCTCTTGCCAAATATCGCATCAAACCTTATGTGTTAGCTACTATTAATGTTAATTCTATTATTTTAGAGGATACTAAGCTTGTTGCAGCTCAAGAGTTGCAAGCTAAAAGTGTACCTGAGGTACTCCTAAATGAGTGGGCAGCTTAGAACATGGTTGATAACCCAAATGATCATATTCAAGATGCTAGTTTGTGTAATTAAGTGTTGTATTAACCTGAATCAAAGATTCCTAAACTTGAAAAGAAGGTAGAAGATCTGCTTAAGCTACAGAATGAGCTATGGAAGATGTACTTTGATGGCTCCAGAAGTAAGAATGGGGTTGGTGGGGGTCCAATGCTTGTTTCCCTCAAGGTGATAAACATTTTTTTGCCTTTCATTTCAATTTTTCTTGTACTAACAATACTGTTAAGTACGAGGGGCCAATTCAAGGTTTGGAGTGGATAAGGAGAAGGAAAATTATAAATTTGCAAGTCTTTAGTGATAGTGAGTTTATTGTAAATCAAGTTAGAAACTTGCATGTTACTAAGAATAATGCTTTAAAATCCTATAAGCATAGAGTTTGGGATATGATAAAGGATTTTGATGCATTTAATTTGGTCTCCATTCCTAGAAGTGAAAATAAACATGCTGACAGGTTAGTAGCAATAGGGGCTCAATTTGATATCCCCAATGATATTTCAAAAGGTAATGTACAATAACATGTGAAGGTAGTGGTTAGGCCTTCCATTCCTAATAATAATACCAACTAGCATGTTTTGAGAATGACGAACATATCTTAAGTTTTATTCTTGAAGAGGATCAGTTTTTAGTCACTAATCAAGACAAGTTGAAGCAACAATCTGATGGAAAAATTATTTAGCTGAGAACTAACAAGCTACCCAAGGGAATTGTCACATTGGAATCCATTTTCAACACTAACGATCAACTGAAAAAGAATAAAACCAGCATGCAGATCAAGGAGGAGCATTATGAAGAGCTTGAGATTTTTAAGGGTAAGCTCCTGAAGATAGGTAAGATTTGTTCAAAAGAAGATAAAAAAAATTTATTGCCTTATTCCAAGAATTTAAAGATGTGTTTACATGGGATTATTTAGATCTCAAGGGCTTTGATCCTCATTTAGCCCAACATACTATTGAGTTGGACCCGAATGTTAAGCCTGTCCGACATAAGAAGGGACCTTTAAATCCAAAACTTGAACCCCTAATGATCAAAGATTTGACCAAGTTGATAGAAGGTAGTATTATTTACCCAATTAAACACACCTCTTGGGTGTCGAATTTGGTCCCTGTTAGGAAGAAGAATGGGGAAATTAGGCTTTGTGTTGACTTCAGAGACCTAAATAGAGATTGTTTAAAGGGTCGTTACCCTCTGCCATCAATGGCATAGATCTTGCAAGCAGTTGTTGGATCTGAGATATTTTCTCTCCTTGATGGATACTCAAGGTATAACCAAGTGTAGGTCAAGGAGGGTGACTAGCATAAGACTACTTTTACAAAAAATTGGGGCACAATGGCCTACAAAAGAATGCCTTTTGGCTTGTCAAATGTTGGTTCTACTTTTCAGAGAGCAATGTATATGGCCTTTAAAGGCTTGATGTATAAATTGGTGTTGGTATATCTTGATGATATCAAGGTATTTTCAAAAAATTATAATGAGACTTGTCTCATATGAAGCAAGTTTTTAAAAAATGCAAAGAGTTTGGCATATCTCTCAATCCCAAAAAATGTATTTTTGCAGTTCATGAAGGTAAGCTTTTAGGAAACATAGTGTCAAAGCAGGGTATAACCATTGACCCTGAAAGAGTTAAATCAATCTTAGAGCTACCTTTGCCTAATCATAAAAAGGGGTTGCAAAGTTTTATAGGCAGGATTAACTTTTTTAGAAGATTTATACCTGATATTGCAAATTTATTGAAGCCACTAATAGATATGCTGAAGAAGAATACAGTATTTAGTTTGACTAAGGAGGCTAGGAATGGTTTTCAGATCACAAAAGAGTCTTTTTCAACTGCCCCAACTTTGGTAAGCCCAAATTTCTCAAAGGATTTCATTTTGTATGCATATGGTAGCATAGATACAATTTCTTCAATTTTGGTACAACACAATGATGAGGGATCTAAATAGCCCATTGCATTCTTTGGCCAAGGTTTGGAGGATTACAAAAAAAGGTACAGTTTCATTGAGAAGCATTTTCTTGCTTTCATTAGGAGTTTGAAGAAGTTTAAGCATCTAATTTCTAATAACATAGTGCATTTAATGGTTTCCCATCTTGGTGTCAAAGAGTTTTTACTAAGTAGATATTTGAATGACAAGAGGGTTGGATGGATCACGAAGGTTATGAAATATTATATTGACATAAAAAATCACTAATCATGTGAGACGAAGAGGGCTTAGTGAACAATTTGTTGATATTTTTGATGTTGAAGCAGAATCAAGAAAAGCATAGGTTCTGGTTATTGAGAATGAACTTGAAATTAATGTTGCACTTATGTTAGATGTAGGTTGGATTCGAGAGATGGCTCATTTCCTATAGACTAGTGAATGTCCATCAGGTTTAGATAGAGCCAAGAGAAGGTACTTCAGGTTGCAGTCTATTCCATATGTGATTTTCAGGAAGGATCTTAATTGTGTTTTGTTGAGATGTATTGATACTAATCAAACATAAAAGGTGCTTCATGAGTTCCATGATAGAACTGCAGGGGGTCATTTTTCCCCAAGGACAACTGCATGGAAAATTTTGAGATTTGTCTATTACTAGCCTAGCTTGTTTAAGGATCCCCATGCTTGGGCAAGAAAGTGTGTTAAGTGTGCTCTTTTTGCAGGAAAAGAGAGGTTGCCAACTTTGCCTTTGTAGCCTATTCAAGTAGAGAAGTCCTTCATGAGATGGGGCATTGATTTCATTGGACCTATAAATCCACCTTCCAGTGCTGGCCACATGTGGGTACTTACAAAAAATAACTATTTTACATGGTGGATAGAAGCAATAGCTTTGAAAGAAGTTAATGAATCTTCTATTCTAATCTTTAATGAAGATATAGTCACCAGATTTGGAGTACCTGAGTCTATTATTTAAGACAATGCCTTGGCATTTTTTGGACTCAGAGTGAGTGACTGGGTTGTTAAGAATGGCATATACCTGAATACATCTTCCAACTATTACCCATAAGGTAATGGTTTAGTAGAAAGTACTAATAAGAATCTACTCAGGATTATCAAAAGGACCATGGAGGAGAATCAGAGAGTTTGGCATACCACATTGAAATCTGCTTTGTGGGTAGATAGAATAACTCCTAAGAGGTCAATTGGCAATTCACCTTTTGTACTAGTTTATGGTAAAGAGGTAAGATTGCCTTTATCTGTAGAGATTCCAGCTCTTGACATTGTACATTAACTAAAGATGTTTGAAGAAGAAGACCCAATGTCTGTTAGATAAGTTGAGCTCATGGAGCTAGAATAAACAAGAGATAAAGCTATGAAGTCTTTGGAGTATCATTAGATCCAAACAAAGAGGGTATTTGATAAGAAAGATAAACCCATATTTTTTAGGGAGGGTGATGTTGTAATAAAATGGGATGTGTTGAAGAGTAGGCCAGGTAAGCATTCAAAGTTTGACAACTTCTTGATTGGCCCTTTTGTTATTACTGAGTGCAAGGAGCACAATGCATTCCAATTATCAAAGATGGATGCAAAAATATTTTCAATCCCATTTAATGGGATTCAGCTTGTTGGCACTCTCAAATTTTGCAAATTTGAGATGCCTATTTAAAAAAATTTGCTTTTGCACTTTCAGAAGTGCACTTGAACAATCAGTCCTAATTGACCCACTTTGGAGGCTTATAACTTGTAGCCTGTTGATTGTCTTGCAAAACCCAGTTGCAGACATACTCAGTAGACATATGTGAGAAGGCATGTCAAATTTCAGCTTCCCATGATTAGTTTTGACAGCATTTCGAAAAGTGAAGCTGGAGGGTTTTTGCACTATTATGCTGTTTGCAGATGTTCAGTTCTGCAAAGTTGCTTCTTGTTTGAGCTTGGTTTTCGCAACAAGTTCACTTTCATGTCAGAACGAATATTGTTCTATAGTTTCCATATCAACATGATCTCGGGTGTCAGTTTTCAGAGCCTCACGATCTGATTTGCTATTTTTAGCAGATCAAAACCAAATGCAATGGGTTATGTTTTGCAGCTGCATTCTTGACAGCCTTTTTGAATGGACAACTTCGACCATGAGTATCTTTTGATCGGTGATGTTTCAAAGCAATTCCTTTTGCACACGTGCTCAAGGTATCTTAATGTTCAACTGTGTCTGATGGCAGCTCGTCAAGGATTGATTTGCTATGTTTACAAATTAGCAGTCGGGTGTGTTCTAATTGGTGCAGAACAGTTGTTGTTTCAGAAAATTTTAATCAAGTAACTTTGCCACTTAATATCCGATTCCTCGGGATCTGTTTCTCTGATTTGTCTTTTGCACTATACTTTTGGGTCAAATGACTATGTGCTTGCAAGTTTTTATGGTTTCACGAGGTCGTTTGCCCAATTTTCAAGATGGATTCTTGAGTCAACTTGGCCTGTTTTGACCATTTTCCAACAACATAGAGCTCCTCAATACCTTTCCAATGCCGCAAAGATAGCGAAAATCGAAGATCATGGCAAAACGTTATGAGCTCAAAAGCATAAAATAAACATCTGACTTCAAACAGAAATAAATTCATTAAAACAAGAAAATGTTGTAAAATAAACTGCACTACAGGAAATTTCTCGGAACCAGCTTTCTGGCTATATTTCGTTTGCCCGATTTCGATACCGTATGCCCAAGTTATGCCAAAAACAAAAAAAACTGCTCTTTTAAGGCAAATTAGGGTTAAGAGGGGCAAAGAGGGTCGTACGGTCGATGACGTCATGTTGACGTCAGCATTTCACTGGAAATAATTTGACGGCCATCTGGCCGTCACTGCAAAAAATTGCCCCCCCTGCAAAAAAAATTTGGGCCCATGGTCACCCATGTGACCGAGGGCACTTGGCAGGGGGCTAGGGCGGAGCCCTTGGTCCTCAATAGGACCGCGGCTACAATGGAAAAGCCCGCAGGGGCTGGTGGGCAGCCCCCGGTCATCCATGTGATTGGGGCTAAGCCTGTCGGAGCCCACGGGGGCTGGGCGCATAGCTGGCGGCGGGATGGCACAGGAGGCAGGTGGCAGTGGCGAGCCGGCGGCTACTTGGTGGCACCGGGTGGCGAGTCTGTTTTGAATTGTGAGCATCGGCTCGAATCCCCAAAAAACCTTTTTTTTAATTTTTTTAGCCTCGTAACACGTGCCGAGAGGCTGTACGGCCTCCCTAGCAAAAAAAATTGCCTCAGAAATCAACTGCACCAAAATGGATGATTTGATAGGCATTTCTAGGGTTTTGGGACGCTGCGAACGTGATGGTGACGTTCATTTGAGCCCAAAGTGTCCCGAAAAATTGGCTACCCCCAGATCTTGCATAAAAGAAGCTTGTGGAAACCCTTGCACTTGAAAGTCACAGAGAGGCCATATCTTCAGATCACGAACAGGCAGTGGCAGGTCTGGAGCTCTGATACCATGTTAGAAAACCAAGATCACCTACATGCAAATGGATACCTATCACATGAAAAAGACATGAAGAACCAAAAAAAATGTTCTATAAACCTCAAAGTAAAATGCATTATTGAGAATCTCCAATTATTACAAAGAGATCAATCCTTATGAAGGAGATCAAGAAACCCTAAAAGGGAAACCCTAAATGAAACCCTAGTGTGCACACTTAATAATTAATAAATAATTATTAATATGCCTAAGTTTAGCTTAAGCAACTAAAGGAATAAGTGAATTAATTAATTAACCAGTATGATATAATAAATTAAGCATAATAACTTATTACTCTAACAAGGAAGTGGTGTGCTCAACTGCCTTGCTTGTTCTCTAACTTGTTGGACAGCTTCTTGGCATAGCTCGCATGTGAATTCTGAGTGCGATGAATCATGGAGCCTGCACCAATTTGGTAGCAAGAATACCTCCAAATCCACCTGACATTTTAGCTCAGACCAATCCTTTGCTCGCCTTGACACTAGCTCATTATATCTATCCATGATTGGGTTCTCATCATCATGTGAAATGAAAATATAGTAGTGAACAACTGCACCCTGTAGTTGTTCCCACTCCTCCAAGTCTGCATTTTCAGGTTCTTGGTCACTATCATTGATGAAGGAGAGGTCTTCCAGTCTAATTTCAGTTATGCCTTCATCATCATTTTTTGTTGTCCCAAGCCTGTCAACCTCTTCCTCTTGCTAATTTTCAGCATCTTCATTGGTTGCCCTAGCATACACTGCTGCAAAATTGATTGACTCATCCTCAACTGCCAATGGCTCCTCTTCCTGAGTGGATGACTTCCCCTTACTGGTGAAGGAGAGGCTTTCCAACTCCATTCTTAGTGAACCTTCACCAAAGCTTTTTGTTGTCCCCAGAAAATCAGCTTCTCCTTCTTGATTTTCAGCTTCAGTGTTTGTTGTCCTAGCACTAGTTTGTGGCGGATTTCCTAGTTTATCTTGAAGGTGCTATCCTCCAGATGATGATAGTGTTTCTACCATATGGGATGACTCATTCTCCTTGACAATTGGCTGCTCCAACTTGCTCAAATTGCCTTTGACTTGGGTGATGACGCTTGCACAGGATGAACAAGTAAATTCAGAATGTGGTGCATTGTGAAATCTACACCAGCTTGACATTAGTGCTTCCTCCAATCTTAGTTCATCTTTTCTGCCCAAACATTCTTGGATCAGCTCTTCAAATGCCTTGGCTGCCATGGTTGCCAATTCCTCCTCCGGGGTCTGCAAGGGCCAAAGGCTGATAGATTTCCCAAAAGGGAATCTCTCCTTGCAAGACTCTTTCAATTTTTCTCAAGAAGGTTAGACACTCCAATTCATTGTGCCTACAAGTGCAATGGATCCTACACTTATCTACCAATGAAAATTGTTGCAACGGCCTTCTCAATCTCCTATTTAAATCCACATGTAGTTGAGTGATGCTAATTTGCACGTGCTGCTCCATTTTGACTCAGCTTTTTTTTGCCTTCAAAATTTTCTGATTTTATGTTTTAGCATAAAAAAAGATCTCTCTATCTCGGATTTCTTCTTTGAAAGTGCTCTTATCAATTTCCAACTTTCATCTTTGTAACTCAATATGCCAGCCCTCCTTCTAGCACCAGTTCTATTGATGGTGTTTTTATGCACTTCACAATACAGGTAATGCACAGGTAAATTACCTCTCTTGACAGACAATCCTCCACAATCATATTGCAGAACACTATCCCAAGGTCTCTAATGCCAGGTCTTGATATTGCTTGGAATATCTCAGTTGATTTATGTGATTTGCTGGAATCACAAGGTGGACAAACGGATGAGTTACAAAGTGGGGAAGTTGGATCTGCAAATGGAGTTCTTAAGATAGGAGAGTTACTGAGCGTTTGCTACAGGTTCAAACAACATTCTAGGACTCCATTTCAACATCAGATTTAGATTTATAATTTGCAATGAACCTTTCCTAAGGTTACTTATTAAAAAAAGGAAAAAGGGAAAGGAAGAGAGAAGGTTCCTAGATCTGAAACTACAAATGAACAGTGATCATGGAGGCTGCTACAGTAGAAAAACTCCCTAAACTAGGTTTTGCTTGGCCAAGAGGATCCTACAGTTACACAAAACCAATGCAATCTTCTAAGAATTGTAGATTTTTAGTTTGCATACACACATCATGAACATGCAAGTGAACTAGGTTGTAGCAATCAAATAAAGAAGCTCGAGCTAACTTTGCATAGCAGCTTGTCATCAACAAGTGCCAAAAGTATGGGCTGAAAATTCATCAAATACTGAAATAGTAATCACCATTACCACTTCTATTCAAGAAACTACAACTAAAACTAACATGGAAGGTAGAACCTTGCACACATAATGAGCAAACTCAAAAGTAACACCCATAGATCATGCAATGTTGCTTTCTATTGCTGCAGAATATTTTTACAACAGCTCTTTAACCCCTACAAATGAGGGGAAGACCCCTATTTATACTTTTCCAAAGCCCAAATAAATGGCTAGGATTGATTTACATTGTGTGACTCAGATTCAATTACATTAGGGCTTCACCTACCCCACAATATTCAGCAATTAAAATACATCTTTGTCTTTTTCTTATTTTGTCTTGTAGTGGCCAGTCACTGTAGCAGTTTTATCTTCTAGTTGATTTCCTTTTTACTGTAGCTGAAACTACCTGAAAGCTACCTTCTTCTTGATGGAATTTCAGCATTCCTCATTGGATCAAATGGTTTTATCGACGGACCCATGGTAGGCTTCTTGAAACTAGAAATGAGAGGCCGAAAAGCTATTTTAGGAATGTTGTCTTGAAAACGGCGAACAGGGCATGGTGACCTGGATGGTATCACCCGGCTGCAAATTTGGAATTTAAAAGGTCCATAAGGAATAGGATCCAATTTTACCATCTAGGTCGAAGTCCGTTTTCAAATCAAATGAGCACTTGGACGTTCCGAAGACATGAGGCTGGAATGCTATTCTGGAAATGTTGTTTTGAAAACGGCTGACAGAGCATGGAACTCTGGATAGTATCTCTCAGCTGCAAATTTGAAATTTGAAAGGTCAAGGGAGGATAAGATCCAATTTTACCATCTGGGTTGAAGTTCATTTTCAAATCAGAGGTGCGCTTGGACGTTCTGAAGACAAGAGGCTGGAATGTTGTTCTGGAAATGTTGTTTTGAAAACGGCTGACGGAGCATGGAACTCCCGATGGTATCTCCCAGCTGCAAATTTTAAATTTGAAAGGTCAAGGGAGGATAATATCCAATTTTACCATCTGGGTCGAAGTTCGTTTTCAAATCGGAGGTGCACTTGGACGTTCCAAAGATGAGAGGCTGGAATGTCGTTCTGGAAATGTTGTTTTGAAAATGGCTAACAAAGCATGGAACTTCGGATGGTATCTCCCAGCTGAAAATTTAAAATTTGAAAGGTCAAGGGAGGATAAGATCCAATTTTACCATCTGGGTCGAAGTTCATTTTCAAATCGGAGGTGCGCTTGGATGTTCCGGAGATAAGAGGTCAGAATGTTGTTCTGGAAATGTTGTTTTGAAAACGGCTGACAGAGCATGGAACTTTGGATGGTATCTCCCAGCTGTAAATTTGAAATTTTAAAGGTCAAGGGAGGATAAGATCCAATTTTACCATCTGGTTCAAAGTCCGTTTTCAAATCAAAGTTGCGCTTGGATGTTCCAGAGACGTGAGCCCGAAAAGTCATTCTGGAAATGTTGCTACAGGAATGTTGTTTTGGAATTGTCAAAACTTCCTAAAACTTAATGAAACCTTGTCAGTTCACTTAGGCACCACAAAAACATCTAAAATCCATAGTAAACCTATCCCCAAAGTCAAAAAATGAAGGAAAAAGCGAATCGAGCGAGCGGGGGGGATGAAGCCCGAAAAACCCAAGACTTAGCAATTTTTTATTTTAGGGGAAAAATATGGTCAGCCAAAAATGAGACTTTGAAGGGCATGTTGACCAACTAGGACAGCAAAATTAGGGGCATGAAAAATGAGACAAGAGTAAAGAATCCCACTGGGAGCGAGAAAAGAGGGTCCCTACCTACGGCGGGGCGTGTGTGCAAAATATGCACAACAGTTTCTGAGTGAATCTGTGACCAAGGATAAGTCTAGGCAACTGGTCAATAGTGTTTAGCAAGCAAACACTCCACAGAGGTCACCAAAAATGTTACCATATTTTCACTCAAGCCCAATCAAGTAGAGCTTGTTGTTTTAAAATTGAGAAAAGGTGCAGTTAAATCATTCCTACATTACATTCAGATGCATAAATGAAATAATCTAGAAAAGATTGCTTTTTGCAAATTATTGCATTCATACAAGTGCATATAACAGTAGAAAGATTTGAATCTTTTCTGAACAATGAATCTATCTTTATTGAATGTAAGATGTGTATTATCTCACACAAGCCATGAGATAGACTTAACTTATTCAACGCACATAAAGAAAATTCAATACATGAATAAGTAAAAGAATGTGCATATAAAGAAACGAACTATTCATTGCTTGGGAATGACTGGTTCTACTTTGTCTTCTTATCTTGATGTTGTCCCAATCTCTTTATGTCCTTTATCACTCCATTTTGTTCCTAGTTCCTGCATACACAAAGGCAATGGTGTTAGAGCAATGCTCTAAGCAATGAAAGGTTTCCAAATTTACATAAATAAATATTCATGCATGTGTAAATTGATCTCTATTCGCATCGAACAAGTTTTCAAGTCTTAAATTTCAAGGAACAATAGATTCATCATACACATTTGAGTCATGCATTAGTTTCCTAACATGTTTGCTTCATGTGCAGATATAGGTGCATTTGTGTTTCTGACTATTTTATCAAATTTCAGCATGTGGGGATAAACGTGGCTCCCACAAGGGTTGAGCCCAGCGTGCATTCCTTTTTGTATTTTGATAAGATAGACTTGTGAAGTTTACCATGACAATATAATGTAATCAAGGATGCATTTTATCATTCATAACAATAAATTTTTTATATCTACCGATGTAAACAATGATGCAAGTTCAATGAAGTTACAGTTTCTTTGAAAGCTACACAAGAATGATCATAAAGGAAGCATTTATATTCAAAGGTACAATCCTTTGATTACTGTGAAGGCAATACACTGAGCATTAATGTCACAGTATGAAGGCAAAATATTAGAATATAAGAACTTTGAAACCTAAATAGAAACCATGTTTAAAAGAGCTAAAAGGGGCTTACTCAAGTCACATGAAGTAAGAAATTAGGTGATAGTCATGTATAAAGCATGATGACAATGAAGTTTTATATCACAAGCTTCATAATCATTGTGTTTTATTACAGGTATATATACTAATTGTGATAGTGAATTGATTGGCTTACTATCACAAACAACAAGTATCTCTTTAATGGAGCATAATGATTACAAAGGCAATAAGAAGATATCATGTATTGGAAAACAAAGGACATAGTCACATCTGAAATTAGGTATTAAGTATCAGATATAGTAGCAAGGAGTCCTTGATAGTGACAAACAACACTATTATGGTTTGATAGAGAAGAAATAATGTCATCTATTAGAGCATCAACCTTCAAGATGACATCAAATTGTGCATGTCATGTGTAGTTCCAGCTTTAAGTGGAGGAAAATCATGTCATTTATCCACACTATGAGGAACAACCTCCATAGTAATGCAAGTACAATGCTAATGATTAAAAAAATTAATGATGAACATGGCATGTATGATTAAATTCTATCTATGAATGCAGAATACCATACAGAGGAAATAAAAGGCCGAACTCTGGTGGATACAAATGGTACAGATCCTTGAAAGGTTTATTCAAAATGTGAAAACATGGTGCAGTTTTGGTGATTCAAAATGGTCAAAATAGCTTGGTCGTAGGTTATGAAATTGTTGATTCTCTCAGCCCAAATAAATATGGGAGTAAAATCCTTGTCCTTTAACCAGATTTTGAAACAAATGAGTGTAGCCATTTCTTCTATATTTTTATAGGAAATCAAAAATACAAAGGTGTTCATGAAGAGAATCATGGAGTCAGATATTTTTCTTCAAAAAATGAACAAAATGTGAAGCCACGACTTGGGAATTTTATTAAAATCTTCATATTTTTTTACTTGAAATCCAGAAGAGTCGTGGCCATGAAAATGCACAGAAAGAACAAATAGTGTTCATTATTTGTTTCCCCATAGACCCGAGCAAGAGGTTTTTTCTACAAAAATTTGGAAAAAGACTTCATATGGTTGCAGCCATTGAATTAAATTGTTGCTTTTCTTTGCAAGAAGAAATAAGTATATATAAGAAAACTACAGATTTCAACTTACCCAAGTTTGCTTCTTGTTCCCTAGCATTTCTATGAGAATTGTTTTTCCAAAGACTCAAAAACATGGTGGTCAAGTAAAGAGGAAGCATAGATGTGAAAAACATTCAAAATGGGTGAGAAAAATATAGAATGTTGTGGCCATGGAGGATCTATACAAGCATAAAAAAAATGACCAGTTGCGGCCTGTGGTTTCTTAAAGAATGGATGCAATGTATGGATGATGAAGTAAAGCATTTAAAAATGTTTACCTAAAGGTTTCCCTGTCAACTTTCATGATTTTGTGCCTCTATGGCCGAGTTTTCTCCATCAAAGTTTTTGGAATTCGCTCATCACAAACCGGGCAGCCAAGCTTCTCACAGAAGATTCTTACAAAATGAGATAAATAATTTTCTTTCTTTTGCTTTAAGGTTCAAACCCTAATGTGATGCGATGAGAGTTAGGCCTTTTTGCCTTGTGTTTTTATTAAAATACATTGCAAACTAATTTGTGGGCGAAGACTTTGTGTCTTGTGGTTTTTTTCAAACTTTTACCTTATAATTTTGGTTTTCCAAATGTTCTTTATGACTTTGGCATGTCCAATTCATTCTTTGACTTTATAAACCCTATTGCCTAGGGTTTTATACCAATGCATGTAGATAGAGTCTTATATTTTATGCATTTATATTATATTGTAAATGATTAATCTAAATGATAGTTTATAAATCATTTAGTTTATATCATTATCTTTTGAGTGCAAATAGGAACATGTGTCATGTGACCAAGTATTGGAGGAAGGAGTTTGTTTTTGAATTCATGATCATGGAGTGAATATTGGGATGTTTTTTTTCAGTTAACCAGCATGTGGAGAGAATCGAGGATTTCTTTGGAGGCATTTGGAGAAAATTTAGGCCTTTTGACTCAGTTTGAGGCACTTTTGAGAGGCTTTTATGGTTTGATAGGGTAAACATGACTTTTTAAACCATTGTGAGCTCATTTGGAGAGGATTTAGGTCATTGATTTTGGCTTTTAAGGGGCTTACAAAAATGAGGTTTCTAGAGCCTATTTTGGTGGAGCTACTTGGAGATGATGGTTATATTCTCATTTGTAACTCATTATTGAGTTAGTTCCTACTTGGTGCTTCTTCTGAGTTACTGAGTTTTGTAGCCCTTTGATAGAAAAAAGCATATTTATGTAACTCATTTTTTGATATGAAATACAATGAAGGCCTTGAATACTATTGACTTGAAGTTTCTACTTTCTTGTTCTTTGCATTATTGTGTTCAGCAATTGATTGATCAAGTTGTTAGTGAGGTAATATTTATTTCCTTATAACTTTTTCTTAGATTTTAGAACCTTTATGCAGAAAGTATACTAATGCAGGTTAAAAATTGTGTTAAGAGGTGTTAAGGACTTTTGGATGTGAAATTATTTTCCTTCTTGAAGTCTGAGCATTAGAACCTCTTTTTAAAGCATTTATGCAAAAGTATATAGTAATAGGTTGTGCGGGTTAAATTTTTGTCAATATAGCAAGTGCATGAAACTTTGAGTTTCATAACCTTTATCAGCTAGGTGTATCACCATAGGAATTAGTATCTACCACTTACAGTTTTATTCATTTTTAGCAAATACTTCTCCGTTTTCCTTACAAAAGATTAGTAGTTTAGGTGATATCCAAGCTAGAAATTTGGCCTTCTCCAGAGGTTCTTTTCCATGTTTAGGTTACCTAGAGCCTGGAAAAGTTCACATGTTCCTCTAAAGTATCAAGTTCTACAACTTGATAAGGGTGAAACTTTATGAGACAACAATTTCAATGTGATAAATCAAACATTGTATTTGGTTCTATTTCAGGTGATGAACCTAATCAGTAGGTCTCAGCCTTTTGTAACAAGTAAAAGGCAACATTGTGAGTAAAGATATTACCGGCCCTTTTACGGAAAATAGGAAATTTCAGTGACATGGGTATATCGGGTATAAATAATTTTTATGTTTTATTTTGTAAAGTTTATAGCTTGGTTAATGAGGTTTCAAATTTAGGGTTCAAATGATAATGGACATTTTTGAATATACTGAGTAATCATGAGGTTTTTGATTTGACAAAGCTCGACTTGAGCAATGAACAGTGGAAGACTGAAGCTCGAAGCTAGATGGTTATGTGTCGCCATAGTTTGTGGGAACAACACAAGATTTGGGATTGTGGAAAACATTTTTCAGGTGATATCTTTCTTGGTCCTTATTGTTCTTACAGTTGCATAATAAGTTATGTGTTGAAAAGATTAATGTTTTATTAAGAAAGAAAAGGAAAATAGTTTTGGGTTTGGGTAACCCTATGGCACGAGTTTTTGTTAATATGCAAGAATGTGTTACATTTATTCAAGAATTGATAATATGGGTTAGGGTTTATTGCTTTGATGTTTTGCATACCCAATTTTGTGGCATAATGTCAATCTTGCTTTGCTATCTTAACCTTACCAAAATTTGTGTGCATATTATATTGGAAGTTTTCGATGACATGTATCATTGTGGCAGTTATCATCGTATGGTGGTTCTTTCAGTTATGAGCATGATTATGAGCACCTTTAAATTTTATAAGATCATCTCTAGAAATGTTGTTTTGTTGGTTGGATATAATGTTGAAATCACATAGCCAGAGGATATGAAATGGATTTATTGTTATTATCACGATGTAATTAATTGATGAGAAAAATTGTAATGAGTAAATGAGTGAGCACTTTAAGTGCATATTGTAATGTCGTAAGTAATTGATAAGGAAATTTGTTGAGTGCAATGAGATTTGTTGATGCAAAGATAGTTCAATGAATTGTATTGCAATAGGGTAACCCCCTAAAGTTATGTTTCTTCTTTTATTGGAGATTGGTCAATAAGACCATGGAAAGTTTGCTAGTGAGGAATTTTGTAGCTAGTGAGGCTTATGTTGCCAGTAAGGAATTTTGTAGCCAGTGAGGCTCATTTTTTATTAAGCCAATGAGGCAATTTTATGAGTGGTTTTTTATCCCTGGAGGGTTTTCCACTCATGAAAAACAATTGTGTTATGGTGTGATTAATTTTTCTGATTATCTTTGTGTTTGCTCAAGTATTTTACATTTAATTGTTTTGATTTTGCATTCAATCAATTAATGTTTGTATCATTGAAATAACATGAGAATAAATTGGTGCAAACTTGATTAAGTCAAATTCAAGTTCTTGATGATGAAAAAAGCTTGAGTTCTCTACACATATGATGTTGCACTTAATAGTTAAATTTTTTTGGTCTCACATATTATAAGGTAAAATTATTGAAAGGTTAGTTCAAGGTTTTTAATCTGTCATTACACTAATTCACCCCCCCTCTCAATGGTATCGTACTCCAACAAGTGGTCCCATATAGAAGTCTAACAGGATTGGGTAGATCTTGATAGTGGAGTACCATGGGAAATTATAGAAAAAATAGAGAAAAGAAAGATGCCAAGCAAAAGGTTGTACAAAAAATTCTAGTCAAGTCATGTAATGAGTTGTTGCATGAGTCTCTCCTGAATGTTGATATAAAGTGTGATAAAAAGGATGATTTTGTTATTCAAATTGATGATGAAGATAGAGATCTCTTTGTGGATGAAGATGACTATGAATAGGAATATGATAAACAAGAGTGTGAATTTTATTTAGAAGGTGAACTCTTGTGTGCTTTTGATATAATCAAGAAACTTAGTAAAGAAAATTAGAAATTGAAAGACCAACTTCAACAAGAAAAAGATTCCAAAGATAAGGTATGTTCAGATTTTCAAAAGTTTCTTTAGAGTTTGAAGAAGAAATAAATCAGGTTGTTAACTTAAAGAGTCGATTTGATGAACCTGATAAACTGATTATTTGTCTAAAAATTGAAGTTGAAGAAGCTAAAAGGGTTGTTGATTTTACAAAATCTGATCTTGAAGTTAAGACTAGTGAATGCTTAAAACTAGAGTTAGAAATAGTCTCTTTGAGAGAGGAGCTAGAAAAAGCATCCTCTAAATTGCACAAGAGTTTTTAGTTTGAAAAGAGTATTGACTACTTGAATGAAATATTGAGTAAGAAAAAACATCACAAAGACATTACAGGTCTAGGTTATGAAGAAGGATAATGTTCTAAAGCCAGAAGTACTCCTAGAAAGAAGATAGACCTAAATTATCGCTCTATTTCTCTTGATGAAGACAAGAAGAAAGAAAAAGACATAGTTGCTAATATTGGAAGAGGGAGAAAAAATAGGCTTTCAATACCTTCACCTATCAAGAAATATCACTTAATAAGGTACAACTACTCTCGGTTCCATGTGTATTTGCATTCTTGTCATGTTTATGGTCATAGAGCTAGAGATTGTAGACAAATAAATTTTTGGATGAATAAAAGTCATAACTATGTGAGGAGTGTCAAGAGAGGTTCATACAACATTCCTAGAATAAATTATCCTTTCTTTAGTCTAGACAAAAAAATTATATGTTATAGGTGTAATGAGTTTGGACACAAAGCACAATGGTGTAAGAAAAGTTTGATGAAGCCATATAGGGACTACATATTTGAAGAAAAGAAAAATAATGCCTTGAGTAAGGAGAAGAAAAATCTTATACAAGTGTGGAGAAGGAAACAAGATTCAGGAGATGAAAAACCAAAACCAATGCATGTTACTCAAAATATATTACCCACTGCATAAAAACTAGCTTAAAGTCAGGAGGGAGATAATCACTATCTTATATTTTTCCCCAAGGAGTTAGTAGAATCATCTTATGAGTAGCTTTGTACAATCATGATGATCTTGTTTAGAATTGTGCATCCTATGTCAAGATTTATGATGTGATTTGTTTTTATTGTCATGGGAGATTGAAGGCTCATTGCATCAAGGACAATCATGTGAAATGGTCCCTATACAGAGGATAGGACACCTTTAACTACATGAAAAGAGCTCTACAAACCTTATGGATGAGAGTGTAGGTTCAGTAGATCTTTTGTTTTTTAAATAGTAGTTCAATATAGATGAGTAGTGTGATGGAGAAAACTTGTAAACCTTTGTAATTATGTTTTTTGCAAAGGATTAGATCTTGTGTTACAGATCTTATCAGACTTTACCTCAGTTGTAGACCTCTTATCTCAGTTGTTGACCTCTATATGTGTGCAGAGCTTTGGAATAGGTATTGTGGTTTGTTTAGTGTTTAGAATAAGACATCTTTTAAATAGCATGATATTATTTTTGATGGTTCTTAGTGGTTGATAATAAACCCTTGATGACAATGAGTTTAGTAATAAGTGCTCATTACACTTTGATGAGGTAAGGTTCCATTAATATTTTTTTAGTCTTCTTGTTATTTTCAATGATTATACAATGAGTGGCATGGCACACAATTTCTAGTACAAAGAAATTATTTTCTATTTTGAATGGACAATACCTATGTGAAGCAATAGCTCAAGTGACAAACAAAAAATTAATAGTCATGAACAATAATTATGCATAGTATTCATGCCTCATTTGGAAGTATGCTTCATTTCAATTGATAGTATGAGCATTTACAAGTGATGTACAACACTATATGCTTCACTTGATAGTATGAGGACAATATGCATTTGAGATGCATTCCTTGAGGTACATTCTTCAGTAATCAGGACCATAACAAGGAATTCCATGACATTGCATTTATTAGTACAGTGTGCATGATCTTTTACATTGATTGCTTTTATCATTATCAGTACATTTATAGTGCATCTATTATCATGTTCAAGGAATTTACAATTTTAGTAAATATTTACAAGTTTCCTTGTCAATGATGAACTCTTGCATCATGTCAAGTGATGTTTCAAGTGGATTTTCAAGTAGCGGGTAGTTTATCATTCCGAGGAGGAGTGGAAAACAAGTAACACTATGTATTTTGGTGATGTTCAATGGCCTTTTTGCTCAATGAAAGTGGACTTCATGATGATGGCCACATATTGTGGAAGAGTGCTTTCATTTAGTGTTAGGAAGAGCATGTAAAGAACTTTACTTTGTGAATAGTGTTTGGAGTGCATAATGACAGTGCAGATTTGGAAAAGCGGCGCACACATTTGCTTTGACAGTTTTGAACTTGTTTGAAGATCATTTTCTTTCTTTACCTTCTTATTTCCATGCTTAGTGGTTCTTAATCATGTTCCTTGTTGGATTGAGAGGTGTTGGTGCTTGTCCAATTATGTTTCTATTAAGGCGGTGTTCTCAAATTGTCTATACTGATATTGATTTGTAAGTTACAGAACAGGTTGTTAAGGAACACTCCTTGGTTTCGACAATAGGTATGGAAACTGATGGACTCTGCAAAGTAGTATTTTCTCAGTTAATGGTGAGTTTGGTATGAGTGGTATTTTGCAAGAGGGAGTACATTATATAATTATTGTTTGCAGCATAATAAAGAGACAATAGCTCTCATGGATAGTAGATTATCTTGCATGAACATAATGGTCTTTATCAGTGATTCAATTATTTTCTTGTGTTTGTAATTGTGCTTGATCATTTGCAGTCATTTGTGACCTATGGTAGGTGACTTATGGATTTTGTGATAGTTTTCCATATTTCTTGGACAATATGTGGTATTCTTGGTTTCAATTTTATAGTGTTCTTGATGTCAGCAAGGAGACTTATCAAAGCATGACAATTCAAGGGTAGTTTGTCTCTACTACTATCTAGACAATATGACTAGCAATAGGATCAATTGGTACTATCTATAGAATATTTTGAAGATTTGGCTTATCACTTCCCTTATTTATCAATCCATGCATGCATAGTGCTAAGAACTATGGAGAATTGAACAAGTTTTTATTGATGTCAAAGATCAAAATTTTAGTATATCCATTCTCAGTCAGGGGGAGACTGAAATTTGTTGTTTGTTAAAGTACATGTACCATGTGCAGGAACATAGTGATGGTGGTTTGTATTTTTCCTATCTATGATAGTGATTTAGTATGTTGACAATATTATAGACATGATGGCTGGTGTTGCCTTTGTATGGATCTCTTTTGCAAGGGGATTTTTTCATACATATTCTACATCCCTGGGTTATATGTTCAGCATAGTGGCATCTTGATTCAATTTTGATACTATAGCAAACTTTTATATCATTGTGTAGTGCTCTTTTTGATCTTATCCATTCAAATCTGATTCTTTTTGTGTCCATGTGCAAGAATATTGATTTTCTTGGATTGGTACTTGGTGGTCTTTTGATGCTTACCCATCCTTTTCACCTTTGGAATTATTTTCAAAAGGGGGAGAAAATTTTCTTACATACAATGATATTATATGCAGATTTATATTGCTTACATTGCAAAAATCATTTTTTGTTGCTCCACACTGTATATTGAAGTATTGTTGAGTTTATTTTTGGTGCTCGTATGATTATGTTTTAATAATGCATTGGTGATCATACAGATTTTATGACATCAATTCCAAAGGGGGGGTTTGTTGACCCCTTTGACATTGGTTTTGGCATTGATGTCGAGGGTTGTTATGGTATTTATAGTATTCGAATTCATTGAAGGGATTATAAGACAGCATTATGACATTCACTGCATATGGAAGACATGGTCATTTTAGTTTGGCACACATTCAGGTGACATATTAGGAAATATGGAATTCGTATTGATTGATTCAAGCATGTTAGCATTGACAGTGATTTGGATTTACATGATGGTTGGTTTAGGCACATGATTGTGTGGTGTTCATCATTGTGTTGATAATTGATTAGAAGCATATCATTCCTTTATTTTTAACTAAGGTGGTCATAATTATGCATAAAGTGGACACCATTTTGAGTTAAGGGTTATTAAGGTTTTGATTTCATTTGTTTGAATGTGATAAATACAACATCATATTGGATCCTATTTCAAGTGATGAACCTGATCAATAGGTCTCGGCCTTTCATAACAAGTAAAATTCAGCATTGTGAGTAAACAGATTACCAGCCCTTTTAAGGAAAACGGGAACTTTCAGTGACATGGGTATATCGGGCATAAAGCATTTTTATGTGTTATTTTGTAAAGTGTATAGCTTGGTTAATGAGGTTTAAAACTTAGGGTTTGAATGATAATGGACATTTTTTAAAATACTAAGTAATCATGAGGTTTTTGATTTGACAAAGCTTGACTCAAGCAGTGAAAAGTTGAAGATTGAAGCTCGAAGCTAGACAATTATGTGTCGCCACAGTTCGAGGGAACAACACAAGATTTGGGATTCTACAAATCATTTTTCAGGTGATATCTTTCTTGGTCGTTGTTGTTCTTGTAGTTGCATAATCATTTACATGTTGAAAAGATTAATGTTTTATTAAGAAAGAAAAGGAAACTAGTTTTGGTTTGGGTAACCCTAGCATTTACATGGCATGGGTTTTTTGAGAATATGCAAGAATGTGTTACATTTATTCGAGAATTGATAATGTGGGTTAGGGTTTTTTTCTTTGATGTTTTGCATACTCAATTTTGTGGCATTGTTTTGTTATCTTAACCTAATCAACATTGGTGTGCATCTTGCATTGGAAGTTAATGATGATAGGTATCATTGTGGCAGTTATTATCGTATGGGGGTTCTTTTAATTATGAGCATGATTATGATAATCTTTAAAGTTTATAAGAGCATCTTTGGAAATTTTGTTCTATTGTTTGGATATAATGTTGAAATCACATAGCCAGAGGATATGAAATGCATTTATTTTTATTATCATGTTATAAGTAATTGACAAGAAAATATGTAATGAGAAAATGAGTGATCACTTTAAGTGCATATTGTAATGTTGTAAGTAATTGATGAGTAAATTTTTTGAGTGCAATGATATTTGTTGATGCAAAGATATTTTGGTGAATTGTATTGTAATAGGGTAACCCCCTAAAGTTATGTGTCTACCTTTATTGGAGATTGTTCAGTAAGACCATGGAAAATTTTCCAGTGAGGCATTTTGTAGCCAGTGAGGCTCATTTTTTATTAAGCCAGTGAGGCAATTTTATGAGTGGTTTTTTTTATCCCTAGAGGGTTTTCCACTCATGAAAAACAATTGTGTTATGGTGTGATTAATTTTTTTATTATCTTTGTGTTTGCTCAAGTATTTCACATTTAATTGTTCTAATGTTGCATTCAATCAATGAATTTTTGTATCATTGAAATAACATGAGAATAAATTGGTGCAAACTTGATTAAGTCAAATTAAAGTTCTTCATGATGAAACAAGCTTGACTACTCTACATATATGTTGTTGCACTTAATAGTTGAATTGTTTCAGTCTCACATATTATAAGGTCAAATTCTTGAAAGGTTAATTCAAGGTTTTTAATTTGTCATACCACTGATTCACCCCCCTCTTAGTGGTATTGTACTCCAACAAAGTCTTCCATTTCAAACTTATTCAACATTTCCTTGACCTACTTAGATTTTGAAATAAATATACCTTTTCTTGTCTGATTGATTTGTAGTCCACGGAAGAAATTCATCTCCATATATATAGACATCTCAAACTTTTTTTGCATCTCTTCTACAAATCTCTTGCACATTGCTTCATTACCTTCAAATATTATGCCATCAACACACACAACCATAATCAATATTTGATCTTTCTCCACTTTAAAGTAAAGGTTACTATCTACGATACCTTTATTGAATCCTTGTTGCAACAAGTACCTATCCAATCTTGCATACCTAGCTCTAAGAGCTTGCTTGAGTCCATATAATTCCTTCTTCAATTTGTAGACCATATTAGGATCATTTGATAATTGAAAGCCTTCTAGTTGTTCAATATAAACCTCTTCTTCTAATTAACCATTTAAGAATGAAAACTTCACATACATCTAATATGCTTTGAAATATTTGTGTGCTGAAAAATCCAAAAACATCCTAATAGCTTCCATCCATGCCATCAGAGTAAAATTCTCCTCAAAATCAATTCCTTCCACCTGTGAGTAACCTTTACACAAAATACTTACCTTATTCCTTAAAAATTCCCCATTCTCATTCAGTTTATTCTAGAACACCCACTTAGTTCCAATCACATTTTTGTTTGTTGGTCTTGAGACAATTTTCCAAGTTTGATTATTCTCAATTTGCATCAGTTATTCTTCCATAGACTTCATTTAATACTCATCTTTACAAACCTCAATCATTGTTTTAGTTTCAAATTTGGAAAGTAAAAATAATTTTAATTGTTCTTCTACCATAGCAGCCTTTCTTCTTGTCAATACAACTTTTCTTTTGTCACCAATAATCTGATCTTCAAAAAGATTATTTTGCACATACTTAAGAGTCTTAGGGATCCTTTTTGGAGCTTCTTTCTCTTCAATATATACTACATTATCCTTACCTTTATCTTTCTCTTCTTCTATGCAAGAGGACTCATCTTATTCATATCCATCTATCATCACTAAGATTTTATATAGATCTTCATCAACTTTGACACTTGCACTTTCAACAATCCTTCCCAGCCTCTTGTTATAGCACCGGTAAGATTTTTTTTTTGTAGAATATCCAAGGAAGTTACCTTCATCAGATCTTGCATCAAACATTCCTAAGCTCTCTTCATCTCTCCTGATATAGAATTTTCTTCCAAACACTCTAAAATATTTAACACTAGGAGACCTATAGCATAACTCATAGGGAGTCTTTGAACTATTTTATTCTTTTGTACTCTATTAAGTATGTAGACTATAGTATGAATTTCTTCTCTCCAGTAGACTTTTGGTAGGTTTTCATATTTCATCTTAGTTCTTTCTACTTCTTGAATAGTCCTATTCTTCCTTTTAACCACTCCATTTTGCTGAGGAATTCTAGGGGATAACAAATTCCTCTGTATTCCTTAATATTCACAAAAAATGTTAAAGTTATTGGAGATGAACTCTCCACCTCTATAATATCTTAAACATGTTATCTTTATATCCATTTCATTCTCAACTATAGCTTTGAATGCCTTAAACTTATCTAAAGCTTCTAATTTTTCTTTGAGAAAAGTAACCCATGTCAATCTAGAATAATCATCAATTAAAGCATGAAATACATGTCACCTTGAAAAATTTGTGTTCTTGTGGGTCCATAAAGGTATGTATACACCAACTCCAAAGGACCAGTAAAAGATTGTTCTTTAACTTTGAAACTCTTTCTAGCTTTCTTTTCAATCTGGCATTCCTTATAAATAACATTGATAGGGTTTTTAATCTTTGGAAGATCTCTCACAGCTTGAATTAAACTTATCCTTCCTAGGATATCAAAATTGATGTGACACATTCTTCTATACCATAGCCAAATTTCATTAATTTGATTCATAAAATACATACCATTAAAAACTTTAAGCTGATAAGCATGTCCATATGTCCTTGCAGCAACCATAGTTCTAGAGCCTTTTTTGATCTCACAACCATTGTCCTGAAAAAACAAGATTATATCCTTTGTTGCACATTTTTTCTACACTAAAAAGGTAATTTCGTAGACCCTTGACATAAAGAACATCACCTATATTATTCTTTCCATCAAAACTAATTAAACCTTTTTCACATATCTTAGTAGATGTATCATCACCAAACTTAACTAAACCACCTTCAAACTTCTCAAGATTAAAAAACTTACTCTTATCACCTATCATGTGATTTGAGAATCCACTGTCAATGATCCAGTTTTTATTTTTTCCCCTAGCATGAAGAGCATTCACCATAGCTCCTTCAGCATTGTGACTTGTTCCCAGAGTGCTTTCCTTCATACATCTCTCAAATTTAGCATAATTAGTTCCAGCATTTACAACCATGAGCAAGCATTCATCATCTTCATCATATGGATAATCAAATCCATCATCAGATATAATAGAATCTTCTCTAACATACTAACTTCTTAATTGGTTTACCTTTATTCTCCTTATGTTAATCTCTTGAAGCTTTGATAGAACATCTTGAAGCATAGTGACCAATCTTTCTACAGTTAAAGCATTTGAAAGGTAACTTACCTCTATATTTTCCAATGCCCTTTTCCAATTTCCTCATAAATTTTTCCTCCAACTCATCAAATTCATCTAGATTATATTTCTCATACTTCTCTATTTTCCAACTTTGAAAGTAATCCCTTTCTTTGAATCACTTTAACCAAACTCTCTTAATTCAAAAGCAGTTAAAGTGCCAAGCAATTAATCTCTAGAATAAATATTTAGATTTTAAAACTATTCAATAGAAAAAACCTTATGACTATAGGATTTAGGCAGAGTTATCAGTGCCTTCTTTACCACCTCATCATCTTTAAGAGTTCCACCAAGGCCTCTAATGGAATTGACAACTTCATCCACTTTTTGCATGTAGCTAGTAATATCTTCATCCTCTAACATTTGTGGGGTTTCAAACCTAATCTTTAGGTTTTGCATCTTAGCTTACTTTACATTATCATCTCCTTCATAAATACTTTCCAACCTTTTCCAAATATCATTAGCAATTTTAAGATTCATAAATTTCACAAGTTTGGTATTAGAAAGACCACTCAAAATAGCATACCTTGCTTTCCCATTGTTTATATAGGCCTAAATCTCATCATCAGTGCTCAGACCATTTGTAGGCATAATATATTTAGAATCAATAGACTTCCAAAATCCAAACCCTAATGAAACAAGGAAACCTTCCATCCTGGTTTTATAGAATGCATAATTGTTGGGAATTAAGGTGTCTCAACCTTTGCAATTTCCTAGCATTAAAATATTAATTTATTAATGCTTATGTTGTATTTTCTTGCTCACATTAATTTGTTATCTAATGTGACTCGGCACGATGAATTGTCAGTATATTGAGAGGTTACATGGGATGTGACATGGATGTTGTGGTCTCCACAAGGAAATATAGGCGTCTCACTTTGGGAGAGATTCTTTGAAATGTGTTGGCATCTTTGAGGGATTCTATGACAAAGTATGATAGATTCCTTTGATGGTCTTATGACATGTAAGAGTCAGATTCTATGATAGGTTGGACAAGTTTTGGAAGGAATCTTTGCAGGAGGATAGTAGGCACCCAATTTTTCCCTATGATAAGTTGTAAGAGAATGTAAGAGGCATCTTCTATATTTAGTCAGTTGTGATAGATTCTCTTACAGTTGTAAGAGTTATCATATATGACAAATTCTATGACATTGTAAGGCATCTATCATACGTATTAGGGGAAAATTCGGAGCACCCAAGTATAGAGACATGTAAGGGGGGTTAAGAATCATTTGAAAAGTGTCACAAGAGTCAAATATGTGTTTGAAAAATGTGCCACATGGATTTCGACACCCATCTCTTGTAGCTTGTTCTAGAAGCTACCTTCATGCTTGTATTCTCTATATATTGGATGTTTTGGAGTGGGTTTAATATGTTGTATTTGCAGGTATTGTTATGCTATCAGAATTACTCTAGAATTCAACACTCGTGTATACTCTTGAATAATTTGCATTGCAAGTGTGTTGTAATCACCATTGATTTGATAATACATTGTGCAAGTTTTGGAGTGTGGGGTTTTTCACTCAAATGGGTTTTCCCTATGATAAATATTGTGTTGTGATCTTATTATACTTACATTTATTTTTGTTTTGGTAATATTCCTATTGTGCATCTCATATTGTAACTAAAAATGAATTAAAAATGTACATCTCTCCTCTTAGATCAGCATTAGGTAGAATTTTTGCATACCTTGATTCCTTTCAGTTGGTATCAAAGCCTAATCACCTTTCATCCTAGTTGTTGGGTAGAGGGTTTTTTATACTAATTTTTGTTTGAGTGGGAGTCTTTGCAATGAGTGTGAAATCTTGGTTGCAGATGATATGGCTGGCACATCTAGAATTATTGCAATTGAGAAGTTTAATGGTGGTAACTTTGAGTTGTGGAAGCTCAAGCTAGAAGACATTCTCATAGATTGTGATCTATGGGTTTCTATTTTTGGAAACAAAATGAAAACCATGAAAAAAGAAGATTGGGATATCATGGATAGAAAATCCAAGGGTCTTATTAGACTTTGTTTGGTTGATTCCATCCTCCTAAATGTCCATGAAGAGAAAACTTATTTTTCTCTGTGGAAGAAGCTTGGTGATGTCTATCAAGATAAATCCTTGGTAAACAATCTTTTTCCTGAGAAAGAAGATGTATTCTCTAAAAATGGAAGATGGAGGATTTGTGGTGGAACATATAAATACATTTAATATGTTGGTTGCACAAATAAGTTTTGTTGGAGACAAGATTGATGAGCAAAATTGTTGCTTGCTCCTTTTGTGTTCATTGTTGGACACTTGGGATCACCTAGTAATGGCTATTGGATGCACTACTTCCACCTTCAAGATGGATGAGGTGGTTACCTCATTATTATTCGAAGAGATGCGAAGAAAGTCTTTTGAGATTACCAAGGAGGCCCTTGTTGTTTTTGGAAGACCAAAGGAGAGAGGCAAAAAGAAAGATAAGAAATATAAGTCAAGGTCTCTGGGGAGATCTAAGTCTCTTGGAAAGAATTCCAAGGAAAAATGTTGGAACTATGGTGAAACTAATCACTTTCATAAAGATTAAAAGAAGGAGAAGAAGAAGAAAAATAAGTCTTTCTCTAATTTTTAATCTAACAAATCATCCCAAGATGATGCAGAAGCATTTATTGCAGCCTTGGCAGCCCATCCATCAGAAGATGTGTGGTTGATAAATTCAATTGCATCATTTTACATGACCTCTCATAGAGGTTGGTTCTCGAAGTATGAGGAGTATGATGGTGGGGAGGTATAACTTGGTGATGACTCACTTGAATATTGTTGGTTGTGGAAGAATAAAAATTATATTTCCTGATGGATGAGTGAAGGGGATCAATGGTGTACTGCATATCCCTAGTTTGGCATGAAACCTATTATCTTTAAGTAAATTGAATTATGTGAGTGTGCAAGTAGTTTTCTTGAATGGAGGATGCAAGATGACAAGAGGAGCTATGGTGCTTGCTAAGGGTGTTCATATTGGAACTCTATTTTAGCTTGATGCATGCATTGTACAGTGCAATAGTTCTTCTATTATGAAGAAGAGATCTTTAGATTCACTATCCTCGCCATCAAAACTAGTAGTGAAGAATATTATTGCATCTACTTATGATAGATGTGCTTTCTAGGTATCCAAGGGTGCTCATTCTATGGAGATGAAACTTCTAGCAAAGAAAACTATATTATGGTACCAAAGGCTTGGCCACATTGGTGAGAAGGGTCTTAGAACCCTAAAAAATAAAAATCTTGTTGAGGGGATGAATGATTGTAATCTTGAGTTTGATTTTTGCTAACATTACATTTATGGAAAGAAAAATCATGTTCAGTTTTACTCTAGTTCTCACAAATCTTTTGATGTTTTGGATTTGATTTATTCTAATGTATTTGGTCTTGTTAATGTTCCTTCGATTGCAAAATATGTTTGTTTCATTCCATTCATTAATGATTACAGTACAAGGACATGGGTTTATTTCCTTAGAAGAAAATCAAAAGTATTTAATAAATTCAAAGAGTTTAAAGCTCTTGTAGAGAATCAGAAGGATAAAAATATTAAATTTTTGAGGACTAACAATGGTGGTGAGTTTTGTAAAGAACATGTGATTGAAAGGCATAATACAAATCCCTACACCCCTTAACAGAATGGATTTGTAGAAAGAATGAATAGGACATTGATGGATAGGGATAGAATTATACTTAGTGGAGCTAGACTTGAACAAAATTCTTGGGTTGAAGTTGTTCCCACTTCCTGCTACCTGATTAATAGGTCTCCTACTTCAGCTCTTGTGGATAAGACACCCATGGAGGTATGGTTTGGTAAGAAGCCCTCGTTGAGACATATTCAAGTATTTTCTTGTGAGGCATATGCTCAT
The DNA here is from genome assembly GCA_007115665.2 of Sequoiadendron giganteum. Classification (NCBI taxonomy): domain Eukaryota; kingdom Viridiplantae; phylum Streptophyta; class Pinopsida; order Cupressales; family Cupressaceae; genus Sequoiadendron; species Sequoiadendron giganteum. The sequence continues at coordinate 36,889,651 of CM021104.1, read as the reverse complement.
GTGTCTAAGGAGAAGAGGTCTAAGTTGGAGAAGAAGGTTGTAAAATGCATCTTCATCGATTATGGAATTGGTGTGAAAGGATACAAGCTTTGGGATCCTATGGCTGAAAAAACAATTGTATAGCAGAAATGTGATTTTTAGGGAACTAGTTACTCCTCAAGTTGTGTCACAACTAGAGAAATAATTAAAGAAGGAGGATCTATTTCATATTCCTCCTACCCCCAAGAAAGAAGAACCTGATAGACTTGATGATGAGGAGAGCTCAAGTAGCTCTAAAAGTTCAGATGAAAATGAAGGACCTCAATCTTAACCTTTGAGAAGGTCTACACGTATAAGATGACAACCTAATAGGTTTGGATATTCATTGCATGATTCAAGCTGTATTTTTTCTTTGATCTCTACTACTGATGAGCCTAGGACCATAAAGGAGTCTATGGGTGAACATGATTCAAATTCCTGGTAAAAGGTCATGGATAAAGAAATGACTGCATTAAAAAGGAATAGCACTTGGGATCTGGTGCCCTTACTTGATGGACATAAACTCGTCGATTACAAATGGGTGTTCAAGAAAAAATTTGGTTTAGATGGAAATGTTGAGAGATATAAGGAAAGGTTGGTTGCAAATGGTTATTCCCAAGTTGAGGGAATTTATTATGGTGAGATTTTTTCTCCTGTTACAAAGCTAACATCCATTAGATTTTTGTTATCACTTATTGCATATGATTTAGAGATTGAACGGATGGATGTGAAGAAAAATTTCCTTCATGGTGACTTGAAGAAAGAGATCTATATGTCATAGCTAGAGCATTACATTGATAAAGGTACAAAAAATTTGGTTTGCAAGGTGAAGAAGTCTTTGTATGTTTTGAAACAATCACCTAGGATGTGGTACCAAAATTTTGATTCTTTTGTATTGAGTTTGAGATTTTTGAGATCAAAATTAGACCATTGTGTCTATTTCAAAGCATTTGATGATCGCATTCTCATTATTGCATTATATGTTGATGATATGTTTCTCATTAGGAATGGTAAATATTTGATATTTGATTTTTGATTTGAAGTCTCAACTTTCAACATAGTTTGAAATGAAGGATTTAGGTGCAGTTAAGTACATTTTGGGTATGGAAATCAGAAGAGATAGGGTAAATAGAAAAGTTTGGTTAGGATAGAGTAAGTATGTGAATTATTTGTTGGAAATATTCAACATGGTAGATTGTAGACCATTATATATATCTGTTACGATGGGTACAAAGTTATTAGTTTCAGATTGTCCAAAATCTCCTAGTGAGGTGGAGGATATGAAGAAAGTACCTTATGCTAGTGTTTTTGGTAGTTTGATGTATGCCATGGTTTGTACAAGACCATACATTTCCCAAGTAGTGGGAGTCCTTAGTTCATTCATGGCTAATCCTAGACAAGTACATTAAAATGTGATAAAGAGAGTATTCAGGTATTTGTGGGGTACTTCTGAGTAATCCTTATGTTATCATAGACATCCTACAGGACATTTGCATTCAATTTGTATTCATGGATTCAAATTGGGTAGATGATATTGAAAGTAGAAGATCCACCAGTGCCTACATGTTTACTATGTTTGATGGTGCTATAAGCTGGATGATTAAGTGATAAGCTATATTCACTTTGGCCACTACAGAAGTAGAGTACATGGTAGCTACTCGTGCTTGTAAGGAAGCCATCTAGCTTTGAAGATTGTGTTCATATGTTGGACTTGATGTAGGGATGATTACTATTTACAGTGATAATTTTAGTGTTATTTGTTTAGAGAAGAATCCCACCTTCCATGCTAGAACAAAAAATATTGATGTTCAATTCCATTTTGTACATGACATGGTGGAAGATGGAAAGTTGTAGATTGAAAAATTTGATACTTTGACGAATGTTGTAGATTCCTTGACAAATCCAGTGAGCACAGAGAAGTTTAGATGGTGTTCAGAGTATATGGGCCTTTTGGCCCCTAGAAGTTGATTACCTAATTAGATTGGCTCTTGAAAGACGTTTGATGAGTGGGACAATTAATGATATCAATTTTCCACAATCCATAATGTTCTTTGCAATGATTTTTGGCTTTGATTGTGTGAGAATTATTGCATCAATGTTTCAGATCACACTCTATGATCCATCATCAAGATGAGAGCAGAGCTAAAGGAGAAAAACTTCGCACACTATCAAATCCAAAAATCATTACAAAGAAGTGGGAGAATTTTGGGAATTAAGGTGTCTCAACCTTTGCAATTTCCTAGCATTAAAATATTAATTTATTAATGCTTATGTTGTATTTTCTTGCTCATATTAATTTTTCATCTAATGTGACTTGGCACAGTGACTTGTCAGCATATTGGGAGGTGAAATGGATGTTGTGGTCTCCACAAGGCAATATAGGCTTCCTACTTTGGGAAGAGATTCTTTAACATGTGTTGACATCTTTGAGGGATTCTATGACAAAGTATAACAGATTCTTATGACGGTCTTATGGTGCATAAGATCCAGATTGTATGATAGGTTGGACAAGTGTTGGAAGGAATCTTTGCATGAGTAAATTAGGTGCCCAAGTTTTACCTATGACAGGTGTTAAGAGAATGTAAGAGGCATCTTTTCTATTTAGTCAATTATGACAGATTCTCTTACTAATGTAAGAGTTGTCATATATGACAGATTTTATGACATTGTAAGGCATGTGTCATACCTATTAGGGGAAATTTTGGGGTGCCCAAGTATGGAGGCATGTAAGGGGGGTTAGGAATCATGTGACAAGTGTCACAGGAGTCAAATATGTGTTTGAAAAATATGCCACATGGATTTGGACGCCCATCTCTTGTAGATTTTTCTAGAAGCTACCTTCATGCTTGTATTCTTTATCTATTAGATGTCTTGGAGTGGGTTTATTATGTTGTATTTGCAGGTATTGTTATGTTGTTAGAATTACTCCAGAATTCAACACTCATGTATACTCTTGAAGAAATTGCATTGCAAGTCTATTGTAATCACCATTGATTTGATAATACATTGTGCAAGTTTTAGAGTGTGGGGATTTTCACTCGAAAGGGTTTTCCCCATGATATATATTGTGTTGTGAGATTATTGTACTTGCATGTGTTTTTTTAAGTAATATTCCTATTGTGCATCTCATATTATAACTGAAAGGGAATTAAAATTGTGCATCTCTCCTCTTAGATCAACATTAGGAAGCAATTATACATACCTTTCTTCCTTTCAAGAATTAGATCCATCAAATAGAGGAGCCTTCTTCTTGTGCACCATCCCAAATCTACTTCAAGTTGTTAAGCTTACTTCCAAGGAACCTTGATCTAATAACAATTGTTGAATGCACAAGACAACTAATAGGGGGGTGAATTACTTGTATATTAAAGAATTAAAACACTCTTTAACATTTGGATCTGCATTAGTCCTTAAATACTTAACAACCACTTAAACCCTTATCAAGCATTAGCATAATGTAAAAATGAGACAATAATGCAAGAACATGAGAACACCATATTTACATGGAAAACCCAAGAAGGGAAAACCACAGTGAGGATTAGCTCACAATATAAATAAATTGCAACACTAAATATAATAGGCTCACTATGAAAGGGCTCACTACCCAAAAGAAAAGAAGTGATCACTACCATATTACATAAAAGAAGAAAGAATAATGTTACAATGAGAAATCCATCTCAAAGAAACATAAAAATCCACCATAGCATCACCAGTACATTTGCAGCCTCTCTAAAGAATGTAGACACCTTCTGCTCACTGTTTCCAATAGTCTAACACATTAAATATTGCACTGCATTTCACATTTTTTGTACTTCACAACTCTGCACTTTGTATCACACACCTTACTTCTCAATTCTCCATCAACTCAACATTTATTTATACCATCCTCAACCTTGAAAATAATTGACAAGTTCGGTTATGCACCTCAACCATGCAAATTTAAATTAGGTCAACACTAAGTGTTCCCGCAGTTGAAAGGAATGAAAGAGGACCACACCATACCTCAAATCAGACTTAAAATCATACATATACACCATGCCATGCTTCCACAAATACCGAAGCATTTCCACTTAGTGTAAACACTCAATGTCAGTCAAACCTATGTAAACACCATTGAACATTCAAGTACATGCTTCCTTAGATCCAAAGATGACTCACAAACAACATACATCACTTGAACATAATCTAGAATATTCCATAAATACCTTGAAATCAAACAAGCTCCTCTACAACAACTTTCACCTGAAGAACACACTCATCTTGTACACCCAGTTAACTTTCCTTGTACTATAAAACATGAATCCAGCATTACGAAGCACAAAACTTCAAAAAACATAGACTGAAGATAGATACTAGCAATATAAACACATTTCCAAATCCACAAGACCATAAACCAAATTGTGGAGAAATGTGGAGCAAAACCATTTCTCCCAAACACCACTACAATACATTGTTTACATACTAGTGAACACAACTTTCTCTATGCAATGATTCAAAACCAAAAAATCTAGATATAACATCTCTGATCAACATATCTGAACCACATAAGAAAATATTCAACACAGAAGAAATGTGGAGCAAAACCTTATTGTTACTTTGCTAAATTGAACACCTCTCCAACACATTGTTTCTTCTTTTATTCAATTTTTCTCAAAAGCGCTTGGAAACCAAGAACCAAAAACACATTCTCATCATTTGGAACACCTTCAAATCAACCACACACATACTCATAAAATCAACACTAGAGGTTGACACCAGTGATTCTACTAATGACAACATAATGCAACTAATCAAAGCATCACCAAGGTTGATATCAATGCAACAACATAGATGTGTTGGCATCAATGACAACACTTAAGCTACTCATACTTCCAACAAGATCTCCTCTTAGATCAATACATTTGTTGGGTTAGGAGGTTATTAAAATTTATCACTAAGTGATCATTTGATCTACAAAAATTACTAAGAATGTTCTATATGTTCCTTTAAACACTCCTTTGAGAAATCCCAAAAAAATATTGCTTCAAACTTGATAAAACATTGATATGCACTTTCCCTTTAAATCAATAGTATGAGTTGATTGGTAGATTACAAAGGTACTTTATGGTTTATTTTGTTGATCAACCACAATCAATTGGATCATGAAACATAACCTCTTGAGACTCTTAATACTTTTAGACACTCAAAATTGTCCTAGTCTGCAAGCAACATTTTTACACTAATTCTCATCTTATCCATATGATTAAATAATTATATTATTTAATTATCACCAATTTCATATTCCACTATTAATCAAATAATTTTATATTATTTAATTAATTCACTTTAATATTATTCCTCCTTGATTAATTAAATAAATTTCATTTATTTAATTGTGTCCCTAATTATCTTTATTCTTCTAATTTAATTAAATAAATTATTATTTATTTAATTATCCATTATTCCTTCCTAAATTAAATAATTACTTTAATTATTTAATTATCCATTAATATCTCAACATTATCCACTCTCAATAAATAAATAAAATTAATTATTTTTATTTAATCCATTTGCACATGCTTTTAATAATTAATTAATTTAATTTGTTTATTTAATCTCATGCATTTCCAACTCATCCTTTGATTGAGACTTACTCTCTCAGTCCACTAACTAATCAATTTTAATCTACTGGTCAATCAATTCAATTCACTCCCACTCAATTTGAGTTAAGGAATCAATCAATTCTTTTAACAAAATCATGCAACCAATTGCAGCTAGTTAACTAATCAGGAAATTCCTCTCATTCATTCTCCACCATCGATCTTTTCAATTCTTCCTCAAATTTTGACCATCTAGCCAAATCTACCTTTTCTATAAAATCAACCTTCATCTTCATTTGAAGGATAACCATGAATCTTTAATATTTTGCTATCATATTCATATCTACTGGAGCTTATTGAATTATGCACACATAAAATATCATAGCAAAGCAAAATGGAGAAGAACAATGGAGGTTATTCAATGTTGACATAAGAAGGTATTATTTCAATTTATTCAATTTCTTATGTTACTTTTTGCTTCATTAATATATTATACTTGGATTGATTGAATCTAATTGTTTGTGGTTGTTTTTTATGATTCATGCTTGTGTTTCCCTAATTTCTGGTTGTACAAAAGGTGAACTGACATGAAACACTAACAAATTTTGTGAAAATTATAAAAAAAATAAGTTAGAGGCTTTTCAACACATATATGAGTGCAGAGTGATGCATTCGTTGAGTTTTGTGATGCATTTTTATGTTGTGGTGCATCTGTGGAATTTTCGTGACACATCTATACTTTTGCAATGCATGTGTAGTTTTTTGTGATGCATCTATTCAAATTAGCAATGTAATTGATTGGGATTAAAATATTTTGACTTTTATTAACAATTGTTGTTTTTGGTTATTGTAGAGGTTTAGAAACTAATTATTTGAAACCCTAACCTTTCTTTTATCATTTTTGGTTTGTTTTTTTTTTGGTGTGTTTTTGGCGATTTTGGTGTTTGTAGGTTTTGAGACATAATCATTTCCCACACTACATTTGTATCCTACAATGCATCTATCGATTTTTGTGATACATCTGAAGGTCCCTACACAACAATTACTATGATGCATCTATCTAGTTTATGTACCACATCTGTTTCTATGCCACATCTGTCAAAAACAGTGATGCATCTATGCTTTGAATCAAAAGGTATAATATTTTCAAATTTTATTTTTCAAGGCAATTTTGATTTTAGTTAGATTGGGGGTTTTCTGTTTATTATTTTTTGTTGTAGCTTTGTGGCGATCATTTGGAAAATATTTTTCCTTAAAACTACTAATCATATTTTTTGTAACATGCTAACAAAGACATCATTTACACTACTAATTTTTTTAATGAAAATTCGCTTGCCAAAGGGTAAATATCTAACTTGTGTGTATTTTTTTCTAGATTAAATAATATTCCATTTGGGCTTAAAAAGAACATATATTTTTTCATGTCTGGTAGACTAATAATATGTATGCTCTCTCCCTGCACTATGTGAGATCTAGGAGATTAAAAACATCATTATTTTGCAATATGTTTTTACCTGAGGTATGGTTGTTCTATGAATGGTCTTCGCTTGTCACATCTAAGAATGATCTTGGGGATCAAAATAGAACCATAACCATTTATTCCAAGTAGAGAGACTTATTTGGGCACCTCATCACCCTAGGGTTTGATCTCAATCATGTTTTCTAGTGGGCTATATAAAGGGGGGGAGTGAAATTTGTACCTCAAGGAAAGCTAGTGTCATTCAAGCCAAGCCTCGTGACCCTCGGTCCATTGAGACATGTATAGGTGAGGAGAGCGGAGGACTCCAATATTAGGAACTATCAGATGATATTTTTTTCACAGTAGATCCCCACTAAAAACCTTGTTAATTAGAAGCCTAGGAACCATTCAATCATAGCTTGTTTATAGTGTAGGGTACAATATCATGCTTGAAGCTACTCACCTTGTACTCCCTTAAGTAGATATATAAATATTTGGGTTGGTTTTTATAGTCTCACAAGGAGAGAAATAAGATGATATTTTTGCCACATTGGGCATGTGCCACTAGACATCAAGCTATCCTCTTTCGTAAGAAAGGTGTTTTTATCCAATCTTGCAAAGTATTATCATATTATTGTGGTGAGCCTACATTCAATTTTACACACCTTCCAATTAATTAAGTTGTGCTTTTCTTCAAAAATTTCCTACAATTTATACTCTACCAGTGATGTCATTCACCTTTGGGCCTTAAGCCTTATTTACAAGATTCAAGAGTCGAACATTTATTTTTGTCTTTTGTGTGTTTTATGAGTGTATTTTTTAACACACCGGGAGGGGGGTGAATTGGTATTAAATAAAATCTCAAACCATCTAAAAAAGAGAAACTTTAAACTCTATCGCAAAATCAAGAACATGAAAGATGAAGACTATGCACAACACAACACCATATATACGTGGAAAAGCCCATAGGTGAAAAACCACAGTGAGAAAATATGCTAGGAGCTATTGTTCCTAATCCATCCACACAAGGTGAACAACATTTATAAATTCTATTTAGAGCTACAACCCAAGGAAGATACAACTCCCTGAATACAAGTTTTAGGGTCACTCCCAAAGAAGTTACAACTCCTTGATTACAATTTGTTTCAAGGCTACAACCCAGGGAAGCTACAACTCCCTAATCTGAGCACACACTTAGGAATGATTATATAATGACAGTCCTTCAACTATCTAAAATTGATAATTAAGCTCAATCCTTTTGATGATTGCAATTCTACTTTGTCACTTTTTCAAATATATTCTCACCTACTTAATAGCTCAGTAATTTTAGCAATCAAGAATTTTTTTCTTTGGCTCACTACCTCCAACAAAAAATTAATCACCTTCTTCACTTCCCTTTTATCACAAAAATATGATCAAGATGAAATCAGATAGGATCTGCCACAACTGTTCTATCTCTTTCGGTCACTTATGCAATTATCATATTTTCTGCACTCATGCATCAATCACCACCACCTATATCAGCTAGTTTTACAATTTATATATGATATTACATTGATTACATTCACATATCATCCTACAATAATAAAAATATTTCATTTGCAATTCAGCCAAATATAAAACAATAAACATGAAACGTGTAGAGGGCAAGACCCAAAAGACTACACATAACACCAAGAAGGGGAACACACCTTGCAGATTCCAAAAAATGCTTAACTTGGTCCTAAACAATCTTCACACCTTCAATCTTCTATGAAAAAAATCCACACACTTCACAAATTTAAATTAGGTTGGCCAAAACCAGAAAATGTGTAACTTGTAGCATGTTGGCCTTCACATTATTGGTGGTACATGAGAAATATAGAACATTATTTGTGCTTCTCTTAAATGAGTCGGTATGACCCATAAAACACCTTCAAACACTCCATAAGCTTTGATCACACTCAAACTTGTGGTGCACATCATCAACATGCCTTAGTCAGCTAGGAAAAAACATAATCCAACCAAACATTCATTCTAAACCACAGCCTATTCTAGAGAAGCTAGAAAGAACATTAAATAGAAACAATAAGAATCACAAGATATTTAGGAACACTCTCATACATCCCTTTCACAACTTCATGTAGCAACAAGCTGGTGCAAACCAACAGATACAAAAACCAGTCTCCGAAGAACACAATCCTGAACTCTATCACTTCTGAATTTCTCTACAGAAGGATTGCTGACATAAAACTTAGGATATAACACCTTCACATCTCCAAAAAAATATCTTTTGATCTGCACAACCATATCTAGAAATGCAGAGATATGCAAATCCAACCTTTGCACATCTAAGAACATCCTCATAGAAAGTATTCAATCTATCACACTCAAAAACACCTTTTCAGTAACTCAAATGATCTGAAACTTGGTTCACACATGCCTCAACACATCATAAAGCTATCTTCTGAACTACAAGAGCAAAACATCATCAACAGAGAAATGAGGAGAATTTCTTAGAGACTCGTGAAACTAAACAACCAAATTTCAACATGTATTCTATATAAAATTGAATAAATCCAACACGAAAAAATCACTTAGAACACCTAATTTTAGGGAAAAAAGCCAAAGTCACCCATTTGAGCCTTTTGTGATGCAATTGTTTAGAGCGGAAACCAATGTCATACATCTATTAACTCCTACACTACATCTATGTTTTGTAATGCATCTATAGAACTAGAGTCATGTATTTGTTAAATTTTGTGTCATGTCTACTTTTTCATATCACATATGTGTCCTACACCACAACTATTTAGAAAAACTTAGAAAAAGACATCGCACTGCAACTATCAAAATGTGTACCGCATCTATCTCTTTCATGCAATTATCCAATTATATCATGCATTTATCATTATTTTGTGATGTAATTATTGCTTTTTGTGTTGCATCTAAATCTTTTTGTACTATATCTATAAATTTCTCGGACGCATCTATTTACATAGAGAAATTAGGGTTCATTTTTGAAGATATAAACTTCAGACTTGATTTACACAATAACTAAACACAAAAACCTGAGACTTATCTAATTAGTATTTCTCTTTTCGAATTTTCTCTCTTTTCTTAGCTTAAATTACATTTTTAGACTAGAATTCATCATCCATGTAATGTACTAACCCTTCTATAAAGATTTTTTTTATAAATTTACACCTTGTGAGTAAATAAATTTGGTAACAACCTATTGTTATAAAAAAAATTATTTCTTTTATTGAGAATATATGAACAATATGCCATATCATATTACAATAAAGATTCCATTTCATTATAATAACCTCACACGTTATAAAAAACAAGAATGCATACATTTACATACATAGCTCCAATGAGCTTTGGAATAAATGTTAGAAAACCAAGATCACCTGCATGCAATCACCTGTCACATGCAAAAGACATTCAGAACAAACAAGAAGTTTTGTAAACCTCAAAGTGTAAAATACATTATTAGAATCTCAAATATTACAAAGAGATCAATCCTTATGAAGGAGATCAAGAAACCCTAAAAGGGAAACCCTAAATGAAACCCTAGTGTGCACACTTAATAATTAATAAATAATTATTAATGCGCCTAAGTTTAGCTTAAGCAACTAGATGAATAAGTGACTTAATTAATTAACCAGTATGATATAATTAATTAAGCATAATAACTTATTACTCTAACACCCCCCCTTAAGATGAACTTAGGAAGAAGCTAAAACACTAGAAGAAGATGCATGCAAGCAAAGATGGGTCCTGGCAACTAGGCCTGATCAGGTACCCATTTACAAATGCAAGAAAGAGGTAGAGGAGGAAAACCCAGTGGGACAAAACCCCCCTACAATGATATAACATGCTGCAAAGAAGCACTGGAAGAACACTGTAGAGTAACACTGGAACCGCAAGCTAGCAAGCAAGGAAAGATACTTCTGTCTACAAGAAACCATATCGGAATCATAATGATGCAATAGCAGACCTGATGCCACGAAACACTCAAAAACTCCAAATGGGAACAATGCTAGAATCTATGAAGCAGCAGTTGATTATTGAATGATGTATCACTGAAAATGAAGTGCAAAGATGCAAGAGGCACTCTCCCAACTGTCAAAATATCCAAGTAATCTCCAAAACACCAATCGGTCCAAATCTAGATTAACAAAAACCAGGGATAGATACAGAAAAAAGTGCATGGACAGAAACATAAAGCTCCTCAATACCTTTCCAACACCGCAAAGATAGCAAAAATTGGAGATCGTGGCAAAGAGTTATGAGCTCGAAAGCATAAAAAGTACATTTGAATTCAACCAGAAATAAATTTAGTAAAATAGGAAAATACTATAAAATAAACTACACCAAATGAAAGTACTCAGAACCAGCTTTCCGGTGATATCTCATTTGCCCAATTTCGATACCGTATGCCCAAGTTATGCCAAAAATTAAAAAAATTGCTCTTTTAGGGCAAAATAGGGTTAGGAGGGAACAAACTGTCATATGGCCAATGATGTCATGCTGACATCAACACTTCATGGGAAAAAATTTGATGGCCTGGAGGTCGTCACCGCAAAAAAACACCCCCTACAGAAAAAATTTACACCCCTGGTCACCCATGTGACCGGGGCGGGGGCTGGAGTGGGCTGGGCCTCTGGCGCATAGCGCCTGGTTGTCCATAGGACCTCAGCAAGTGCAGTGAGGGCCCGCGGGGGCTGAAATCCTGCACCCAATTCTCCACATGACCACGGGCTCAGCGGAAGAGGCTGGAGGCCTAGACCGGCAGTGCAGGGTGGCCGAGCCATTAGCGACGATGGCGCATGGGTGGTGCCCGGGTGCCCGCCGGGTGGCCGCCGGGCGGCGCCGAACATTTTCACTGGCAACGCAAAATATTTCAAAAAAACATCCGTTTTTCATGTTTTTGTTGATTTTTTTTTGCCTCGGAGTGCGTGCTGGGGAGGCCGTACAGCCTCCCTGGTAAAAAATTTTTGCCTTCCGAACAAACTTCACCAAAATCGATGATTTGACAGGCGTTTTTAGGGTTTTGGGTTGCTGCAAAGGTGATGGTGACGTCCATTTGAGTCCATAGTATGCCGAAAAATTGGCTACCCCCAAATCTTGCAAAAAAGATGCCTATGGAAACCCTTGCACTTGAAACTCGCTGAGAAGCCATATCTTCAGATCACGAACAAGCAGCGGCAGGTCTGGAGCTCTGATACCATGTTAGAAAACCAAGATCACCTGCATGCAATCACCTATCACATGCAAAAGACATTCAGAACAAACAAGAAGTTCTGTAAACCTCAAAGTGTAAAATGCATTATTAGAATCTCAAATATTACAAAGAGATCAATCCTTATGAAGGAGATCAAGAAACCCTAAAAGGGAAACCCTAAATGAAACCCTAGTGTGCACACTTAATAATTAATAAATAATTATTAATGTGCCTAAGTTTAGCTTAAGCAACTAGAGGAATAAGTGACTTAATTAATTAACCAATATGATGTAATTAATTAAGCATAATAACTTATTACTCTAACAATAAATAGTTCGAAGATAGTCCAGGATCCTTTCTTTCAAATCTTGGTTCTTTTGTCACCTGCTATGGAGGAGAATCATCACTCATGTGCTTTTCCACCAACCATGGGCTCATAATGCGGTCCCCGCACATCTATCATTTGATAGATGACTCTTCCCTTCAACGAAGAGATTGGTAGAGTAATTGATAACAACAACCAACTGAGCATAGCGTTGTGTCCTACATAACTAGAACTTGTTACCCTACAATCTTTGTCTATCATGTAATACTGGATCACAGTGAAGTGACAATGTAGTCTTGGTAGTCACACAACTAAAGTGGGGTCTCGGACATTCACACTACTTTGATCAAAGATTTCTCATTCAGTGCTTCGAATGAATTCATCTATCACGTACACTACTTAGGGACGATTTGACTTAAGGCTATCTTAATCTATGCATAGGTATTTCCTTCAATAGATAGTCCTTCATCCCAGATAACCTACAACCATATTAATTTACTTGGAATAAACCTACTTAACTAGTAAGTACACAAGCTAGGTATTTCTTTCAATGGATAGTCCTTCATCCCAGATAACCTATATACTTGGAATAACCCTACTTATATGTAAGTACACAAATTCCCTTCCATACTAGACTATCTATCTTAGGAGTAAACACAAGATTTCTTAGTGTGTGTAGTGTGATTTTCTTACCCTAAGATACAAAACTAAACCATTGCAACAAAGAAAAACACAAAACAAACACTTGGATTAGGCCTAGTTGAATTCAAACAAAACACAAATAAATGGAACCCTTTACCTTGTTTGAGTTGTTGGTTTTGGTTGGCCCTTTGTATACTTGAGATGTATGCTCCTTACTTAGAAAAATGACACAAACCTTAGTGAAAAATGAAGCTAAGGTGGAGATGAATGTAGTGGAGGATGTGGGTAGTTGAATGGATGAAATATGAAGGCTCTGATGCTACAACAATGGTGGATGCAAGATGATAGCTTGAGTGCTTGATTGCTAATTGTGTTGATAATTGAGAGATGATGCAAATGGGGACATTTCCACCATTTTTAGGGGAAGGACCTGTAAATAAATGGAAGGCTAGGATTTAACCATGATGGAGAAGATCAAGGGCCAAGGTGAGTTGAGAAATCACAAGCCCTCACATCTTGACGTGTGGCAGATGAGATGGAAAGGAGGGTATGAGGTGGAAGTGACATGGAGGTACTAGGTTATACCTTGGGAAGGGGCAAGATCTCCTCATAAAGGAGGTCCTTGTCCACATGTGTTTGAGAGGACATGTGAGGAATTAAAAATTCCTCACAAATCCTCATGAGGATGGGAGAAGGAATTTAAAATTCCTTGAATGAATAAATTTGAATTAAAAATTCACATAGGGAACGGGTTGCCTTCTCCAAATGGAGAAAACATTTAATGTTGGTTGACTTAGGACACATGCCATAAATTGCATGGGGATTAGGTTAGCCTAAATAGGTGATTAAGGTTGTGAAAATACGGGATTAGGTAGGCTAATGGATGATTAGAGGCAAGTGGGAGATTATGGAGGATGTGACATGAGGAGAGAGAAGAAAATGAATTAAAATTTGACTTAATTCGTAAAGGATAAAGTGACTAAATTAAATAAATTGGGGTATTTTTTTAATTTAGAGATGAAACGGGTAAGGTATTTAATTGATTTATTAAATACCTTAGAGGACATTAGCATGGAAGGAAATATTAATCAAATAATGAATTTTCTAATTAATATGGATTGGGGATGCAGGACAAAGGAATGCAAGGATGAAGTTGACCATATGGGGGTGGTCAAATTCAAGTGTCTACATTTAACCCCTCTTCGAAATACTATTAGAATAATAGTGTTTCAAAGAAAAATAAAACACAGACAACTCAATAGAAGAAAAGAATGTTAGATGATGCCTCGGTATTGTGGGAAAATGGATAGGAAGGAAAGATGGAGGAAAATGATAGGGTATGCCCCCTCGAGAGGGTGAATGGGGAAGAAAAAGGGGCCTCAAATGACTTCTTGATATGAATAAATGAAGGGAACCACATGATAGAGCGCAAAAAACCATGAAGAATGGATTTTAAACGGAGGAAACAGACACATAGGGTGCGAATGGCAGCCCTCGAAAGAAAAAGGGGGAAGTGAATTAATAAAAGTTTAATTAAAGGTTAAAAATTACCCAAAAATTAAGACTAAGTAGAGTCAAAAATGAAAATTATATAAATAGTAAATTTAAAAAGTTACTATTCACTTAATTCTCATTTGCACACTTGGCAGTTGGCTAGATGAAAGAGAGAGAGAGAGAGAGAGAGAGAGAGAGAGAGAGAGAGAGAGAAAGAGTGATGAGAATGGTTGATAGATCAAGTGGTAATGAGGCATTCATGGATGACAAGCTAATCCACCGAGGTGAGGAGGTGCGACAGTATTACTACAAGCACATGGTACCCCACCAAGTAGGCTTCTAATCCCGCTTTATGATTTGGATTTGATTTTTAAGCACATTTTTAAGCTTTGGTTTAGGTAGATTAGGGTACAAACATGCCACGGGAGGGCAGATTCACCCTTCCGACAAGAAAAATTTTCCCATCCAAGGGGATTGGAAAAGAAAGGGGTGAACCCATGCAATGCAAGGGTGAGCACGCAAGGGGAGGGGTGATTTCAAAATTGCCTCTCCCCAAAAAGGGTGATCCTACACTATTAGAGTAATAGTTCATTTGCCTTTATAATTAAATCACTTTGGTTTAATTATTAATGCTAACTATTATTCTATTCACTTAAGCTTGTCATTTGTAGGTGCATAATAATTAATATGTTTATTAATTATTAAATGCACAAACCTAGCTTTCTCCGGCTTTAGGGTTTCTCACCTTATATGTCGCTTTTGTAATTATTGTAATTCACCTTTTGGGAAATAATAATTTTGCTCTCACTCCGCTGAGATTTTCCAAACCCTTGCTTCTATCTCTTTGGTTTCTATTCA
This sequence comes from Sequoiadendron giganteum, assembly GCA_007115665.2. Lineage (NCBI taxonomy): Eukaryota > Viridiplantae > Streptophyta > Pinopsida > Cupressales > Cupressaceae > Sequoiadendron > Sequoiadendron giganteum. The sequence goes on along the minus strand of CM021104.1, from coordinate 36,874,064 downwards.
CCATCAGGTATTTGCATGCAGGTGTTCTTGGGGAGCTATGGATTTGCATTTGTCAAATCCTACATGGTATCAAAGCCACCCTGTCACTGCCTAGTTTGAAGGTGTTTGAGGCCATGATTCGAAGACGATAGCCACAAATTCTCTGAGGTTTTTCTGTCACTTTGAAGGAGGCGCTATCTTCTAGAGCCGTTTGAGCAAAAACGGACTCCACCATCGCGTTTAGAAGGCCCGAGAGAGTCAAAATACCTATAAAGTTTGACTATTTTGGTTACAGTGACCACAGGCAAAAAAATTTGGCCTATCAAGGCTGTACGGGCTCAAAAATCGAGGCAAAACTCAGAAAAAAAATTTTAAAATCCATTTTTTTAACAAAAATAGGGCGCTGCCAGCACGCGCCGCCCGTGCACCACCATGCCGCTGCCGCCACCCGGCTGCTCAACCGCCACCACCACTCCGCCCAGCCGCCTTCGCCTCCCCGCCCGACCACCACCTCCACCGGCGTCGCCACCCACTAGCTACCGCCGCTCCGCTGACATCCCATGATGGCCATACGGCCGTCAAATTATTTGTCGGGACTGTGTTTTTCCAGGGAGCTTGTTTTTGGGGGTACCTGTGGTTTTTTGGCCATATCTTGGGCATATGGTGTCCTTTTTCGGAAAACAAAATATTGTCGGAAAGGTGTTTCTGATCCAAATGTGATTATGCTAGTCTTTTTCATCGATTCGGCCATTTGAGCATTGTTTTTTGGTGTTGAAGTAGAGGCTTCATTTTCCTCTCTCTCTGCATCTGGCGTTCAAGTTTTTTCCCTCATTTTTTGTACTTTCAGTATTTGATTATTTGATGTACGAGGGTTAGAATCATACATTGTGGGGGCGTAATTTTGCTTTCTGTCATTTACTTTCAGAAAATGACCCTTCTACTTCCATCTTTTTCTTCTCTCAATGTCGGACCCCTCTGTGGCCCGGCTGACACCGCACAATTACGACACTTGGAAAGCACACATGACTAGGCTACTCATGTCACATGGCCTATGGTCATGCCTAGATGAACATCAACCTATCCTATAGCATCCTTTTGAGATTCTTCAGCACAGGAATAAAATGGATCAAGCCATGGGCTTGATTGCACTGAACATTTCCGACAGTCTCCTCTTTCAACTGGATGGTTTGACCACTCCTAGGGCCATTTGGGGCAAGTTTTCATATTTGTTTGGCACTATAAATAAATTCCAGGCACTATAGCTTGATGCAGAGCTAACTACTTTGACACCTACCAACTTTCCCACCATTGAGGACTTCTTGATGAAGTTCAAGTCTCTGCGCTTAATTTTGTAGGGATGTGGGAAAACCAAGACAGATGATGAGTGTATCTTCTTGATACTCTCAAAGTTGCGAGGACAATATCAGATCTTCTCTTCCACTTTCTACTCCACCATGGATGCTTTGGGTGCTAGACACACCATGCCTTCTTTTGAGACATTCTGTGATCGGTTGACACAGGAACAGGCAAAGATCCAACAGATGGATACTTCTGGCTCTTCTAGCCAAGCATTGGTTGCTCAGTCTTCACAGGGGAAACCAAAAATGAAAGGCAAATCGAAGAAAGATTTCGCAGGCAATGAGTCTTCCTCTAAACCTGCACAGAAAACTGATTCAAAACCTCCAGCTAACCCTTCCAAGGGTAAATCTTCTTCGAAATCTACTGAGTCTACCTCCAAGACTAAGAAAAAATCAATTGAGACCTGTAGCTTTTGTGGAAAGGAAGGACATCCCGTTTCTCAGTGTTAGAAACCTTTGGAGGCTTTAGAGGAAGCCATGCAGGAGCATCACATTTCAGCTCCTCATTCCACATCCTCCCCTACAGGGAAAAGTCATGCTCTTATTGCACGAGCTATGACTTCTGGGCCCACCTGGATTCTTGATTCCAGTGCCTCTCACCACATGACTCACACTCAGCAGTTGGTTACCTCACTTGCTCCTTGTGCTACTTCACAGATTGTTGCTGGGAACTCATCTCATCTTTTTGTTTTGGGTTCTGGTTTTGTTGCATTGGTTGGGGGTTCTCTTCAGGATGTTCTCTTTGTCCCTAACATTTCGACAAACCTACTGTCTATCTATCAGATTTGTCACTCTGACTCTGGTAAGACAGTTGAGTTCTCACCACATGATGTGGTTATTCGGGACTTACATGATTCTGATATGATTGTGGCTACTGGGAGTGTTGACACTGTATCCCGACTATACAGATTTGATGGATTTGAGTCTTCTGCTGGCACAGGTTCCTGTCTTATAGCACATGCAAATTCAGTGAGCAGACTTTGGCATGAGCGTTTGGGCCATGTCAATTACAGATATCTTCAGCAGATGAGCACACAGGCACTTGTTCTTGGGCTTCCATAGATTACTTACACTGATGGGGTTTGTGAGGGTTGTGTTCTTGGAAAACAACATAGGGATCCTTTTCCTCAGGGATGAGCTACTCGTGCTTTGGCACCATTGGAGTTGATTCATAGTGACCTCATGTCCTTTCCTACTCCTTCTTTTTTCCGTGCTAGATATGTGCTTACTTTTATTGATGACTTCTCCAGGCGCACATGGGTGTACTTTTTGAAGTACAAGTCTGATGCCTTTGACTCATTTCGAGTCTTTAAGACATTTGTGGAGAAGCAATCTGGTCTTTCTATTCGCCGGATACGCACAGACAATGGGGGGGTATGTGAACCAAGCTTTCAGGGATTTTTGCTTTGAACATGGTCTTCAACATCAATTTTCAGTGCCCTAAACCCCTCAGCAGAATGGTGTAGCAGAGAGAAAGAACAAAACACTTCGGGAGATGGCTAATTGTATGATACAGTCCAGGTCCATGGATTCGTCTTTTTGGACAGACGCAGTCAATTATGCCAACTATATTCAAAATCGGATGCCTCATAAGGCAGTTCGACATATGACTCCTGAGGAGGCTTGGTCTCATGTCAAGCTTGATATATCTTCATTCCGAGTTTTTGGTAGTGAAGCATGGGCATTTGTGCCTGATGCTCAGAGGAGAGCTATGGAGTGGAAGAGTCGACACCTCATTTTTGTTGGCTACTGCGAGGATGTTAAGGCATACAGGTTGTTTGACCCTGATTCCAGAGAGGTCCTGTTTCAACGGGATGTCTAGTTTGATGAGCGCCTTCCTGCAGTAGATACCCCGCTTCCAGAGTCTACTTCACTTACCACTACTCCCTCCTCTTTTCCAACTTTGTTTCAGGATGATGAGGATGATGATCTTGGTGATCCCCATTTACCTCCACCACAGGATCCTCCACAGATGCCTAGATGGGCTCGTGTTACAGTTGATGTTGCAGGATCTCTAGCTGGTGACCCTTCCACTTCTCGTCGCACCCAATCTCATATTGCGGGTTCTAGTCTTCTGAGTCATGCGATTTGTGGTGATCCTCAGATATTTGGGGTAGCGACAGGACATACTGAGTGGGACAGTGCTATGGAGGAGGAGTATTCTTCTTTGATGAAGAATCATACTTGGGATTTTTGTTCTCTTCCTGAGGGAAGAAATTTAGTGTGATGCAAGTGGTTGTATCGTACTAAGTTTGCTGCTGATGGTTCTATTGATAAGTACAAGGCACGTCTTGTTGCGAAGGGTTTTTCACAGGTTGAGGGTATTGATTACATTGAGATATTTTCCCCTGTCGCCAAGATGAACTCTATTCGTCTTGTCTTATCCCTCACGGCTTCTCAGAGATGGCCCATTTTTCAGATGGATGTGAAGAGTGTTTTTTTGCGCAGTGATCTTAGTGAGGAGATTTACATGGAGCAGCCTCAGGGATTTGTGCAGGATTCCTCCTTGGTTTGTAGACTTCGATGTTCTTTGTATGGTCTCAAATAGGCCCCTCGAGCTTGGTATGAGAAGATGGACTCCTTTCTACTTTCTACAGGATTCACACGCTGTCATTCCGATCCTACAGTCTACATTCAGTGTCTTGAGGATGAGGTTTTGATCCTTGTTCTATATGTCGATGATCTTCTCATTACAGGTAGCTGATCTTCTATGATTCAAGATGTTCAGGGCGCATTGATGGAGCAGTTTGAGATGACAGACCTGGGTCTATTACACTTCTTTCTAGGTCTACAGATTGTTCAGTCACCTGTTGGGATCTTTGTTTACCAACAGAAGTATGCTCTTGACATGCTTCAGCGCTTTGATATGCTTGATTGCAAGCCTGCTCCCACACCTTTTCAGTCGGGTGTTACTTTGTCTACCTCTTGCACTTCGCCTTCAGTGGATCCTACATTGTATTGGTAGTTGGTTGGCAGTTTGTTGTACCTGACACACACTCGTCCTGATCTCTCCTTTGCAGTTGGTCTAGTCTCTCGGTTCTCACATGAGCCTCATGAGAGTCATTGGCAAGCTACCAAGCGCATTTTGAGATACATTCAGGGAACACTTATGTATGGCATTCATTACACATCAGGGGCTCCTCACATTGTTGGCTACACTGACTCAGATTGGGCTGGTGATGTTGATGATCGAAAGTCTACTTATGGCTTTGTCTTTTGTCTTGACTCTGGTCCTATCACATGGTCATGCAAGAAGTAGAATGCTTGTGCAATTTCATCTACAGAGGCTGAGTATAGAGCGGCAGTGCATGCTAGTCAGGAGATTTTATGGCTTCGACAGTTGATAACTGAGTTTGGTTTTCCTCCTGATCGTCCCACTATTTTGTGGTGCGATAATCAGAGTGCTATTCACATTTCCCACAACCCGATGGAGCATCAGCACACTAAACACATTGAGCTTTATATGCATTTCATCCGTCAGTAGATTCAGGATGGTGTTCTCTCTTTGGAGTACATCCCCACTGACGCGCAGGTTGCTGACATCTTCACCAAACCTTTTGCATCTCCGCACTATCTTCAGTTGCATTCTATGCTTGGGGTGACGAAAGTTGTCCTTGGGGGGTCTTGTTGAGGCCTTCCTTCCTTCATGTTTTTTCCACATGTTGTTGTATCTCTTTTTGGGGTAGAGTTTTTCCCACTGGGTTTTCTCTATTTCCCCGTTTTACAGAGATTTCTTTGTAGTTGGGTACCTGATCAGGCCTTGTTGTCGGGACCCATTTTTTCCTGCTTTCTTAGCTGTGCTAGGTTTGCTTCCTCCTGAGCTTCGCTTAAGGGGGGGTGTTAGAGTAATAGTTCATTTGCCTTTATAATTAAATCACTTTGGTTTAATTATTAATGCTAACTATTATTCTATTCACTTAAGCTTGTCATTTGTAGGTGCATAATAATTAATATGTTTATTAATTATTAAATGCACAAACCTAGCTTTCTTCAGCTTTAGGGTTTCTCACCTTAAATGTCACTTTTGTAATTATTGTAATTCACTTTTTTGGGAAATAATAATTCTACTCTCACTCCACTAAGATTTTCCAAACCCTTGCTTCTGTCTCTTTGGTCTCTATTCAGTATCAGGTATTTGCATGCAGGTGTTCTTGGCGAGCTGTGGATTTGCATTTGTCAAATCCTACATACACTACATAAGGGCGGGAATGAAAATAGATAGGTGAATGCAAATTCGCCAAAATTGGGAAAGGCCAAATACAAAATCGCCCAAAATGGGAATAGGCTTATGCAATTTCGCCCGTCAGGGAAAAGGGAAAATGTAAATTCGCCACTCGGAGGAGGGGGGAAGATACAGGGGCGAAAGTGAAATTTCCCCTGAGGACAACAAGGTTGGATTCATGCTCAGACAAGAAAGGGGTGGGGAAGCTTGACAAATAGGTGAACCCGCAAAAGGAAAAGAGAGGGGTGAACGCACTAGTTGGATAGGCAAATGCGTTGGGATGGGAAATGGGTGAACTTTCCTTACATAGAGGTGAACTTGCCAGACTAGGGTAGGGGTAAAAGGGTAAGAAAAAGAAATGAAATGTTAAGAAACTGACAGAATCATCTGCATGGGTGCAGAAATTCAAGAAGCTGAGGACATGCGAGTGACACTCGGTGGTGTTGGAGGTGGCAGTTAGGGTGATGAATTTCCATGATCATGGATCATTAACATAGATGGGATTGTTACACATGTTTGGGTATCCCAACATCAGAGCACATAGAGGACTACTAATCACCTTGATGGAGCGGTGGACTTTGAGACCTCAACCTTCCATCTCCTGACAGGGGAGATGGCAGTGACTCTAGAGGACGTCTCAAGGATTCTGGAATTTCCCATCTGAGGGCACTTGGTTAGCTGGACCCGCAACCAAGCAGTGGATAGGAGCCTATAGGTGGTATTTGGATCAGTTGAGCTACCCATCCAAGGGAGGGAGTTGGACCTAGATGCTTGTTTTGGATTGGAGATGCCAGCTCTACCATTATACCTTTCTGGCCTGATCAGCAAGATTTTGTTACCAGATAGGAGTAGACGCTTATGTAACCTCAAGGTGATTGAGTTTGTGATACATATAGTGGAGAGGAGGGAGGGGGAGTTTGGGTAGGGAGTGTGCATGTTAGCCCAGTTGTAACAGAACATGCACGTCATTTGTTATAAACAAGCATTGAGTGTCACCCATGTGACTCTACTCTAGGTATGGGCCTGGGAGTAGATTAGTGTTGCCAAACCATATATTCTTATCGTCAAGACACAGGATGAGACACTACACATAGAATATTGGTGGGGGATGGAGCATGGGTGGAGATTGCATTACCAGGATGTGGAGGATTTGGAGGGATGGCAATGGAGATTGGATGATCTAAGGGGGGAGGACATCACCTAGACACCGTACATGGTGTGACGCTTCCAGGGATGGAGAGATGATGATAGGAGGTATAGGGTTTAATTTTTCTTAGTTTTTTATTTGATCGGCTGAGACCCCTTTATTGTGGAGTTTCATAGACTAGACAGAGTCACTGTGCAGTTTGGGATAGAGAAAGATATTCTTGCGGGACCTCATAGATTTAGATGGATCACTTGAGAGACAGTCACGCTATGGGGAGAGCATATCATAGTAGATTTTTCTTGACAAATGTGGGAACGGGTCCAGATGACATAGTACTTATTGTGTAGTTTTTGCACACACGCCCCATTGAAAGTGGTGACCCTACTTCTTTCGCTTTTCGGTCTTTTGGCCTTGCTTTTCTGGGGGTTCTTGCTTGTTTGGGTTTGTGCTTTAATGTCCATTTTTCCAATCGGAGTGGCAAACTTATGAAATCTATTGAAAATCTATGGTTCTAGCTTTATTTCGGGTTTTTTACTATTTTTGGGAAAATCCGCCTAGGCCGGATTCTATCGGTTTCCTCCCAGTGTTCGAAATTGCTATCTTTTGCCCTATTTTCGAGAAAATCTGTATGATCCAAATTTCTCTGAAATCTGTTCCCCCATCAAATTCTCGAAGTTCATCGAAGAGTCGAATTCCTAAAGTTTTTGTGGTTGTGGTTGTCTTGTTGAATGCATTAATGGCTTTTGTGTGGAGGTCTTAGGGATTTGATATATTGATTCTTTGAGAAGTAATTGATCATTTGAGTTTGTGCATTTTCTATCATTTGGGCTTGTATCTTGGAGTTCTTGGTGTTTTGTTGGATATCTGGATTTTCGAAGCCATTTGGATTGTGCGTTTGCATTTCTTGTGCGTGGATTGTATCCGGTTCGCATTGGACTATTATTTGTTGGCTTCACCAGTTTTGACCTTTGCGCTTCCATGGTATGTAGATGTACCCCTTTTTCCTCTGATGATTTCAATTTCTTTTCTTCATTTTCTTGGGAGTCCTCCATAGTTTCCTGGTTCTTCTGGGTGCACATCATAATTGGGCATCTTAGGTTTTTTCATTGGGGTACCACCCGTTTTGATTGATTGAATATTTATGCTTGGTTTGGTGTTACTTCTTATTTTGGGAATTGGCTTGCTGTAGTTTTAAAAATTTCATTCTAATGTGAGCGATTCGTCTGTGCTTTCATGGTGGACATTTAGGGTTCTTAACCTAGGGCATGGCCAATTCTCCTCAAATTGTTGAGAAATGTGTCATTGGTTCGTGTTTTATTCATTAGAGGCCCAGGTTAGGTTGGTTTCAAAGTTTTGGCCTAGATCCAGAGTGATTTGAATCGATTTGGTCAAAGTGGAGAGGATGTAGACAGGTTTGGGTTTTTGAGGTCCTCGCAGAATTCTACCTCCCCCGGATTTCTCCAACTTTTCTATCTCTTCTTCCTTTATCTCTTTCCCCTGGATTTCATTTGGTTTCGGCAAAATCCATTCCATCCAGATTTTCCCGAAGTCTGTGGTCGGGTCGTTTTACCGATTTCAAGATTTAATACTGTTATATCTGGATTTCACCAAAATCTATTCCATCCAGATTTTCTTGAATTGTCTGTGTCTCTTTGTTTGTCCCAAATTGGTTATAATTATTGCTGATTTCGCTAGAATCCGTCTCTGGCGGATTCTTCCGGGTTTTTCTAGGAAACCTTGAATTTGATGGTTATGGATCTTTGGTTTATTAGGAAATGATGTGATTGATTTTAAGAGCTTATGCTAAGTGTTTCTAATGATTTATCTTGGTTGATTAATGATTTTGAATAATATTATGGGATTTTGTATGTTTGGTTCGCTGGAATCCGCCTGGTCCAGATTTTCCCGAAAATCCTTCCCAGTGCAGAATCTGCGAGGGGGACTAAATCCCAAACTTTGAGGTGATGACCTTCCACACTTATTGCTTCTTATGGATCTAATTGTAGGTTACCTTTATGTTTTTGTAGGCAGGATCAGGACAGAATGTTGTTGTTCGAGGCAAGGGGAAGGCAACCGATCCGGGTGCAGAGGCTTCTGCCATCTCAGATGCAGAAAAGGTTAAGTTAGATATAAAGAGAAGAATTCCTGAGAGTAAGTTGACCTCAATTTGGTCGGGGATCATAGATACAAATGTAGGCATGTGGGACTACGAGGAATTCAAGGCTAAGGTGTCAGTACCCACCCCTCCTTTGGGTTAGCTCATGTGGTAGGTTTCCCTTCTACAGTGCAGTGCTACGAGTTGGTGCTTGAGTGTGCCAGAAACTATGATAGTGGGAAATAGAGAATAATTGGTCCCTAGGGAAGTATTCTTGTTGGTTTTGGTCCTATGGCCATTGCTGCAACCTTTGACATGCCTAATAGGTCCCATGTGGTGGGCTTTGACATAGAGGTTGCTAAAAAGTATTATGAGGAGAACATTTTCAAATCTCAATAGATGATAAACTCTTGGCTAGAGGAGCCTAAATCTCATTTCTCCAAGTTGCCTAAGCAACTATTCAGGCTGAAGTTCAAGAGGGAGTACTACAATGCCATCACCCTTCTCAGCAGGCTAGTAGGATTGAAGAGTGCATGTGTTTTTGAAACCTAGATGTTGAATGTGATTGCTAGAATGGAGCAGGGAATTGACTATCATTGGGCAGGTGTTATCAGTAACGTGATCCATCATCAGTTGTGTAATGTCTTGCAGACCAAGACCTTCACTATGACCTCTTACCTAGTGTATTCATTGTCCAGACTTCATCCATACAAGGGATTGAGCACTAGGGGTATTTTTGGCCAAGATGCTATCTATGAAGTATATACATAGTTGCACCTGAATGGTGGAAGCTATCGGAGGTCGAATGATGCCTTCATAATGTACATTACTAGACTGCTCCAAGGTGCAGAGCATGTGAGAATCTCAGATAAGGCAAAAGAGCTGATAAGGAGATATGGAGCCTAGTTTATCCAGTTCCCAACCTTCTCATATATCGGAATTTATGGTTTTCATAGCGCTCCCTATAGACTCCCTACATATCCCATAGATCATATTGTATTGTTGGAAGTCACTAGATAGATCTGTGACTTTGATAATGTTGTGAAGGGAGAGATGCATAAGACAGGTTTTGGGAATGATTTCCCTTTGAAGATAGGGATGGGAGAAGTTTGTGCCTCCATTTAGTCTACTCATGCTTCAGAGGAGGAGATGGCTACTCTTGGGCTCTCTTTTCATTCTAAGAGAGCAAGGTTTGATGTTATTGGCGAGGCCCAAAAGAAGGCCAATAGGGATTATAGCCATAAGGCTCATATTGAGGACTATTGGATTAACCTTGCTAATGAGTTTGAGGTGAGAAAGAAGAGGTTTTCTAGGTTGCCAGTGGACTTGGTGAGATTGTACAATGTAAGGGTCATCCCAGATCAGGTAGAGGAGGAAGGAAATGTGATCCAGGGTCATGTTTATGAGATAGTAAAGGACAAACCAGTAGGGGAAGTTGACTGGTTAGAGGAAGAAAACACTGATTTAGATTAGGTTATGGCCCCAGTGATCAAACATACCAAGATGTGGTTAAAGCACAAAATACTGGAGTTGGAAAGCGAGGGTGTTCCATGCACCTATGAATTGATGGGAGACTTAGAGTCACATTCTACTTCTGAGGCTTCACTTGAATCAGATCCAAAAGGTAAAGAGAAGGTGTATTCTCCTTTCAGAATCCAAGTAAGGGAGGTTCAGGTTGAGAAGGCTGTAGAGGAAGGAAAACAAAGGAGCCATGTTTCCAAGAAGAGGAAGCATACCTCTAGGAAAGAAGTTGAGAAGAACCAGGAGGAGGAGGAGGTTGAAATTTTTTATGCATTGGTGAAGAAGAGAAGATTCACAAGGACATCACAAAAGGTAGAGGAAGCCCCTAGGGTTGACAAGAAAATTGAGCCACCAATGGTAGAGATGGAAAGTTCAGGGGAAAAGACACAGGTCTACATGAGAAGATCAAGGACTACTTCTCCAAGGGATACTGTAGCATAATAGAATGTTTCAGTGAGTATCCCTGTTGTTGAGCAAGTAAATCCATCCATTCCTCAAGATGCTGGTAGCATACGGGGAGAACCAAAGCAGGATGAAAGTTCTAAGAATTTAAACGAGGAAGAGTTCCAAGAAGGAGACCTCTTTAAGGCAGAGACATAAATTGGTAGGGTAGTTCAATCTCCCTTGATGGCATATGCAGACTCTCTATCAAAAGAACAAGTAGAAAGGTCTCCTCAAAAGGAGGAAGAGATACCAGCTAAGGCTCCTTCACCAGTGCATGTGGTTGTGGAAGAGTGGGTACAACAGGAAGAGAACCCAACTGGGGATGTTTCTGAAAGTCCAAGTGTTGAGAAAGAGGCAACTACTGATCAGCAAGAGAAGGAACAAGATAAGGTAGACACAGTGCCTACTAGGTCTACTATTCTAGATTGGCTTGAGAGGGAATTGAAGACAAAAATGGTAATAGTGGAGGATGCTCCTCCTAATTGGTATGCCCTCATGGCTAATGTGGAGAAAGAGAAGACTAAGAAGAAAGCAAGAGTTGTATCCCAAATTGAAAGGGATGGATCAAGTAACTAGGTGGCCCATATTGCTACCCCTGCTCCAAACAAGGATAGATACAATGTGACTGCCCAAGACTATAATGTGTAGACTATTGATGTGGGACATGCTACTGTGGAGTAGGATATTGAAGAGTATGAGGGATCCAATGCAATGATTGTGGGGAGATTGAAAAAGGAAATACAAACTAGGCATGAACTGGAGAAGGAGAATGAGAAACTAAGGAAATACTTTCAGGAGTTGATGAAACCCTTGCAAGCTATTGGCTCCTCCTCTTCTATTGTAGGATTCCTACCCCAGGAAACAATCTTTGAGTTAGAAAAGATGAAGGGCACCTCACATGTTGCAATTACCTAGTTGCAGGGTGTCCAAGCTAAAGGAGATGATGCCATTAAGGGCATATTGACAACTGGAGGTGATGCTTGAGATTGATAGATTGGTTGAAGGCTGCATTGGAAAACGATGATGTGGATACCAACCTCCTGTAGCAAAAGACTACAACAATCATGGGGTTTACTGAAGACAAATTGGTACAGTGCAAGATTCTTCCTTTTCCAAGAGTTTCCGAACCTTGGGAATGGTTTGAAATCCTGCAAATGAGGTAGAAGGCCTTGAAAAAGATCCACAAACAAGCGAGGCAAATTGAGGATGCTCTAACCAGCATTCATGGTAGGTGCATTTCATTCTTTGAGGTCATGACTGGGAGGAAGAAGTTTGCTCCAAAACATCTCAATTTGGAACAACTTAGAAAATGGTAGAGGGATATTTATTCTCCAATCAGTGAAGGGCCAGTTACTGAACATCAGTTGGATGATGTTGCAACTTATATTGCATTCATTGACAGGTATTTGACCAACAAAGCCGATTGGGATGGTACAGTTAGGCAGGCAAGAGAGGATATCAAGTCTCTTGAGAGAAAGGTTAGGGTTTTGCCTATGCCACCTGTTGTTGAGCTTGATAGGGTCTTGTTGGTCGTACATGGTGAAGAAGATAATGTTAAGGACAAGGATGGGGAGTAATTATATAGTGTTACATTGGTATTTGTGCTTCCCATTAATTCACATGTATTGGGCTGACCTTTTGACATCTTGGCAGTTTTGGATGAAATTGGTGCCAATGGCACATTTCATATGTTCGAATATCTTTTAGGCTGACCTCTTGTAGGTCATGTTTTTATTGTAAATCATAGATTGGGCCGACCTATCTTGTTGGGTCTCTATAAAAGGCTAGCATGTTCCCTCATTTGGATATAGAGAAATATAGATAGGAGATTAGAGAATAGATATAGTAGAATTGAGATAGTATTTGATATTAGAGCAAATTAAGGTTTATTGGCAAGCAAGTGTTGTAACAGAAAACTGGAATTGTTGCTACTTTGGATGATTCAATATAAGGAAGATATTGTGTTTGGTATCTATCTTGTGGAGTTCATCTAGCATGGTTCTTGTTATTCTATCTTTCAAATTGCTTAGTGGTTATGTTAAATGATTTGGTAATACTTAGGGTTTCATGTATGGAATGTTTGTAGCGATCTCTAGTCCATACTTTTTGCAGTTAGTTGATTGTTAGTTGCTTTGCAAAGTTATCCTAGACATATATTTGTGCTTAGCTCAACTGTGAAGGTTTATTCACCTCAATTGCAATAGGATTGACTGAATGAATGTTTATAATTTGAAAATCTTTAAATACTTTAGAAGATTGCACTATTTATGTGGAATTGCAGATTCATCTGGGTCAAGCAGAAAATAGTTTGTGAGAGATTGGTCCATTTTAAGCATTTTATCCTTTGGAATTTTCAATCTTAGGGTTAGAAGTAGTTTTAAGATTATCTTTGAAACCTTTATATTTTGTTGTTTCTTTATTATCACGGTTCCAATTAAGTTTCAAAGTATCAATTCATTGTTTATGTTTGATAAGATTCGAAATCCAATGTTGCTTGTAGTAAGGTCCCATTGTGATTACCAGCATTTTCATATTTATCACTGAGTTGTTTTACTGCATTGTCAAGACCTGACATTAGAGACCTTTGGGTTATTTCTTTCCATAGAGATTTATCTTTCAAGAGAGATAGGATATCATATTCTGTCTTAGTTGTTGTTGTGCAGAAAACACCATCAACGGTACTCATGGAGGGGAGGATTGGTGGATGCAGGTACCACAGTACGGTACTATGCATGGAGGGTGAAGAGGGGACTAGGAAGGATGACGATGGTGCACCCGATTGTAGGTGCTCTGGGTTTTGGGTATGATGATGAGAGGGATTTGGCAGGGAGATAGAGGAGGAGGAGAGGGGGGAAGTAGAGGAGGGGAGGATATGATGATGTTGATATGTAGGAGGCAAGGGAGGAGTAGGCCGTGGATGTGGATGTCCTAGAGGTGCATTCATTTTGATTGTACCATATGTACCATTACCACTAGAGGACCCTACAGTGTTAATGACAGGATCCCTAGCCAGGCTAGGCATAGCAAAGCATCGATTGAGGGAGTTTGAGGTAGACCGAGACAAACTATAGAGGGAGGTGGATAGACTACAGGGTGAGGTGGATAGGGATGGAGAGAGGGATTATGGGGCCCTGGAAAATGAGGCATCGAGGGAGGGTGCGGGAGATGCAGGTGGAGAGAGATGAGGCCAAGAGGGAGAGGGATGAGGCCTAAGATAGAGTGAAGTGCACAAAGGTGATCATGGGTGATGCAAGAGTATTTTTGGAGAGAGCAGAGGTAGTAGAGGCACATGTGCAGGCACTATAGGGTGAGAGGGATGTAGGGGCATAGAGGATAGTATAGCTACAAGCATAGGTAGATCTGATGTAGATGGCATAGGAGGCATCAATGGTAGAGCAATCCAACAAATGACAGCGCCATCACACTTTGGGGCCACACATACACGAGGATACAACAAATTCTATGAGACACCCCCCAAGGTAGAGGTTCAGTGCCAAACTCCCCCTAGAGGATAGATGTCGAGAGCAGTGGGTTAGTTAGGAGAGGGGGATTAGGGATAGGACCCAAATTTTTGACAAGTGCAGAGTGGATAGGGGTACAGGTAGATGGAGGCTATAGATTATTTTCACAAATTCATAGATTGATCGATTCATTTATTCTTTATTCATTATTCATTCAAGAGATGTATTCTTTGTATTTGATTAGCACTCTGCACTTGTACCTTTATTGTATGGATGTTCATGGACTTTATGATGGACTAGTTATTATGTTTTATCATGGACTTATTATGGACTTTTATGTTGGACATTTATTATCTTACATTATGGACCATGATGGACTCGATGGACACTATATTATTTTTTGACATTTATATGATATGTTATTGACATTGATTCTATGTTGTATGATTATGATTTGATGTCATGGATATTTATTATGCTCATGTGTATGGTTGTGGTTATAATATATGCATATGATGATGATGATGATTTATTTTTATGTCTATGTGGATGATATGGATTATATGTATTACGTCTAACGATTGTGGATGCAGTATGTGATGTGACATGATCTATTCTTTTTGTGATAAATTCTATGGACATGTTACTAATGGTGTGTGATGTAGGTGTCAATTATTGTGATTATTCATGTGATGTATGTATGTGAGTTATGACATGAAAATGAACTATACACGGATGATGGATAATGTATGGATGATAATGAATAATGAATAAGGGTGAGAATGTATGATAATGGGATGATTAGTGTATACACCTAAAAATGGTCTGGAAAATTCTGATTAATTAAATACAAATTATTTGATTAAATATCCTAATTTCCTCTACTATTGAATAAATATAAATATTTATTTATATAGTTCACATTTAAATCTCATCTTAATTAAATAAAAATAAATAAATACTTTGTTTGATTTAATTATCATTTTCCTATTTTATTCTATCACATCAATCCTAAATTAATTAAATAAAGATTAAACACTTTATTTATTAATTGCCATATTCTTTTGTTTAATTTAATAAACAACTTCTATAGTTTGTTTTATTAAATTATTTATCCCTCTTTTTCTAATTTAAATAAATCAAAATATTTGAATTAAAGCATAAAGAATATTCCATCTATACTTCCTCAAAAATTAATTAGATATCCTATGTCTAATTTATGTCTAAATTATGTCACAATCAATGCTTTGAAACTTCACGGGAAGTTTTGGAGACAAATTCCAAATTATTCTCTCAATCCTCCATCAATATTTCCTCTTCTCTTACCTGGTGTTTTCATGGGTAGAGACAATCACCAAAATTCTCTCAATCTCCTCCATCTTTCACCATTCAATCCTCCAGATTGAATCCAAGCCTCTTAATGCCATCCCTGTGCATTTTCTCTACCCAAGAATTCTATAAATACAGCCTCATTCAACCAAGAAAGGATCCAAATAATCTAGCTTATGCACTCTTACTCTGCAGGAATCCAAGCATCAAGCATTCAGCATTCAAGCAATCAAGTTTTCATATCATGGTTACCTCCTATAGCTCTTCATTTTTCCATTTTCATGTTTAATCATTTAGAAATCATCATATAGGATTAGTTTCCTATATTTGGCATCCATCTCGTTCTTTGAATTATCATTTTAACAATCATAGTGCTTAAACGATCTGAGAGCCATAGTGATTTAATAAATCTTTGGAGATAGAGAACAATATGACGCTTTCAATAGATTATTGCTTTGAATTGATTCATTTGGATTTGTCTTTGATATAATTCCATATTAAGAAGTGTGTTTTGTGCTTTACACATTATTCACCACTTACAATTTGGCACCCACCATGGGGCATTAACCCCAATTTTATCAAATTTTTTGAAAAGTGTCGCGCAGGTTTCCGACGTGTTTTGTTTTAGCACTTTCGTCAAATACTATAACGCTTCCATGGAAAACTACAGTGCTTCCGTGCTCTATTTTGGCACTTTCGTGTTACTACAGAGCATCCGTCAAAAAATTCAGCGCTTTGAGATTTAGCGCTTCCATGTCTTGTTTCGGCGCATCGGTGATTTAGCATTTATGTGTCAAAATTCAGCGCTTTGGTGTTCTATTTCAATGCTTCCAAGTTATAGTGCATCAGGTAACTATTTTAGCACTTCGGTGGACTGTTCCAGTTCTTTTGTAAATTTAGTCTAAATCCGACGCGACAGCGACCAGATTTTATTCTTTTCACAATTGGCCTAAAATTTATCAATCCTAGGATAGTCACTTCGAGTTTTCTAAAATTTATCAATCCTAGGATAGTCACTTCTTGGTTTCTAAAAAGTATCAATCCTAGGGTAGTCACTTTTTGTTTTTTGAAAGAAAATTTATCAATCCTAGGATAGTCACCACATTTTTACAGTATAAGTTAAAAATAACAACATGATTTCTATAGTGGAACACCTTCACATAGATTAGAAAATTTTTTTTTGGGCTTAAAACAAGACAAAATTATACATTGTGCTTGTGGTGATTAGGCTTATGCTCTCCCCTTAACTGGGTGATCAAAGTGCCATATTCACTTTTTACTTCATGCTATTTGCGCTTTGTTAAATCCTTTAGAAGGCTTGTCGTAGTGGGAAAAATTACTCACCCTACGGGAACGACCTAAGTGGGAATGCCTAAAACCAAGGATTCCAACCCACTATAATAAAAATGAAAGTTGTTGATGAAATTCCAACTTGACAGTAGTGAGCAAGATAACCATCCCCAAAATCTTTGTTCTAAAGATAGGGAGGTCTCCTAAGGGAGTTTATCTATTTGTGGAATTGCACGGAAGCCCTATCTATGAACCATAGAGTAGTATCTCACCGAGTCAATATCCATACATTATCATACTCACAGTGCAAGGGGAGGGAAGAATTTGTCCCCAAGACACTCACCATATAATTTCCAAGGATCGTTTTCTCAGAGGATGAGAAATCCAACTCTGAGTACGCGCTTGGAAATGACAAAAACACAGGCGCCCTCTAGGGGGTGACATGGCTGTGTGCGTCAACGCAATTCAAGATGTGGGTTGTGAGTATAATGATGACCTATTTGTCCTTAAGTGTGAGTCTGTTTGATTTGTGTACAATTGTTAAAGCAACCTATCAAAATCAATAAGAACCATTTGTGGTTCTTGAACATACACGATCTATTCAGTTTAAGAATAATTATTCACAATTTCTTGTTGTGTCTTCACAAAAATCATTAAAATCAGATTAAAGATCATCGTGAAATCAAAAAATTCAAGTTAGATCAGAAAATTCCATGCTTCGAAAGTGGAATTCCACCACGTTTCTCAAGAGAAAAATCAAAATCACAAAACCCAAGGAACCTTTGAGTTATCAAAATAAATTAAAAAGAGGGTGTTTTCTATATCAAAATTGAAAATTCTTTTTACAACATAGAACATTCATCCGTAGATATCATGATTTTGCTAGGGTTCACACTTTAGATTACGTAGTAGAACCACTTTATTCATGAGCCTTCTTTCAAAGGAGAGCTCTCACATAGTATCATAACCGTAGTCAACGTATACATCATTCTTATTTTCTGCAACCCATGATACAGTATGCCACAAGGCCAGATCAAGTCTTACAATAGAGAGTCTTAAAAGTCTTTTTTTTTTGGCACTCTAGAAAACCTGTTTCAGCACTTCGGGTTACTGTTTTAGCACTTCTGTGAAATAGCACTTTCGAGCACTATTTTAGTGCTTACAGTCTTTGTTTCGGCGCTTCTGTCAAAACAACACTTTCATCATCTTTTTTATCGCTTTCAAGCACTGTTTCAGCGCTTTTGTCAAGATAGCACCTCCATCATCTTTTTCAGCGCTTTCGAGCACTATTTCTACGCTTCTGTCAAGATAGCACTTCCATCACTTTCTGCAGCACTTTCAAGCACTATTTCAGTGCTTCTGTCAAGATAGCACTTTTGTCGTTTGTTTCAACACTTCAGGACTTTGTTCTAGCGCTTCTGTGAAATAGCGCCTATGTACTCTGTTTTAGTGCTTTCAAAATAGAGACTTCAAAAATCTTACTAGTAGGTCTGTCTGTCATTTATCCACAGTTTTTACCAAAACACAAGTTTATTTTTATCAGAATCACTGTCTAGAGATCGAAATCAGAAAGGTTTATACAAATTTCCAATCTTATCAACTGAAACAAGATCTTGCAAATCAAAAGTGTCAAATCAAAATACACAATCAATTACTACATGGAAGTTTCATCATCAGGATACTATCATCCTTTATCATGAAACCAAGTATAGTAATCGAAAAAATTTAACATAGTCTCATCAATAAGATCAGACATCTTATTCAACTTTGTTAAAATTTCAAATTGATATTTTTCCAGCATAGAAGATCAACATTTTGGAAGAAAGTGTAAAAATTTGTATGCCAATCTTCACTAGGTCCCAAAAACAGAGACTCTTAGAGCAAGAACTTGAAACATCCCAAACAATGGCAGAGAAAAATCCTTGGAACAATCTGAACCACAACGATAAGAACGAATTAACTCTCGAGGATATTCAGACACCTCAACAAGATCCCAAGTTCCATAAATTTATGAATAAAATATTAGAACAAGATATGGAGAAGTATCTTCTGATGTTGGCTGAATCAGGTGCCAAAATTCCCAAGGATTTTGACATGAATCGTCTGAAGGAATCACCTGGAACAAGTGAGACTAAAATACCTGCAACCTACACAAACAATAGATCCATTTGTTGCTTTGACATCTCAAATGCAAATGTTACAACAACAGATACAGGATATGATGAAAAGGAGTACTAAAATATATGTGATATAGGACATTTGTTCTTATCCTTTCGAAGCAACAGTTGGCCTAATACCTTTTCCAAGACACTACGAATTCCCAAAGTATGACAAGTACAAAGAAAGAACAGATCCAATAGATCATATCCGAGAGTTCAAAATAATGAGCCTTGAGTTTTCCCAAGAGGAAACTCACTTAATGAGGTTATTCCCAAGAAGTTTGGGAGGTACATGTATGGAGTGGTTCTCAAAGCTACAACCGGGGATTAGGACTTTGGAGGAACTTGTCAACAAGTTCATCTCCCAATACTCATTTAACATCCAACATGATGTTACAATAAAGGATCACAAAACAAAGGGGAAACGTTCTTGTCTTTTTTACAAAGATGGTGACGACTGTTCGCCAGATATCCTAGATCCATTCCTGAGAAAGAAAATATGGAGTTGTTCATTGACAACTTAATGGAGGACATGAGTTATAGACTAGAATTACAATGTCCTCCCACATTCAAAAAAGTAATAGAAAATGGTCTTAAAATTGAGGAAGCATTAGTCAAAAGAGGAGTTATCAAGCATTTCAACAATAAAACAAATAACACAAGTAACTCCTCCAATCAATACTCAAACAATGACAAGCCAAAATTTTGGCAAAAGAATTGAAACACAACTACCACTAAAACAACAAATGATTCCCAAAATGTCAAACCGGTTTTTAACTTTACAGCATCTACATCGAAGAATCAAAACAATGATCAAACTTTCAAGTCGAATATCATGCAAAGCAACAAGATCGTAAAAACACAGTCATATCAGAAACCCTCAAATCGGCATAGGTTCACACCTTTAGGCCAAACGATAGAATTAGCAATGAAAGAATTAGTCACCAGTGGCCTCATCACTGCACGGGAAGCCCGATTCTGGGATCCAAAGGTCAAACCACCATGGTGGAATGACGTAGATTACTGGAACTTCCATAATAACAAAGGTCACAAAACCAACGATTGTATGGAGTTGAAGCATGCAATACAAGACTTGATCGACAACAATAAAACATATGTGGAAACACCCCAAAATAATAATGATCATTCAGCCTTCAAAGACCCTTTGCCAAACTATGACAAAGGAGCATCATCATCTTCAAACAACAAAGGTAAGAACATTAACCATGTCTATGACAAAACAATCCTTTGTTTATCTGAAGTGGAGAGTGATCATACATTTGATCATGACATTGACGAACCCAAAATTGACAACACTACCCCTTTGGATTTTCTCCCAAGCATACAAAACTCTAAAAATCAAATCAACATCTTAAAAATCAGAGACCATCAGGAACATCAACCAGCAAATGTAATGACTAGGGGGAAATCCAAGGTAATGTTAAAGGGAGTTGGATCTACACATGCGGTTCCACCTCCATCTCATTATAACATAGTCGATCAACTGCAAAACATTATTGCACAAATATCGATACTAGAACTCCTTAAATTATCACCATCACATAATGAAGTTCTAGAACAAGCACTAGTGGCCACTATGGTACCAACCTATCTAAATGTTTTCCAGTTCCAAGCTATGGTGGGACATTTGACTACCCCTCATTGTCTATCATTCTCCGAACTGGATGATGTCTCACTAAATCATCCCCATAATACCGCACTCCATATAGAATTCCTAATCACAATCATCACGTCAAGAGATTTTTAATAGATGGGGGAGCTAGTCTGAACATTTGCACTCTCAAATTAATCTATGCACTAGGGTACTTTGATGACGCTATCGATGCCTAGAGAAAAATGACTATCAAAGCATTTGATGAGGAGGAAAGATCATCTAGGGGATTAATTGTGTTACCTGTACAAGTGGGGCCTATGATGAAACACATAGCGTGTCAAGTTTTGGAAAAGGAGTTAACATACAACATACTCTTAGGGCAACCATGGATCCATGAAATGCAAGTTGTACCTTCAACATATCATCAATGTTTGAAATTCCCAATACATGGATAGGAGGTGACTATATTTGTTGATTATAGTCATCCCAAACATTGTGACACAATTAGAATCTCCCAAGATACTTTAGTGCCTCACAACAGGGAAGCATCTGGTTCAAAATCATCCAGCGAAGACAAACATCCAAGTCTCACCACCAAGTGGGTAGAAAAGAAGAATAAAGGAAAAGAAACAAGTCCTATTGAAACTCAATCAATCGATAATCTGGATCCAAAAACTTCTTCATCACAAAAGTTTCAAGAGAAATTCTGACTGACAGACAAGGGCATGGGAACATATTCTATGGAGCAATCACATAACTTATCACAGTTAATGCCATCTCCTAAAACCTATGGTCAACCATCTCTGATAAAACCTCAAACATCATTACCGGTCACAAATCTTGCAGAAATTTTTGTCAAAACTGGTACCATAGAGGATGAGTCAGACAATAAAGCAATCCTAGATTGTCTATACAAAGATGAGGAGCCCTCAACATCAAATATCAGTCTCAAAAATGTCAATATTAACATTGATAAATACAAAAAAGGAAAATTTATTTTAGAGAAAATGGGTTATGAAGGAAAAGGACCTGTGGGATTAAGAAAGCATGGAATCATAGAGCCTATTCAACCCCTCAATCTCCAATCAAAAGAGAAAATGGGACTCGGATACTCTAGTGAAGAAAAACAGGAACTGGCAAAGAAGACTATGGAAAGAATTCTTCAACTTAGAAACAGCTCTAGGATAGATTCACACGAATACGAGTGGGATTCATGTTCTGACGTATCTTTCACTAATATTCATATTGATTCCATCCAACAATATACACCTACACATGAGGAGGGCCAAGGTTCTGGGTCAAGACCATTCATAGCAGGATCACCAAATATTAATGACTCGAGTGGGGATGAACAGACCTCGAGTGAACTAGAAAATCTTGAAGAATATACCATCATCGACCTCGATATTCCAATAAGCAACTATGATGAAATGGCTGTCCAAAACCTTACATCCATCACCTTGAATGAATCCGATAATCTCATGCCATTAATCCATCTTGAACTAATTGACTGGGAACCTATTGAACCCCTAACTATGCCAAGATTTACAGACGATGATGCCATCGTAAATTTCCTATGTCATACTGAACCTGGTACAATTTTTGTCTATAATACTCATAACAACATGACTTAGCAAGGGGTGTCAAATCTTCCAGTTGCAAAATTGAAAACAGGCAAAATAGATCTAATGGTGAAAACCATTTTATGGCGGCATTAGATCTAAAAAAAGAAAAAATAAAGAACGCATCTAACGGTGAAAACCTTTCTAAGGCACTGAAAGATGGAAGATTTGACACTCTTCTGGAACATTATCATGAGTGATCATCAATTCTGGTAGAACCAACATAGTTTGTGAATATCGGCACTGAGGAAAAGGAAAAAATCCTACATTTGGCGGAATCCATGACAAATCAAGAAAGACCATATTTCATCAAATTCTTTAAGGAGAAAAGCATCAACTTCACTTGGTCATATTCCAATATGCCAGGCTTAGATCCAAATCTGCTCATGCATCATTTGTCTTTGCCCGCAGGAATCAAACCTGTCAAGCAAAAATTGAGGAAAATGCATCCCCATATCGCATTAATGGTAAAGACAGAGCTAAAGAAATTGTTGGATGTTGGATTCATACGGTCTATTGACTATGTCAAATTGATATCAAACCTTGTACCTCTTTCAAATTTGAACAATAGCATCAAGATATGTACGGATTTTAGGGACCTAAATAAAGCATGCCCAAAGGATGATTTTCCGCTACCAAATATCAACATCATTGTGGACTTAGCGGTAGGGCACGCCATGTTGTCAATCATGGATGGTTTCTCTGGGTACAATTAAATAAAAATAGCTCTAGAAGATCAAGAAAATATGGCTTTTACATGTCCATGGGGAACTTTCTACTGGAATGTCATGCCATTTGGTCTGAAGAACATAGGAGCCACCTCTCAAAGAGCAATGATGAAAATCTTCCATGATATGATGCACACCTTCATGGAGGATTACGTGGATGATATTCTAGAAAGATCTTGTACAAGGGACAGACATCTGCATATCCTAGACAAAATCTTCACACAACTGGAGAAATTCAATGTCAGGTTAAATCCCAAAAAGTGTGTCTTCGGGGTCATGTCAGCAAAGCTATTGGGATACATTATCTCAGAAAATGCATTGAAGTGGATCCCATGAAATTCAAAGAAATTATGGAGATGCCACCTCCTAAGAATATCAGTCAACTCATATCACTACAAGGAAGGCTCCAATCGATCGGAAGATTCATCTCCCAGCTGGCGGATAAGAGTCATCCATTTAATCACCTTTTGCATTAAAATATAGTTTTTAAGCTGGACGAGGGGTGTGAAACAACGTTCAATCAAATCAAACAATATCTAATGTCACCACCCATTCTCATGCCACCAACAGAAGGAAGACCTTTGATATTGTACATTGCCATGATAGATATCTCTCTTGGGGCACTCTTAGCGTAAGAGGATTATGAAGGGAAAGAACATGCCATCTACTATATCAACAGGACATTAAATGGGTATGAAATAAACTACACTTTCATAGAGAAGTCTTGCTTGGAAATGTTGTTTTCTACTCAATAGCTGAGACACTACATGTTGACCCATACAATCAGGTTAATAGCAAAAATTGACCCATTAAAATATCTACTCAGTAAAGTTGCCTTAACAGGTAGACTGGAAAAGTGGGTCATGCTATTAAGTGAATTTGACATTCAATATGTGGGAAGAAAAACCATCAAGGTTCAAGAAATTTTTGAACAATTGGTTGAGGCTCCTTTACCAAATGATTGACCAATGACAATGGAGTTTCCAGATGTAGACATTCTGACAGTAATGCCCGAACCATGGGTATTATATTTTGATGGATCATATACACAATGCGGATCAAGAGCAGAGATTTTATTCATTTCTCCCCAAGGACACACCATTCCAAAATCATATAGACTTATGTTTCAATGTACAAATAATGTGGTAGAATATGAAGCATTAATCATTGGGGTCAAAATAGAAATTCAATGGAAGATCACGAACTTATAGGTATATGGGGAATCTCAACTAGTCATTTATCAAGTAAATAACAAGTATCAAACAAAAGATGAAAATTTGATGCCCTACAAGAAACAAATAGATGATCTGAAACAGTCCTTTGTCAGTATAAAATTTGATCAAATTCCAAGGGTGGAGAACAAAGTTGTGGATGCTATGGCCACAATTGCTTCATTATTACAATTGCCTAAGAAGCATGTTTGTTATGAGTTTATGGTGGAACAAGTATCATGTCCTTCCCATACTAATTCCAAATCCGCTACCATATGCCATCTAGAAACCATTGAAAAATCCATCTATGAAAAGACCTATGCTTACCTGAAAGACGATATCCTTCCTCCTGATCTTTCTAGGAACCAAAAATGAAACTTCATCTGCCAATCCACACGGCATACTTTAATCGTTGACATACTTTATCATCGAGGTCTTGATGGTACCTTACTTCGATGTCTAGAACACTATGAATCTGAAACGGCCCTATGAGAGGTTCACGAGGGTATTTGTGGTACTCATTCGAGTGGGATAACTCTAGCCAAGAAACTCCTCCATTTAGGATATTATTGGCCATGCATGGAGAAAGAATCCTATCAGTTTGTTAAGAAATGTCACAAGTGTCAGATTCATAACAATTTGATTCATGCACCATCACAAGAACTGCATCCCTTCACATCAACATGGCCTTTTTGTCAATGGGGCCTGGATTTGGTAGGCAAATAAATCCTTCTTCATCCAATGGATAGAATTTCATTATCACAGCTACAGAATACTTCACAAAATGGATAGAAGCAGTGCCTCTTACAACCATCACTGGGAAGCAGATCTCCTCTTTCATCTTGAATTATATAATATGTCGGTATGGAATCCCTTAATCCATTATCACTCATAATGGATGACCTTTCAAAAATCAAGATATACAAGAGCTATGTGAGAATTTTCATATCCAACATCATTTTTCAACACCATATTATCCTCAAGGGAATGGCCATGCAGAGGCCTCGAACAAAACAATTCTAAAAATTCTCAAAAAGATGGTTAACGATGTTGGACGTGATTGGCATGTTCAACTCAATCCTACACTATGGGCCTACAGAACAAGTATCAGAACACCAATAGGAGCTACTCCATATGCCTTGGTATATGGATCAAAAGCCATATTTTCCATTCAAGTTGAGATTCCATCCCTTTGTGTATCACTCAGAGGGATCATTTCAGATGAAGACTATAGGGTATCTAGACTGCAAGAACTGGAATTGTTAGATGAGCGTCGTCAATAGGTTGTTAATCATCTAACAGCTTATCAACAGAGGATGTCAAGAAGTTACAACCATAGGGTAAAACCAATGGTCTTTCAGGTTGGTGACTTGGTACTAAAGGAAAATCCTAGGAATTAGTAGGACAGAGAGAAGAAAGGGAAATTTGAGCCTAAATGGCTTGGTCCTTTTGTCGTCATATCAGTATATGGATCAGGGGCATATCAGCTATCAATGTCAGAAGGGGATTTGTTTGATGAACCTATCAATAGTATCCATCTCAAAAAAATTTATGTTTGAATATCCTAGTGCACTAGTAAAACCTCTGAAAATGGTTTCCTTGATGAAAACCTAGCAAACAGACATCTTCACAATGCAAAAATTTAAAAATATATAATACAAAAAGAGAAAACAGAGAAAAATGATAAAAATACACAAAACAAAGAGTGTAATCAAAGCATATGGTGAAAACCTGGAAATAGGTGTCATATGTGATTCTAAGATTAGCTTTCCCATCTATTTTGAAACATATCGAGATTATTAATTTGGTAGTCAGTACCATTTCATATCATATCATTAGTCTTGCCATCATTGCATCCATATCAAATTCATGTCACATAGTCAAGTCTCACTCCAAAGCTTGGGGGCAACATCTGGGTATCACTAGGGTCAACAAAAACATCAATTTCACCAAAGGACAAACAACAGTATGGCAAGAAAATGAAAACAAAGATCAAAATCGAAACATCAATCACCATCAGAAGGTCATCAAACATCTATATCATATCGAAAATCCAAAAACATGTCAAAAAGTCAGTCTAGAAAAGCAAATCCAAAAACATAGGTTTGTGTCAGTCAAACTACGTGTTCTCTGCATCTGTAACATAGGCAAGGCTAATCTTTAATCAGCCCCCGAGACCCCTAGGATAAGTTAGTAGGTTAGGTCTTTGGTAAAAATCTCGAAAATCACAAAAACATGTCAAAATCAGAATGGATGATCTAAAAATCTGAAAAATAATTGAAACACTCTAAGTAAAAAAAATGGATAAATTGTATTTTTTGATCATTTCTTTGGATTAACTCAATGATGTATTGAACTAGAGAAACAAGGAAGAAGAATTATGTTTTTATTATCTGTTGTCTGTATGTTAATCATTTAAATGTATGAATTGTCAGGGGATGTGCTATGCAAATGTATCACCGATGACATTCAGAATTCACACATTGAAATGATTAATCACTGCCTGTTTACACAATAAATGCTCAAGTCATCCTGGTTCAATTATACCTAGATGCTTGTGTTCACTTGCAATATCAAAAATCATGAAAGTAGTACTCAGGTCGTTATTGGTCTAACACATACCATTAACGCTTGTATTCACTTTCAACATCCAATAAAAGCTCAATGATCAAAAAAAGCACAAAAGTACTGTTAAAATGACAATCGTTTTGCATATAGTTGCATATTAAAATTATATTACATTCATCATAATTCATTATCGGCAGAGTATTTGTTGCATTAAAGGGTTCCAATCAATGATTATCTTATCTACACATTAGACTAAGTATACTTGACATAAATCAAGATCATCAAAAACATGTAGCAATCATCATCTCATCATTTAGTTTTGTCATTTCATCTTCATGCATTTCTACATCAAATAAATTATGAGTTAAATTGTACCATAAGTACATCATGTTCATTTTACCATTAAAAACATTCATTACATTATCATCCATCAAACATCATATGCATACATCAATTACCATTCATACATTTTATCACATATAAAATAAATGCAAGTCATGTCATTATTATCATTACATCCATCCATTATCATTCATCATAAGATCATCATTTTATCATTATCACATTTTAAAACAATAGCATTTATCCATCCATCCATACATTTTTATCACATTTTGAACATTCATATAGATCATCATTTAGAAATTCATACATCACATCATATATCCATGTATCATATATTCTACAAATACATTTATCATAGAATCATTACATAAAATAAAAATCATTTATCATTACATCATCGCATATTGAAATAAAATCATTCATATAAATCATCATCACATATTGCATGAATCACATAATAAATGCATTCATCACATAGAAATCATAAACCATCATAAAATCACATTAACTGCATCTCATATATATATATATCATCAGTGTCAAGTATATAATGAAGTCTGAAAATAAAGATGCATCATCAAAAATGAAGTACATCGTAATATACATCATGTCTCAAAAAGAAGAATCTGAATAGCATCTACGATCTACTACTGCCAGAATGTGCAGGCCCAACGGGACCACTACCACCACCACCCTCAGAAGAACTAGGATCTTTGGGATCTCTACATGGAGGTTGTGTCACCCCCTCACTCACTATCTATGTATGCATCCACCCAGATCTCGACGGGGCATAGCTGACTCTACGATCAGCAGGAACTACATCATGATATCTGCCTCTATAAAAATCTACCTCTCGGCCAGCCCGTAGAACCTCCCTCATATAATCTCCTATTGAGGTACCATCAGCCACTCTCTGAAGGGTCTCTAGTGTCTCTTGTGCCCTCTCAGCAATCCGATGAGCACTATCTTGCTTGGCTCTCAAAGTGACCACTTGCATCTGCACAGCGGCCAACTATCCCTGAACCTACGCTAAAGCCTGAGCATGAGCCTAAGCCTGGGCCTGCATCTGATTTTGGGTCTGAACGAGCAAACCTTGAGCTTGTAACAACTGCCCTTGTAATGTCTGGACCTATGTTTGCAGACCTGCAATCTGTCTCTGATAGTCCACTGGTGGTACTGTCACTGATCGCCTCTTGCGAGGCCTACTAGATGATGGACCACTGCTGACTGGCCCTACCCCTCTATCCCCTCCACTACCACCATCACTTTCATCGCTACTGCTATCACCACCCCTCTTCGTGCTACTACCTAACAGAGTACCAACCTCACTATCTATAGAACCCTCTGCCACATCCTCCTCTACTGGTAATGGTGCTGGTTCATCTAGAATAGTAATATGAGGATGTGGAACTAAGGCCAGGAATGCAATGTAATCCTTTGTAACTAGTGCCTCTGCAATGTCTCTTTGCATGTCCTAGGTTGATAGCTACAGTGCCCTGTATCCCTCTACTAGAACATCATATGATAGACAAGGCCCCCAATCAGGAATATCACTCCACTACCTAGCATAGTGAGCTACCCCCTATGGCATACACTGCACAATGCCATACTATCTGTACACTCGACACAACAAAAATCTCTCTAAAACAAAAGGTGTCTGGCTGATCAAATACATAGAATCATAGAGGTATCCCAACACTCCATCATCCTCATCCCACTGCTCATAGTCTAAGTATGGATGACAGGTAATAGTCTTTGTGTCATCAAAAACCCGCCTCCAATGCTCTAACTTACCCATTCGGGCTTGGGTAAGCCAACCTCTATATCTGAACACATAGGGTCTGCTTGCTAGTATGTCTACCACTGGAAATGGTTGAGCAATAAAGAAATGCTCCCATGCCCACACCTGTAACAGGGTCATCCCTGTTGATAGGTTGTGTGCCCCTAGGTACACAACTGAGTGAAGATCATGATAAATATGTGCCAGCATGCACATCCTCCATGCATATCTAGTACCATGTACCATCATGCTCTCTAAGGTCCTGCCCCAACCCACAAGGAATCCCTTTGACCTACGATCAGGGCAAAGGAAACCTCCAATAAATCTAGCAAGCACTGCTAGTAGTGTCGCATATGAATCGGCGATCCTCCTCCATCGGACGCTCGGACCCTCAATATCTTGATCCTGGAATACTCTACGAAGAGCATCTCTACCACCAACCCCATGAGAATCATACACTACGATCTCCCCCTTAAATGGAATACGCAAAATCCGCCACACATCCTCAAGTGTGACTATCATCTCGCCACTGGGTAAGTGAAAGGTGTTGTGGTTACTATTCCACCTCTCAGCCAAAGCAGTCAACAAACCCCGATTAATCCTAATCTGGGGCATATCAAGAAAACTAGTTAGGCCACACTGACCTATGATTTGAATCTCATCTAGTGTCAGATGAGGTATCAAGTTTGTCATCCAAGGAAACCTCTCTTACATCTAGAGAGTACCCAACTCCTCCTATCATCACAATAAAAAATTTGCAATCAGTGCACTATGTCTAGAAATCAAAAGTCATTCTACTATCAAGTCCATTCCAAATTTGGTATGAATTTTTGATCAAAATTCATGGGCGAACATCATCAAACCTCACCTATCATGAGGTTCATCAAACATTATCTAATCTCACCTATCATGAGATTTATTAGATATGAATCATTTCCTCGCCTATCATAAGAAGTTAGTCTTATTTAAATCATCAAACTCCAACATCAAGAATTTGGATTATCAATCATACCAATCTGAAGAATGGACATGATCAAAATTGACGAAATCAAGGTTACCTAAGTCAAAATCTTCAATTCTGAAACGAAAGTGCTAAATCAGGCACCCAAAGTGCTAAATCTCAAAAGTGCTACTTTATCAATCAAAAGCGCTAAATCAGGCACCCAAGGTGCTAAATCAGGCACCCAAGGCGCTAAATCTCGAAAGCGCTACTTCAGCACTCTGATGCGCTATAACAGGCATCTGAAGCACTATTCTACTCTAAGTGTTGTTTTACCGCATCAAAGTGCTAAAACAGTCTATCAAAGCGCCGCTTTACCAGAAGTGATATAACAGACCATGAAAGTGCTAATCAACCAAATCAAAGTGCTAGAACTCTCAAAATGCTAAAATCTGGCATCATAGCGCTAAAATTCACTACCTAAGCACTATATCATCACGAGCGCTACATTATCCTATGGAAGTGCTAGAGAATTTAATGCAAGCGCTAAATCTCAAAGTGTTAATCTACTTACTAAAAGCACTACACCGGAGTGAAAGCACTACAGCGTAGCTTGGAAGTGCTAAAACTAGCAAAAAATGACTAAAGCTATAAAATGCATTAAAAACTAGAATTTGACAAAAAATGAGGAGGATAAGGGGTACATACCGGAGGTCCATACACGGTTGGCTGTCGGTGACATCGAATGCGCTCAAAATGGTGAGTGTGGTAAGGGATTGGCATCCTACTCCAGCTGGCTGAAATGTCTCTATCACAAGGATTTTTCAAACTCAAAAGTGCAAATGACTTTGAAAATGACCTTTTGGACTATTTATAATTTTTGAAAAGGAATTTTTTAGGGGTTTTATTATCTTTTGATTAATTTAGTCCAGGAAATTAATTGAAATTCATCTGCGGGCTATATTTCTTCATCATTTGTCGAGAAATAGATTATTTCATCATAGAATCATCAAAAAATAAAATCATAAAATTTCAAAAAATTCTAAAAATCATCAAATCATTAATTTATCTCTCAGTGGGGCATACTATTGGCAATCATCTGAAAATCAATGTTTGGGGCATACAGAATTATTTTTTATCATTGATCTTGGTAGTAGCAACAAAATTTTCTTTGAAGCAACGCATAAACACATCACTTCGAAGAGGGGAAAAATGTATACACCTAAAAATGGTCTGGAGAATTTTGATTAATTAAAAACAAATTATTTGATTAAATATCCTAATTTCCTCTACTATTGAATAAATGGAAATATTTTTTCATATCGTTCACATTTAAATCTCATCTTAATTAAATAAACAAAATTAAATACTTTGTTTGATTTAATTATCATTTTCCTATTTTATTCTATCACATCAATCTTAAATTAATTAAATAAAGATTAAACACTTTATTTTTAATTGTCATATTCTTTTGTTTAATTTAATAAACAACTTATATAGTTTGTTTTATTAAATTATTTATCCCTCTTTTGCTAATTTAAATAAATCAAAATATTTGAATTAAAGCATAAAGAATATTCCATCTATATTTCCTCAAAAATTAATTAGATATCCTATGTCTAAATTATGTCACAATTAATGCTTTGAAACTTCACGGGAAATTTTGGAGACAAATTCCAAATTCTTCTCTCAATCCTCCTCCATCAATCTTTCCTCTTCTCTTGCCTGGTGTTTTCATGGGTAGAGACAATCACCAAAATTCTCTCAATCTCCTCCATCTTTCACCATTCAATCCTCCATATTGAATCCAAGCCTCTCAATGCCATCCCTGTGCATTTTCTACAGCCAAGAATTCTATAAATACAGCCTCATGCAACCAAGAAAGGATCCAGATAATATAACTTATGCACTCTTACTCTGCGGGAATCCAAGCATCAAGCATCAAAGCATCAAGCATTCAGCATTCAAGCAATCAAGTTTTCATATCATGGTTGCCTCCTGTAGCTCTTCATTTGTCCATTTTCATGTTTAATCATTTAGAAATCATCATATAGAATTAGTTTCTTGTATTTAGCATCCATCTCGTTCTTTGAATTGTCATTTTAACAATCATAGTCCTTAAACGATCTGAGAGCCATAGTGATTTAATAAATCTTTGGAGATAGAGAACAATATGACACTTTCAATAGATTATTGTTTTGAATTGATTCATTTGGCTTTGTCTTTGATATAATGTCGTATTAAGAAGTGTTTTGTGCTTTACACATTACTCACCACTTACAATTAGTTATGTAGGGATGAATGAAATGTAATGGATGAAAATGTATGGTGTATATATATGTGATCAAGATATGGATAGATGTAATGAATGTGATGTGATGTAATGTAATGTATATAATGAAATGAATGAATATGCTTAGAACAATAACTCTAAACAATTGAAAATGATAATGCAAATGGTAATGGGATGAAATGCAACAAACTTAAGATGCCTAAAATAAAAAATCAACATTAATCTAAACAACTTAAGCTGATAATGAAAATGATAATGCAACGAAATGATAATGAAATGAAATGAACTTAAGATGCTTAGAATGAAAAATCTACATTAATCTAAACAACTTAAGATGAAGATGAAAATGATAATTCAACAAAATGATAATGAAATGGAATGAACTTAAGATGATTAGAATAAAAAATATACATTAACCTTAACAAGTTAAGATGATAATGAAAATGATAATGTAATGAAATGATAATAAAATGAAATGAAATGGACTCAAGATGCTTAGAATTAAAAATCTACATTAATCTAAACAACTTAAGATGAATATGAAAATGATAATGCAACGAAATGATAATGAAATGAAATGAACTTAAGATGCTTAGAATAACAAATCTACATTAACCTAAACAACTTAAGATAATGAAAATGATAATGCAATGAAATTATAATGAAATGGACTCAAGATGCTTAGAATAAAAAATCTGCATTAATCTAAACAACTTAAGATGAAGATGAAAATGATAATGCAACGAAATGATAATGAAATGAAATGAACTTAAGATGCTTAGAATAACAAATCTGAATTAACCTAAACAACTTAAGATAATGAAAATGATAATGCAATGAAATTATAATGAAATGGACTCGAGATGCTTAGAATAAAAAATCTACATTAATCTAAACAACTTAAGATGAAGATGAAAATGATAATGCAATGAAATGATAATGAAATGATAATGAAATGAAATGAACTTAAGATGCTTAGAATAACAAATCTACATTAATCTAAATAAATTAAGATGAAGATGAAATTGATACTGAAATGAAGTGATAATGAAATGAAATGAGCTTAAGATGCTTAGAATAACAAATCTACATTAATCTAAACAACTTAAGATGAAGATGAAAATGATAATGCAACAAAATGATAATGAAATGAAATGAACTTAAGATGCTTAGAATAAAAAATCTACATTAATATAAACAACTTAAGATGAAGATGAAAATGATAATGCAACGAAATGATAATGAAATGAAATGAACTTAAGATTCTTAGAATAACAAGTCTACATTAACCTAAACAAACTTAAGATGATTGTGAAGATGATAATGATAATGTGATGATAATGCAAATGCAACTAGGTGAGCAATGATAGGTGTGGAAAGGCATCACATAACAAGATGGATGATGATGGGTGTAGGAGTGCACATGTCAAAACCATAGGAGTCCTGATAGGAAGAATAGGTGGGAGAGGAGAATTTGCACAACCAAAATCACCATAGGATGGGGGAAATACAATGCAATAGGATGATAGATTAAATTCAGATCTAATGTCATTTTGCCATATTAGGAGCATTGAATTTTTCTATAGCATAAGACATAATATGATAGGGTATGAGGAACCAAGGTTGATTAGTGTCCAATGAGAGAGGCAAACATAGAAAACATGAAGGTTGTCCCAACACCTAAAACCACAGGGGCTTTGGTCGAGCCTCATGTTGGGATAACCACAAAAATAAAGGATTTCCTAGTGTAACATAATACCATATAGATCTCAGTGGTTACTGCATGGGACAACCAGGAAGACAAGCACAAACAAAAGATCAAGATATGCCCCTATGTTTACCTGTCAAAGAATACCACGATATGATGGATCATGGCGACCATGACGAGGTATAATAGGAAGCTCAAATGATAAACAAAATATCAAAAGATCACAATAGATTTCAAATGTCCTTTTCGTAGGATTAAAAGGTGGATGGGATCGATGCGGTCTGATTTAGGAAGGATACATCTTGTTAAGACCAAAGATAGTGGATAAATTAGGTGATCGACATGGCTCAGGATATCTGAAACCAACTGAACCTCATGATACTGGTGACCTTTGTTGTTAGGCCCCAACTTAATAGGGACATACTTGATGACATGACGTGACAACGAAACACACCCTAAAGACCTAGGGGCTCGAGGGTTGATCAAAGATTAGCCTTGCCTACGTGAAAGCGTAGAGCCCTCGTAGTTTCACAAAAGACCAATGATTGACCATGGATAAAAGTGGAAAGAGGATAATGGAGACCTTGATGGATGACAAAGACCAAATAGACAAATGCCTCGAGTGCTGATCAAATGATTAGCCTTGCCTATGAGAAAGCACAAGGGCAATGTAGTTCAACAAAAATGACCAAAGACAAGATGATACCTAATGATGATCGACACAATGGAGGATCCTTGATGAGGACGCGAGACCGACCAAACAGCAGAGATGTATAGATGACAAAAAGCTCAGGATTTAGGATAAAAGCTCATGATTTAGGATAGTTGATCTAAATTGTCCAATGCTCAATCAAAATATACCGAGTGACAAATAGATGGGATGTCGATGGAAGGATGGGATCGATAGAATGTAAAGATAGGATAAGCGAATAGGATGAATGGGAGCATAAAGGAACTAAGGCGTAAGGTAGATAATGATTAAGCCCTCTATGAATGGCGCATGTTACCAAGTTTTCACCAGATGTACTTATCCAAGGTGCCACCAAGGGTGGTTTTCACCACAGGATGGATTATTTCTCTTTACTTATTTTTTGGATTTTTTGACTTTTTGTATTTTTGATGATTTTTTACTTTTTTTGGATTTTTCTAGGTAGGATAACCCAGTTGACTCAAGTATAGAACCTCTTTAGATTCATGATATTGATAGGCTCCTTCAAGGGCTCTCCTTCAGGTGTTGCAATTCTATATGCCCCAGAACCATATTTTGTTGTGACAACATAGGGACCCAACCAGTTTGGTTCAAACTTTCCTTTCTTTTCTATGTCTTGTTGGGTATGTTGGTTTTCCTTCAGGACCAAATCGCTAATGTTGAACTATTGAGGACAAACCTTCTTGTTTTAGTTCCTCCTAAGATGATTTTGATATGTTTGAAGGTGATTATAGGCCTTGATGTGTTTTTCATCCAGGAGATGAATCTGACTTAAGCATGCAACTCGAGCATCTTCGTCACTGATGAGATTCTTTAGAGAGATTCGGAGTGATGGGATCTCAAATTCGATCAACAAGATTGTGTCAAAACCATATACAAGAGAGTATGGAGTGGCCACCAGTAGGAGTGTGGATGGATGTATGGTATGCCCAAAGGGCGGGTTGGAGATGGAGGTGCCAATCTCGACCAATACTATTGACCACCTTTTTGAGAATTTTGATCAAGGTTTTATTGGTTGCTTCGGCTTGACAATTACCTTAAGGGTAATAGGGGTGGACCAACGATGTTGGATATGGTAGGTCTCACAAAATAACTTCATATGCTAGTTTTTGAATGGCTTTCCATTTTCGATGATGATGGTGGAAGGGATTCTATATCTGCAAAGAATATGGAAGAGGATGAATTTCAATATCTAAATACCCATGATTTGAGAGAGATGAGTTGCTTCCACCCACTTGGTAAAGTATTCAATTGTTGTGATAATGAAAGTATGATCATCAGAGGATGGAGGGTAGACTCCATTGAGAAAAGGGACATGGTGCTATGATAGGTTGCAAGTCTTGTTCAGGAGCATGGATTAAATTTGCATGTTGTTAATAGGGAAGACATTTCTTCATGAACTCACAAGAGTCATGCTCCATAGTAGGCCAATAATATCCAGCTCTAAGAATCATTTTCTTAAGGCCATTCCATTAGAATGGGACCCACAAACACCACTATGCACATCGTTTAATACGATACAAGATTTTGATTCATTGAGACATCGAAGGAGAGTACCAGCATACCCTCAATATAAAGTGTATCTCCCACAATTATGTATCAGGATGAGCATTGGATAAATGATTTTAGTTGGATGCAGGTAAGTTCAAGTAGAAGTTGTCATGGAGGCATGAGTAAATGTCATGGTACCAAGGTGAATCAGGACCTATGATATCAGACACCATCTCATTATCAAGAACATCATATGTTGAGATTAGTAGTTTCTCAACCAGAAATTCATAATCTGTTCGATCTTTGGGCATGTTGATAAGGGACCCAATTGTAGCCATTGCATCTATTGCCTTGTTCTAGACTCTAGGAATCTGTTCAAATTAGATGTATCTGAAATGATTCTTAAATTCATCCACTATGCACTTGTATGGCAACAACTTATCATCTTTTGTCTAAAACTCATCATTGACTTGTTTGATAATGAGGGGAATCATCGAAGACTCGAAGGTAGGTGATGTTCCATTGGATGGCGATTTTGAGACCACTAATTAAAGCTTCATACTTGGCAATATTGTTGGTGCATGGAAAGGCTAACCTAAATGACTTTGGGATGTAGTCACCTTGAGGAGTGATGAATAGAACACCTGCACCAGCTCCATTATGTGTATATGACCCATCAAAGTAGAGCATCCACATATCTAGTTCTGTGACTGTAAGGACACCTTCATCAGGAAATTCGACTACTAATAGATATGCATCAGCTAAAGGAGCATCATCCAACTAATCTACTATCACTTGTCCCTTGATATCTTTTCAATCCACATACTCTATGTAAAAATCGCTCAATAACATAACGCACTTGGCCATGCGGCCAGTCAAAGAAGTTCTAGATAACAGGTACTTAAGTGGGTTAACTTTTCATTTAAGCTTGGTGGGATGACCAAGCATGTAATGGCAAAGCTTTTGTGAACTGAAGACCATTTCCAAGAAATTTTTTCCATAGGGGAATAGTTGAGCTCGTAACCCACAAGTGTTTGGTTGATGTAATAGATAGCATGTTCCTTGGAGAACTCATCATGATATGCTAGTAATGCCCACAGTGAAATGGATGTAGTTGAGATGTATAACAAAAGTGGTTTTCTTGGAATGGGAGGCATTAGAATATGTGGGTGAGACAAGTACTCCTTAATCTTTTCAAAGCCTTGTTGACACTCTAGACCCCACTTGAAGGTGATGTCTTTACATAGTAGATGGGTGAATGATTG
This sequence comes from Sequoiadendron giganteum, assembly GCA_007115665.2. Taxonomy (NCBI): domain Eukaryota; kingdom Viridiplantae; phylum Streptophyta; class Pinopsida; order Cupressales; family Cupressaceae; genus Sequoiadendron; species Sequoiadendron giganteum. The sequence continues at coordinate 36,836,784 of CM021104.1, read as the reverse complement.
ACACTTGTCAACAAGCAGAGCTATGAAGCATCTGATGGACTGTAGCTTTCCTTAAAGAATCCTTAATTGCTTTAGATTGCAGAGCGGGGGCATTTCCATTATTACTTTGAATTTCATTGGATCCACTTATATACTCCTTCTAGAGACTATGAATCCCAATAGCTTTCCAGATGTGACCCCAAACACACACTATTTTGGATTGAGATGTAGCTTGTAGCTCTCTAACCACTCAAAGAATTTCATCAATATTGTGGGATGTTCTTCTCTAGTTTTGGACTTTCCCAATAAGTCATCGACATAATCTTCCATGATGATATGGATGAGGTCATGAAAGATAACAGTCATCGCATGTTGATAGGTTTCCCTCGCATTTTTGAGACCAAAGGGCATGACATTATAATAGAAGGTACCCCAAGGAGTAGTGAAGGTAGATTTATGTCAATCTTCTGGTGTGATTATGACTTGGTTGTAGCTGAAAAATCCATCCATGAGGGATAACATCTCATGCCCCGCTATAAGATCTACCAGCATATCAATGTTTAGAAGAGGGAAATCATCCTTTGGGAAAGCTTTATTGAGATCTCAAAAATTTGTATAGATTCTGATATTTCCATTTGGCTTGGCCATAGGCACTATGTTGGATATCCAATCGGAGTAGTCAATAGATCTTATAAATCCAACCTCTAACAATTTCTCCAATTCTTTCTTGACGATCAAAGCCACTTGGGGATGCATTTATTTTAGCTTTTGTTTAACATGTTTAGCATCTAGAAGAGCATCAAAATGGTGTACAACTAGTGTGGGATCTAATCCTAGCATGTCTGAGTAGGTCCATGCAAAGTTGATGATTCCTTCCTTGAGAAAGTTGGCGATGGTAGAATGCTCTTCCTCTAACAATGATTTGGCTACATAAGTGATTTTGGGGTCTTCTTATGTTCCCAAATTGACTTCTTGCATCTCTTCAATCAAGATGGAAGATCATTCAAACAAGTGAGCTCCTACAAGGGGAAGATGAACATCCCCATCCTCCAACGCCTCATCGAGGTTTTCACTATCTGATACACCCTTTTTTTCACTTTTGATGAGTCAGGAAGTGCCTCGGAAAGGATTTCACTAGATGACCCTTTTTTATTTTTCTTCTTTCTATTTTGTAGTTAGGTTGTTCATCCTCCCCCAATCCCATGAGATGCATGTAATTTTCCACTGAGGGAAATGTTTCGTAGGTGCACTACCTCGTAGGTCCCAATCAATCAAGTCGGGGTGACAGAGGGAAAGGTTGATGGTAGAGATTGATGTGGAATCAAAGAGGGAAGGGAGATCTACATCATACAAGAGTATGATGGTTTCTTATTCAGGTATGTTCTCGAGCAAATCGTCATTTGTAATGACATTATTCGAGGTACTAGAGGATGATGTAGGTGCCTTCTACTTTTTGTCATAGCCTAAGCCCACATGTTTTGGTCACATGGGTGTCTCAATAGGATGTAGTCATCCTTTCTCTTCTATTCCAAGACCTCCCCCTTGATAATTGTATATTTTTGCCAACCTTGATGCATTGGGATAGACCTCCTGGAAATATTCTACAAGGGGAGGTGATGGCTTTGGTTCCTCTCTATAGACCCATTGGTTGATGTCATCTTCCATCTGATCTTGAAGTGTACCCAAATCTCATAATGTTTTTGAACCCATATTCTTAGAAGTGAGGGTTTTAGTCTTTACCTCTTGATTTGGCATTGACTAAGAAGGTTTCCCATACATGTGGGGAGATCGTAGCATTGTTGCCACGTTAAGTGTAGTACGTATCTCGTATTCTTTGCAACCTTTTTCGATGATCTAGACTTTGGTGATGGTGGATTCAAAAGTGGTGGATGAGGTGGATATTGTGTTAGATGATGCATCGTGTGATGGATTGGAGGATGATGTCTGAGGTTCCCCCACTTCAACTTTTGGGCAATATTGGGAGTGAGGGAAATAGGCTTCGAGAGCATGACAGTATTCAAAGGGTTGAGGATCAGCATGAATGGTTACCTCCATCCCATTGTAAGGAAATTTAAGGTACTGATGGTAAGTGGAGGGAACGGCTTGCATGGCATGAATACATGGGCGGTCGAGGAGAATATTATATGGGAGGTCCAGATCAAGGACATGGTACGTGGTGTACTACACAACAAGGCCAACCTAAATAGGAAGACAAATAATGCCTTCAGAATCCCTTTTTGCATCATCATAGGCTTTGATGGTGATAACCTAATTATTCAAGTCACTTTGGGTATACCCTACTTATTTTATGAACTTTAACATATAGAGGCTAAGGGCAAAGCCATTATCTACCAAGACCCTTTTCACTTTATGGTGGGCTACAAGGACTTCAATATGGAGGGGATGGTTATGGTTTGAATCGATTGACAACACTGAATCCCAACTGATATGGGGATGAAAAATATCATACTAAAGCTTGAAATTGGGTAGGATCTATATTATCAAGCACATGGGTATACTAGAGAGATTTGGTGAGGATTTCTTGATGGATGAGGGAAGACTTAAGCAAATCCAAAATGGATATCTGAGTGGGATTCTTTCCAAGATGATCAAGAATATTATATTGGGAGCTCACAAGAGCTGGATAGGATGACATGGAAGGCCCAAGAATGGATATGTGGGTGCCATGTGTAGTAACAACACATTGTGGGTCTTTTCCTTTAAAATGGATCATAGACATGTGTGGTTCTACCTGACTAATGCACATAACTATGTCATCAGAGTTATATGTGTGTCACCAAAAAGTGAGGACTTTGTCACTTTTCGCTCATTTGGACCTTTTCCTATGGACTTTCGACCATTTTCAACCTATTTTCACCTATTTTAAAGCCTTGTGATGAAGTGTTGTAAGGTGTTGCAAATCATTTTCACACTCTCCTAGGTTTTTCATCACCAAATCAATACATTATTATGCCAAAATGACCCCTTAATCCTCATACAAAAATTATCTTAGTGTGTTTTATGAAAACAATCCTGAAGAACATAAATAATAACATTTTAATTACTAAAAAATACCTACAAATGCCCAGGTGGACTAGGTCGCCCAATATCTATCAGAATTTAAGTCTCTAAAACCCTAAGGTCAGACAGTATGAAGTTATTTTGGGAAAATTAGGGCATAATTTGTATAAATAAGCTCCAAAACATTAATTTCCCATTAGGTGCATCTCTCAACACACGTTCTTCTCATCTCTCACCCTTTCCTTCTTCTCAAGCAAGCTAGGGTTTCATATTCTAGGTCAACAAGACATCATTGTTGAAGCACTCAAGGGTTGAATCCTCCATTGATGCAACTCAAGATCAATCATCAAGGCAAGGTAACAACTCCATCACTCCTTATTTCATGCTTTCTTATCTTATTTCATCATTTGATTTGATTATCTACAAAGGGGCTTGACCAAGGCAAGCCCCAATACTCTAACAATCAACATTTCTTCTTTCTCTTTGTGTGTGTTTATAGATTTAGGTATTTTGTAGGTGGAAGATCATTCAAAAAATCATCCAAGCTCACTAAGTTTGAAGAAACCCTAGTTGAAGCTTGGAAGACCTCTTTAGATCAAAATCTTTACTTTCGGGACCGGATACCTAGAGGAGCAGAAAGTGTGGATCAAGAGCCCTCATTTCCACCTTCAGATTTCCATAAAAGACAAAAGGGACATTCCCACTAGTTGTGGTGACCTAGTCCCAAAGTGCATATTTTCTAGAGATCTTTGCAGATCCGGATACCCATTTGGGTGAAATAAGCCTCGGGTCAGTTTCTTGAAATCACCCCGAAAAAGGACTAGGTCACCCAGAATGGCGTAAGTGTCCCAATAGGCTTAGATTCTAGATTCAGCAGCATCCTCAACCTCCAATCAAGTCTCCGACTCATTTCCAGGTGCACCCATTTCATCTCCTACTTTTTGTTTTAGTTTAATGTACATTTCTTAGGTCATTTGCATAACATAGTGTGTTTTCCAATATAGTTGTATTTCATTCATAATTAGCTTTCATTGTCTATTCATTACATTTAGGGCACTCCACACATTCACATTAAGCCCCTAACCCCCTTTGAATGAACTCCAAACATATCATTAGGTGAAAGAGAGACATTCATCCAAAAGTTAGCTTCTAGGGTGAAAAACCCTAGAGGCTCATTGGGGGAATCCTCTTTCCCTTCTTGCATATGTTTTTGGTGGTTCAATAGGGTATATTCTTATAGCTAATATTTTTGGTTTTGTTACTTTGGTTGTTGTTATTATTAGGCCTGAGATTAGCATCGGAGGTATTGGCACCTTGATTATGCTTGGGGAAAGCATTTTGATATATTTACAATTGAGCATTAGACAATGTCTCTTGATTATCATCCACTATTATATCACCTCAATCTATAATATCTTGGATATATGTTTTAAGACCTTGACACTTGTTAGTGGAATGACCTTTAATTTTGTGGAAGTCACAATACTCATTTTCCCTATTCTAGGCGGGTTTTGGTTTTGACTCGTCAAAGGGCTTCATCACAGGATAGACAATCGGATAGCTCGCTTGAAGCAACCTATTGAAAATAGAACCTAAGGGCTCTCCCAAAGGGGTGAATGAGAATTTATTTTTCCCTTGATTGTTTTGATTGGACTGTTGGGGAGGACGGGGTGCACCATGCGATACAAATATGACATTAGCGATCGATTGTTGATTAGGGACATATTGTGATCTTTGTGAGGTGTTGTCTACTTGGACGTTCTTGGTATTAGTGACACCATCATTGAAAAAAAATTGTTTTTATTCCAGTAGCGAGACTTATCACCTGATGACTTATCCTTATCTGAGTTAAATATTTTGACTTGTTCCTTAGCAATGAGGGCCCTCTCAATGGTGGTCCCCTTTTCTATGACCTCTGAAAAGGTGGTAATACATTGAAGATTAAGATTATGCTCCATGTCAATATGGGTGTTTGCAATGAAGATGGTCGCCATGTCCTTCTCACAGAGATGGGATTTCAGTCGAATAGCCAAGGTACACCACCTTTGTAGGTAGCTTGCAAAGTTTTCTCCCTCACATTGTTTTTATTTCAAAATATCTAAGGTGTTTATGTCCTTCTCCAAGTTGAAAGAGAAGTGTGCAACAAATTTTTCTGATAGATCTACGAAAGAAGAGATTGACCCCTTTTGAAGACCCATGAACCAGTCTAGAGCTATCCCTGTTAGACTCCTAGTAAATAAATGTAGGAGATAATTATCATTGTGCATGACTTCTTGGCAATGTGTGTAAAATTCCTACAAGTGGGTTCTTGGGTCACTCTTTCCTTCGTATTTTCAAACTTTGTCATTTCAAAGTGCTTAGGAAAGGGGACAAGCGAGATGGAGGGATAAAATGGATAGGGATAGATCTCATCAAATTTAAAGGACTTCTTGGATGTCCCTACTTGCAAGTCCTTTAATGTGACTTTAATCTCCTCCCACTCCTTATTGATAGGTTTTGATTGAGTAGGATTGGTTGGATTGGAAATATTGTAGGGGGGGTATTGCTAATAGGATGTGGATGGAGTTAGAATGGTTTGATCATGTGATGTTGGAAGTGGATATGAAGGAGTTTGTTGATTTTGATTGGGATACGTGGACTGGGAATTGGCATAAGATTGTTGATATGATGGAGGATTTTGATAATATGAGGAGGAGGCACCCTGTTGATATGACGATGGTTGTTGATGGTAATATAGATGGGATTGGTATTTGTAGGTGGATTGCTACTAATAAGTGTATGGGGGTTGTTGTGGAGTGGATTATTTGTAATAGTGATGTTGTTGCAATTGTTGGAGATTAGTGTGGGATGGTCGTTACTAGGATTGTTGTGGATGATAATAATAATAATTAGGATTGGGATTTTATGTAGTGGCATGCGAATGATAGGTGCTTTGAGGATGATATAAATATTAGGCAGTAGGGTTGCCTAGGATTTGTTGCGAGGATGGTTGGTGAGGAGGTTGATATAGGATTTGAGATTTTTGAGGGGGTTGTTGATAATATGGTGGTTGCTAAGGGATAATCTATGATTGATGTGGAGGTTGCAAGGCAGTTCCCTAAGGTTAGTGTAGAGGTTTTTTTTTATGTTGTTGCAGGAGTTGACTTTGTTGAGGATTACGTTGCGGCTGATGCGGGGGTTGTGATGAATTACCCTGATCTTGATGCAAGGGTGGTTGTTGAGGTTGTGACAAGATAGTAGTGTGAATCAGAGGTTGTGACCGACTTTTTTGTGGTGGAAGACTGCCTTGAGGTGGTAGTTGGGATGTAAATGGAGGTGGTGGTAAGTTAGATGTGGGTGTCGGACCAAGAAGTGGAGGTGGCACAATGAAAGGATTGTAAGCATTACCCACAATACTCCCAAGTAACTAACTTGATTGATTCGAAGGAAGAGGTGGTGCAGATGGTATGGGGGTTGAACCTTGTAGGATGTTTGTGCTTTGTAGATTGGGAGGACCTTGCGGCATACCAAGACCAAGGGGATTATTAGGATTGGGGCCTTGGGTATTGTTAGGATCAGGTGATGCCCCCAAAACCAAAATTGGAACCTAAGGGGGTGGTATAGGAGGTTTTACTTGATAAAGGACAAAATTTCCAAATCTATGCTGATAGCAACCATCTTGGGGTGAACCTTGGGGGACATATGAATTCCCTGGATCATTCTGAGAATTTTGAGGATCTTGGGGCACAAGGGGTGTAGGAGGTGTAATGTTGACATATTTTGATAGATCAAACTCCGGTGGTGGCTTGATACCCTTCATGATTAAAGTGGCAAGAATCTTTTCCCCATGCTCATTAAGAAGACGATTAGTCATTTGCAAATTGGTGAGATTACTGAGGTATTCATCAATTGTAAGCTCAGGTTGGTAACCATGCTTTCATTAGGAGGAGATTGATTGTGGACCTCAGTGTTAGATTGTGATGAGACATCATTGGTGGGTTGATCTTGGGGCATGTGAGACTGAGTACCTTGGGGTTGTTATTGTTCCATGATTTTTTTTGCTTGTGATCAGGTGGTGATGGGCATGAAAATACAAAACAGCTAGGTGGCTAGGATGACACTAAGCTCTAGGATGTACTTAAATGATGACTAAAGGATTGATTGGACTATATAATTGATTGATGGATTGATTGATCATATTGGATGGGATAATTTGAATAAGTGATTGGATTGGATTTGACTAAGTTGATTGACTGGATTAGATGATTGATAAGATTGGATGACTGATTGGATTGGATTGATGAGATTGACTCTAAACTAGGTTCAAGGACTTAACTTGATGATAGCAGGATAATCACAACATAGAATCTACCTCATGATGAAAGGAGATTGATAAGGTTGTGGGGGATTACTAACTTAGGACGGATAACAATCCCGAGTGTGGATGATGATGATTAGGGCTAGTTACCTAGCCTAATTGGACAAAAAAGGCCCTAAAACAAAGTCTAAAGGATTTGGATTGAGGGAACGATGATGGAAATGCAATCTAGGGATATCCTAAGATGCACCTATGTAATTTTATTAAGGATTCAATGACCTTTGAAAAAATGTAGATAGACTAAAATGATGATTACAAGCAAATGGATAGTGATAAAAAAATTTGATCGCGGAAACAGACTTTAAAAACAAGCTTTCAATGGTTAAGAGGATTAACTCTCAGGAGTTTTGTATGGGACATGCATACGCCTCTATTTCTAGCAAGATCGCCCCTCTAGATGATGGGTCCACCTACCTGTAGGTCAGCAAAATCATGTTTTTGTTTGACAAGATTGCCTCTATTTAGGACTCAGATGCCTATATCTTGATATGCCAAAAGAAACAGGTGGACATGAGAAAAATTATCCTATCTAGGTGTCAAGATTGCCTATGTGTATGACAATATTTCCTTTCTAAGACACAGGATCACCTATATCTTCGGAAACCCAAAAGGAAATTGGCATACATGGGACACCAAATCGCCTATCTAAGGATCAGATTCGCCTCTTTCTTGAGATGTATGGACACAAAAGGAAACACCTATTACGGAATCGCCTAAAGGTTCAACATGTTTTCCTATGTTTTAAACCATATGGACATGGATAGTATGGATAGACATGGGATCACCCCTGCAGACAAGAAGTTTGCCTATTCTAAGGGATGTACTAACGAGGGAGACTCAGACAAAAAAATAGGATCGCCCTTGTGAGCAACAAGTTCGCCTATTCTAAGAACAAAAAAGTGGGGATGACATAGACTCACCTATGAGGGAAGTAGGAATGCCTATTCTCAGGGAACAAGCGGATGTGAGCTCACCTAACAGAGGGACCCACAAGAAAAATTTCCCTTGATGATGATGAGTTCACCTAAAGGATTACCTAGACCAGACTCAAGACACGGAATTGCCCTTGTTCAAGGTAGGATCACCTTCCCGCAATTCAAGTTCGCCCCTGTAAGAAGAAAACTCACCACTGAGGGTAGGGGAAAACTATGACAAAGGACAAAAACACAACAAACAGACAAAAGGTTGGACTAACTCGAACTGATGACAAGCATTGGTATCGCACAAGAAGACACGATAGGCAGCACAATCCTAAAATTAGTGATAAAGGGTTTGCAAACTTGATGTAGGCCCACCACCTTGAGGGGACACCCCAAGGTTAATACTCTATGATACCGGGGTGGTTCTTTGGATCACCCTTTCTCTTGAAGACAGATAGCTAGAGATCCAGTGGCACAAGGTCGTCAACAAACACCATGGGCTCACCTTATCTCTATCACTCAAGGAATATCATAGTCCACCATGAGGATTCCTATCTCAACCCAATGGAGTACATGGTGAGTAACTTCGGGGTATGGTGTGCATCCCCTGCACTACACCAAGCCATGCCAAAACATGGGTCTCTATCTAGGATAAATAGGCTATCTCATGCATCCTCGATATATGCTAAGGTATGTGAGGCGCAACCATGAACACCAACCCATCACAAGCATGGATTAGGATCCCTAGCAAGGTACTAGAAACTTGAACCAACCTTGCACGTCTTATCTAGGTATCACCCTAGCTTCGATGCTTCACTAGACACAACGTGACTAGATTGGGGTAAAACTTTAGCTCTCCCCCCCCTTTATATACCCCACCAGTAACAGGTGGTTGGAATCATCCCCTCGGTGATGAAATCCTAGGAAGGTCCTGCTAAAGGAAGGAAATACTAAATGATTTGATTGGTCCCCAAGATCACATGTAGTGCAAGGGGAGAACTTAGACACATTGGCACTTCCTAGGTAGAATGAACTAGACTTGAACGAATTGTGATTTCTCATCACCCAGGATCACCAAAAGGTGCAAGGGGAGTGGATACATCAATAATTCACTCCCAAACATTGCAAACAAGCTAATTGACCCTTTATTTAATCTACGTGTGCCTAGATTAGTATGGAAAAAAAGACACACAGACAAAGCTAAACTAGGGTCTTCAACCGATCATCCTATAGAAGATAAGTCAATAGTTTTCACCATCAATCTTCACAAAACATGAGGAGACAAGGTGCATAAAATTTTAGTTAAATTCCACAGATCATCAATAATCAAGTTAGTTGGTCAGTACCCAAAACCAAAATTAAATTGTAGTTCAAATTGAAAAATTTATGGTTCTAGATTTTTACCAATTTGCCTCTATGTGAGACGAGTTCGCCCTTGTCTATGAAGCGGGATCGCCTGTCTATTGAAAAAGGTGGATTGTTTTTTGCCTATTATATGGAGAGGCGTATACATTCACCCCTATGACTTGTGTAAGTTCACCTATGTTCTAAGCAGGTTTTCCCATGCACATGTGTTCGCCTTTGGATTTTATCAGTCTAGATTTATGGTTGTAAATTTTCCCTTTATACAAAGGGGTGATAGCGATTTCGCCTTTGTTTAGTGCAGGTACACCCCTATGTCTAGAAAATTCACCCCTGCCAATAAAATCCAAACTTGCAAAACTTCAAACAATAGTAAACATAAAATAGACCCATGATGTGGGTCCCACTATGCATGCCAAAAATGTGTGCAGTGTGATTTTTTTACCCTAAGATGAAAAACTAAAGTAGTGCAACAAAAAAAAACACAAAACAAACATTTAGATTAGGCCTAGTTCAGTTCAAATAAAGACACAAAGAAACAGAACCCTTTACCTTGTTTGAATTGTTGGTTTTGGTTGGCCCTTTGTATGCTTGAGATGTATGTTGCTTGCTTGGAAAAATGACACAAACCTTAGTGCAAAATGAAGATAAGGTGGAGATGAATGCAATGGAGGATGTGGGTAGTTGAATGGATACAATATGAAGGCTTTGATGCTGCAACAATGGTGGATGCAAGATGATAGCTTGAGTGCTTGATTCCTAAGTGTGTTGAGAGTTAAGAGATGATGCAAATGGAGACATTTGCACCATTTTTAGGTGAAGGAACTCTAAAATAATGGAGGGCTAGTATTTAGCCATGATGGAGAAGATCAAGGGCTAGGGTGAGTTGAGAACTCACAAGCCCTTACATCTTGACATGTGGCAGATGACATGGAAAGGAGGGGATGAGGTGGAAGTGACATGGAGGTACTAGTTTGTACCTTGGGAAGGGTAAAGATCTCCTCATAAAGGAGTTCCTTGTCCACATGTGCTTGAGAGGACATGTGAGGAACTAAAAATTCCTCACAAATCCTCATCGGGATGGGAGAAGGAATTTAAAATTCCTTAAAATGCCTTGAATTAATAAATGTGAATTAAAAATTTGCATAGGGAAGGGGTTGCCTTCTCCAAATGGAGAAAGAATTTAATGTTGGCTAACTTAGGACACATGCCATTAATGGCATGGGGATTAGGTTAGCCTAAGTAGGTGATTAAGGTTGTGTGAATATGGGTGTGCACATCCTAATCACTAGTTAATTAGATTAATCTGGATTAGAGAGAATTATGGAGGATGTGACATGAGGAGAGGGAAGAAAATGAATTAAAATTTGATTTAATTCATAAAGGCTAAAGTGACTAATTTAAATAAATTGGGGTATTTATTTAATTTAGAGATGAAAGGGGTAAGGTATTTAATTGATTTATTAAATACCTTAGAAGACATTAGAGTGGAAGGAAATATTAATCAAATAATGAATTATCTAATTAATATGGATTAGGGATGTAGGACGGAGGAATGCAAGGGTGAATTTGACCATATGGAGGTGGTCAGATTCAGGTGTCTACACCTAATTAAATCAATAACTTAGCTAAGTGTACCATGTGTGCCTTTCATGCTCAATCATACCTAGTATATAATACTTATGACAAACATACCTCTTATCATGGAGTAAAATAAAAACATAATGCATGGCCTCAATCGAAGAGTTATCATAACAATAGAGAACTTCATTCAAGAGTATCACCTCTTTGACCAAGAGGGTTTAAGCTATGAGTCTACCCTTATCAATATAATAACTTTGTATTTAAGTGTGCATTGACACTAATCAAGCAGTAATTTTAACTCACTAGGTCTCACTAACCTCTCAATCCATAAGTAACCCACTAACTATCTTTTATAATCAAATAACTGGCTATGAGTAGCCCAAGTTTAAAAATATCTAGTATAGTTAAATACGTATGTCAAGCAATCTCTTTGACATATCTAGTATATTTAAATACCTATGTCAAGCAATCTATCCTACTATGGAGTACTTAAAACCATAATATGAAGATAGCATAATAGCTTCAACATTCTTTTCAAAATAATCTAAATTCTCTAATGCATATACTATAAAAGACATCTCAACCATCCATGCAAGACTCGTCATTCAAAATTAAAATAACAAAGAAGAAGAGATCCCCATGCTTGTTATTGCTTATCCAAACTAAAGACAACAATCTATCCCTCTCCCACAATAATTAGCTTGATAATCAGATTCTCACAAACAACTCTAAATCACTTGTTGATAGCTTACTTCTCTCAAACAACAATGTTGCCTCTTACGCACAATATAAAACTCTCTATATCTCACTCATAAAATAAGATGAGTATGGTTGGTATAAACTTATATATAATGATTTGCAAAATGTGTATAATCTCTTGGGAAAGAATGTGTCCCTCTCAATTGAAATAGTTCAACTATTTATAGAGCAATCTAGCAACCTTGTGGCCTACAGTTTAGGCATACAAAATGACAAAAATCTCCATGCAAAGCAGCTTAGCTAAAAGGTGGTGAATTCTCAAACTAATAATCAACTTATTCACCTACAAGTTGACTTATTTTATGATAGCATACAGAAGACTAATTCAATCAACATATGCATAATTGGAATAGTTACAAAGAGTAGACATCTACAACAAATCAAACTCAAAGGTGGTGCTAACTCCTATTTTGTTTCCTTCACATTTGGTGCCATCAAACTTAGACAATTCCCATTTTATAACAATAGATTATTATCGATCCAAATGGTGAATGAATCAACTTGCAGTTTAATATGTTAGATTAAGTCAAGCATAGTCTCCATAAAGATGTTGACTAAGTCAAGTTTATGATAGACAACAATAACAAATTTAGTTCCACGACTTGTAACATGTCTCAATCATTAAGATAATCAATTTTCACTCATAGTTAAAAGCTATTAAATTGGCCTCCATCATGCATTCAGCATGCCTTACTTAATGCGCTATGACCACATATATAAATGGCGTCATAACCATCATTTTAAGGCTTCATCAAATCTCCCTTTAAACTTGTTTGAATGAGTCTTCACTTAATCCACATTGGCATTCAGTTCATGCACTTTATTAGCAACATTAAATGCCTTGTAACTCATCCATATGCATTTGGATACTTGTTGGTCTAGTCTATAAAGACTTTCCAAAGGTATCGACTCAGTTTTAATCTCCATACCGACTTTAAAGGCTACACTATGTATTGTATATAGTTTTCTTTTCAATATTGGCCACTATACTTTATATTCGGCCTTTAAATGCTTGTATTGCATGTAATTATCCTCTAAAATTTCCTATATGTATAAATATATATATCTTTATATAAATACATATACATATATATATACACCAGTAAAATATATTTAATGTTATGCATATATATACATATGTATATATTCTAATATATATATCTATATATATTCCATGTTAATTATAAGAGTATACATTTGATATTCAAATGAATAAGTCAAGGTTAATATTTCACATATAATATCATTTATATATAAATGCATATAAAAACTTCAACTCAAGATTTTATAAATACTCTTGTTGTTATTCTAAAATAATAACTACCTATATGTACATATATATATCGTTCAATAAAAACAATTCATTCTATAATCGAATGACTATGAACTTTTGGTTAAACACACAATGATACCATATTAAAAATGATACTTATTTATATATATCACGCATAATGATATAAATGTAATGTGTGATATTAATGCAATAATATATATAAACATATACGTGCATTACCATTTACACATATATCAAATATAGACCATCGCTTTGATAGTCAAACACACAGAGATGTTATGTATGTATATTTATATATACATATATGCATTAAGGAAGGAACTCACAAGCTCAAATAGATAATCATTACTCAATAATGCACTCGGTAGTAAACAAGACCTTTACTAATGCAGATATTTTGAACTAGGGATGACTTACCAACTTCCCACTTCTATGTCTAGACTCAACCAACTATTGTGGTGTGTGTATATGCTTATATAGTTTACGTTATCAATTATTTAACCAAGATCTTCTCTCGAGTGATACTTCCACTCCACCTGGAGAAATGGAACACATACCTGCATCCACTAACACATGCACGCGGCAGTCAATTGTTCATAGGAATATGCATTATACATAAACATCTCCAAAGTTAGAATAATAATTTAATAACCATCCATTCACATATATGCATTATTTCACCATGAATAACATCAGGTGATATATCATCAAATGAGATAACATTCAAATTGATAACAAGGTACAAGCATATTCTATTCATCTCCAAAATTCACATTACATTCATATTTACCCTATGTAGTAATATTAAATAGTAACTACACAATTGGGGTGTAACAATCCAACATCATAGAAATTCACCTTCGCATTTTGAAACTAGGAAAACAATCAATTTTTTTATCAAAGCATAATTATATTTTGAACATCTTGACCTCATATTCTCTTATTATCCAATCAATAGTAGGACCTATAACTCATACTTCTAGTTAAGATTAAAATTTTATCAAACCTCATCCTAATCTTTATCCTTTTGAGGTCTAGATAATTCATTTGATTACCTTGGTCTATCAAAACTTGTCAAGTATCCTTTCAAAATAAATAAAAAATAAAAAACATAGCATACAATTCATTTAGCATACTTTAAAATTCAAAAATCCCAAATACATAGCATAATTCCATACTCATCTTTCATCCATCAAAATCAAAAATTCAAAAGCATTTAGAACACACAAAATCCTAAAAAAAATCAAAAATCACAAAAACAAAAAGTCTTATATGGTCGAAACGAGATCATATAGAAAAAGAAAAGAAATGAATTCCACAATTGACCATTATTTTAACCACATTAGTGAGATGCACTTTGGGTCAACATCAAATGAATAACAAATATTACCATCTAAAACTATGATGAGTATAACTTAAAAAATGTTGAAGAACACCTAACCCAAGAGGAAATAGACGACGTATCACAAGATCCCGAGATATTGCGAAGAATGGAAGAAATCGTGATGGGTAAAAGCACAAAGCTATGTCACACTTTATAAAGCAAACGACCAACACTGATCCAACTTTTAAACTTGAATCACTAAAAAGGGGCATATATGTTTTGAATTTTGCAATGATGTGAACTAGTAAAATATGTATTTTTTAGTATATTTTATGTTTGTATTTAAAAATAAAAAAATATTTTAAAATAGTTTTTAATAAATTAACACTTTAATTTAGTTGTTGATAAAATGTTGAAAAATGAAGTTGCATGAGACGTCAAACTTTTTATAGTAAATTTTTTTTCTTTCAATTTTTTGTGTGAATTTATAACTTGAAACTTGAGTGCATGGATATATTTTTTTCCAATTTTGATAAACATATATTTTTAAATAAACATTAAAATGTGTGCGAATCGAAAAATAGTTGTTTCCATTAGACGTCAACTTTCATATTAAATATTTATCTAAAATGAAAAAAAAAATTATACCATCTTGAAATAGATTCATTTATCTAGTGCATCATATTTTTTTCAATTCTTTTAATAAGTTTTAGTATTTTTCCTTGGCATGGTAATCAACCTAATATTTTGTGTCGATAACCTACTTTTAGTAAAATTAAAAAAATAAAATATAAATAATATTAAACTATTCAAATAAATATATTTTTGAAAACTACACTTATGGATCTACAAAAGGGTATTTTTATTTTTATTTTTAAATGTTATTTACATTAGTAGGAGTTATTAAAACTCTAAGTTTTTCAAATAATTTTATTTTTTTGGTAAACTAGACTCAAAGTGGTGCTCCATATATTTTTAGCCAACATATATTTTCAGGTGATATATCATCAAATGAGACAATCATATGTTTGACCAAAATTGATTTTTAGCTAAAAATACTTAAATTCGGTTGTGTTGATAAGTTGGTTGAAAGTGTGACACAACTTTGTGTTTTTACCTTCATATTTGTTGATCCCAACATATACTTTTTATCGTTCACACAAAATGGAGCTAGACTTCTTGTAGATTTTGGCATTTTCACCATACTAGGAGAAACATCAAATGTGGTATCTCAAGAACAAGGTGCAGTTAACATGATACCTCCATCACATAACCCCACCTCACAACAACTAAATATCAGCATGCCACTTGGAAGGACCTCCCATACTACAAAAACTGTAAACATACCTTCCACCCCAACATTTGGCACATAATTCATGACACAACAACCAAGCACTACAATACTTGCAACTCATAACGTCATAAATCAAAACACCTAATAAAACTCAAAGGAAAAACCTATCATTTTAAACATCACAGGTAAACACAACCTTTACTTAACAAAAAACAAACACACTCCCAACCTAGACTCAAATATTTGGAAAATTAAAGAAAAACCTAAACCAATCGCCTCCATAAAAATAGCCTAATTCAAATATGACATCCACATCTTATTTCAACCAAAACTTGAACCAAAATCCACCACAACAACAACCCAATCCAACTCGGATATTCATATATTTTTTCAACCCAACCACCCAATGGATGAAACAAAAAAATCGAAACACACTTAATTGAAATATCAACACTTCCACTTCAACTACAAGCTATAAGAACACGAACCCATTTGGACACCCTATACAAATCCAAAAAACATATCTCCTATGTCACCATGACCAACAAATATATTAGTTCAACAACTACAAATCTTGCAACAACCAATTTTGAATATGCAGGTTATGAGAACAAAAAAGACTTACTCTATCGAGGACTTATGTCCTTATCCTTTTGATAGAAGTATATACATGTTGCCCTTCCCCACAAACTTTAACGTATGAAAATTTGATAAGTAAAATGGGAAAGGAGATCTCGTAGAGCATGTGAGGGAATTTCACACAGCTTTCTTAAATGTGGTATACGATCATGCGTACCTAATGCGAATATTCCCATGAAGTCTTGGGGGACAAGCATTAGAATGGTTTTCTCACTTGCCTCCTAGTATAAGGAACTGGAGTGAATTGGCTGACAAATTTATTGTGAAATTCTCTTACAACGTCAAGAGAAACATAAATATAATAAACTTATACAAAATTAAACAGAAAGATGGAGAAACTTTTGCCTCATTCTTACAAATATGGAGAAGCCTTGTTATCAAATGTTTGTGTCATATACCAGAGAAGAATTTGGTGAAAATCTTCTTAGAAAACCTCAATTTAGAATTGATGTTTCATCTTTGAATTCATTATTCAAATACATTTGAGGATTTTATTGAGAAGGGTCTCTCTACTGAGAAATCCCTCATCAAAAAATGGTTAGTGAATTTTTTTAAAGAGAATAACAATAACCTGAGCACTTCAAATGATAAAAACAAGTTATGGTCATGAAACAAGAATATGAAACAAGAATTAGTTTTAAAAAGAAGCTACTACAATCTAATATCATTTAATTCCTAGAGGTAAGACATTATGAACTGGGACCTTTCAAATCATCTTGGTGGAATGATAATGAATTCTGCAATTATCACAAGACAAAAGGGCATAAAACCTCTTCCTAATTTAAACTAAAAAATGTTATCCAAGATCATATAGAGAAGGGATACATACAAATCGATAACCCATAGGGATCCTCAAATATTGACCATACAATCTTCAAAGATCCCTTACAAAATTATGGACTGGGGAAAGCCTCTAGTTTAGGAATGAACGCTAAGTACCGAGACAACTATACTCATTTTGCTTATGAATACACAATTAACAATATCCAATATAATGATAATAACATCTCCACCATAACCATTAAGAACAATAACCCTAAGTGTGTGGTTACCACCCATCAATCCAAAGTGACTTTGCAAGGGGCCACTTCTAAATCATAATTGACACGTGAATATAACCTATTGGATCATCTAGGGAAAACCCCTGCTCAAATATCAATTCTTGAATTACTATGTGTATCCCATAGAAATAAGGTTATCTTAGATAAAGCTTTATAGGATTCATTAGTTCCCGTGGACCTAAATGCTAACCAATTTTAGGCCATGGTAGGGTAATTAGATACTACACACCATATCACCTTCACAGAGCATGATATCTCCTCACATAATTCCCACCATAATGATCCCCTACATCTTGAGGTATTTATCAAAAAACATAAGATTAGACAAGTTTTGATAGCTGGTGGAGTAGGCTAAAACATTATACTTTAAAATTGGTTACCATAATAGGTTTCTCTAAAGCATGTATTGAAATATCAAATAGGATCATCATAAGAGTATATGATGATGCAGAGCCCTCTTCTAAGGTCGTTATCACCCTTCATTTCAAAGTTGGTATGGATATTCAAGATATAGTGTTCCAAATTCTGGATGTCAACATTCCTTACAATATCCTCCTTGATTTCCCATGAATTCATTCCATGAAGGTCATCCTCTTCACGTACCATCAATTCTTAAAATTCCCATACAACAAAACTGAAATTACCATATCAATTAACCCTAATCCTTTCCAATATTGCAACAATTTGAAAGGGACTCTTGAACATCAAGTGCCTACTAATAATGAATCATCATCATCCATCTAATCCTACTATATTTATCATGCATCATTATCCAAATCTCTAGGTCCATCCATATCATTTCTCAAAAGCAAGGTTTGGGTCCAAGACAACTAATGTGGTGAATACAACATTGAGAACTTATTTTGCATTGGTAAGTTGCCAACCTCACTGAAATCTTATGGTAAACCACACCCTATTCATAATAATCCTAAGTTCATTCAATATCAACCTCCCACTACCTTCACTAAGTAGGGTGAACTAGGTAATAAATCTATAGATGAAGACCTCTCTACTTGGATCTACAAAGATGAAGAGGATAAAAAACATGCTTAGTTTCCTATTGAACAGTATGGGAATAGTTTCATGCAACAAAAAGGTTATGATGTTCACAATGGCCTGGGAGCACAAAAACAAGGAATTATAGAACCTTTACTACTTTAAAAATTACCAAGGAACAAAGGGCTTGGGTATAAACCACTAAAATTGAATGCTCCTAATACTAAGTTACTTTCAAATAAAGACACTAATGTTTATAACTATGTTGAGACTGTTATGGATAGTACTGAGACCAATTCCCCTACAAACTAACATACCGATGGCCAAGCCTGGATTGACGCCTTTAGGGACCTTGATAATTCCTCAATATTTATCATATCTACCTCATCCTTGAGCTTTATAAATAAGGATGATATCATTCCCTTAATTCACCCACAACTAAATGTTGAGACTTCTATAGATAGTAATGAGACCAATTCCCCTACAAACTAACATACTGATGGCCAAGCCTGGATTGACACCTTTTGAGACCCTGATAATTCCTCAATATTTACCATATCTACCTCACCCCTGAGCTTTAAGAATAAAGATGATAGCATGCCCTTAATTCACCCACAACTAATAGATTGGGAGCAACATGGACCATCGATCTTGGACATATTCAAAAAAGATGAAGTTATAGCTGATTTTATGGGAATTCAATAGGGTATACCTCAGGGTGGTCATAAAGTTGGATTTACCATAGACCTTGACACTATTTCCTACTTTGAGGAGTCTACTCCACCTTCCAATTACAAAAAGAAAAAAGAATAGGTTTCCAAGTGAAAACTGAAAGGCGGCTCTAGACCTGAAAAAAGAAAAAACAAAGGATGTATCTTAGGGTAAACACCTCTCTAAGGCACCCAAGGATGGAATGTTGGATATACTCCCTACCAATCAAGAGAGATCTCCACTTTTGGTAGAAAAATCAGGCATCAATATTAACATAGTTGAGAATCCCAAGATTATACACTTTGCAACTTCTTTGACAGAGACAAAAAGCCTGAGTTTCATCAACTTCTTCTGCAAACAACAAATCAATTTTGTATGGTATTAAGCTGGCATGCTTGGACTAGACCCTAAATTAATCCTTCATCATTTTCCTCTTCTTTTTAATGTGAAACCTTTCAAGAAAAAATAAGGAAGATGCACCCATATATTACCTTATTGGTCAAGGCTAAACTGAAGAAGTTGTTAGATGAATTGGTTTTATCAGACCTATAGACTATGTTGAATGGATTTCAAATTTGGTACCAGTCACCAAACCAATAGAAGGGATCCACATATGCAAAAAATTCAAAGACTTAAATAAATCATGCTTGAAATATGATTTCCCCTTACCTAGCATTGATATCATAGTAGATCTAACAATTGGGTATGAGTTGTAGTCACTCATAGACTGATTTTTTACTATAATTAGATTAAAATTACTCTTGAAGATCAACACAAAATAGCTTTCACTTGTCCTTGGGGTGCCTATTTCTAGAATGTAATTCCCTTTGGCCTTAATAATTCTAGAGAAACTTATCAAAGGGTCATGACTACAATCTTTCATGATATGATGCATACACTTATGGAAGACTATGTTGATGACTTATTAGAAAAATATCTCACAAGAGAGTCATCTAGATGTGCTTGATTATATTTTCACCAGGTTGGAACAATATAAAGTCAAATTGAATATAAAAAAGTGTCTTTGGAGTAACTTCTAGAAAACTCCTTAGATATATTGTTTCTCATAGAGGTATCAAGGTTGATCCTATAAATATGAAAGCTATCATCGATATGCCACCACCATCTAATTTGACAAAGTTGCAAATCCTACAAGTGAAACTATAGTCCATTTGTGTATTCATTGCTCAATTAGTAGACAAATACCATCCTTTCAACTTGATTTGCAAGGATGTTCCTTTTAAATGGACTGATCACCATTAGTAGGCCTTTCAATAGTTGAAGAACTACCTATTATTATTACCAGTCTTAATATCATCTATTGATTGAAAACCGCTAATTCTATACATATCAACTATGCCATCAGCATTGGGATCTCTCTTATCATAGAATGATGAAGAAGGAAAACAAAGCTATATACTACATCATTCGTACACTTGTGGGGTATGAACTCAATAACACTCCTATTGAATGTGTATGTCTTTTTGTCATCTTTACCACACAAAATCTTCAATAATACATGTTAAATATTTAGACCAAGCTCATAGTAAAGATATATCTTTTAAAGCATCTACTCAGTAAAGAAACTCTTACAAGTAGATAAGAAAAATGGGTGATGATTTTGATCAAGTTTGACATTAAATATGTTGATTGAAAAGTAATAAAGGACAAGTAATAGTTGATCAACTAGCCAAAACTCCTACTCCATCATATCATACTCTAGTATCATACTTTCTTGATGAAGCAATCTTTACACTAGTGACTTCTACAAAATGGTAATCGTACTTTTTATGTATCCTATACTCACCATGGTTCAAGTTTTGGATTTCTTTTCATTACGCCATAAGGAGACACAATCCCTAAGTCCTATAGAATATCATTCTCATGTATGAACAACATTATAGAATATTAATTTATACTTATAGGACTTAGGACAGCTATGAAATGGAATATCAAGCACCTTCGTGTCTACAACAATTCTCAGTTGGTTGTCTAGCAAGTTAATGATGAATATGAAATAAAAGAAAAAATTATTTCGTACAAAAAGATGGTTGACAATTTTAAAAAGTACTTTGATTTCAATGTATTTGAGTAGATTCCAAGGGCACAAAATAGAGAAGTTGATAGCATGGATACCATAGGATCTCTCCTTGACATACCAAATAATTTGCATCAGTGTGAGTTCTTGGTGGAACAACTTTTGATCCCCACTTTTAATGTTCTTAAATCTAAGCTCGTGTGTGAAATTTTTGGTCTTGATTTACCCTAGGACAAAGACTTATAATTATCTTCATAACCAAATTCTT
The DNA here is from genome assembly GCA_007115665.2 of Sequoiadendron giganteum. Taxonomy (NCBI): domain Eukaryota; kingdom Viridiplantae; phylum Streptophyta; class Pinopsida; order Cupressales; family Cupressaceae; genus Sequoiadendron; species Sequoiadendron giganteum. Next base: position 36,815,177 of record CM021104.1, on the reverse strand, counting down.
CCTCTTGACTTGTCGAATAACCAATGCAAAATCTTTACGCAAAAAGCCTCCAAATATGTTATCATCATTGATACCTTATAGTGACGTAGTCTAGATAGTACTCTTATTATATTTCTTGATGTAGAAGAAGCACAAACAAATTTACATGAAGTACATAATGGTACATGTGGAGCTCCTTCTAGTGTTCCTACCTAAACTAAAAGTCTCATTAGCGTTGGATACTGTGGGCCCATTATGGAACGTGATGCATATCACTTTTTAACAAATATCATCAATGTCAAATTCATGGAGACCTTGTTCACACACTAGTACAAGATATTAACCTGATTACATCACCGTGGTCTTTCTTTGAATGGGGACTCAACCTTGTAGGAAATATTCACCCTACTTTTGTAAATGGCCATAAATTCATTATTACTACAATCGAATATTTTATGAAATGGATTGAAGCCATTCCTATGACCTACATCACCAAAAAACAAATTGTATAGTTTATCATTAACTACACCATATGTCAGTATGGTGTTCCCCTTCCATTTTCACAAACAATAGTCATCCTTTCAAGAACCAAGAAGTCTGAGAGCTATGTGATAAGTATTGTATTCAACATCACTTTGCCACTCCTTATTACCCCTGGGGTAATGGACAAGCAGAGGCATCTAATAAAACCATAATCAAAATACTAAAAAGGATTTTCAATGATGTTGGTTGAGACTGGCATATATAGTTGAACCCAACCCTATGGGCTTCCCTTATCTTTGGTTATGAATCTATCCTTCCTATCAGGGTTGAGTTACCATCCTTGAGAATCTCCATACAGTATTTTATTGATGACGAAGACTATATAATATCCAAACTACATGAGTTATATTTGTTGGATGAGAAACAAAAAACTCCATTAATTCATCTATAAGCCTATAAACATTATCTTTGTCACAATTACAAAAAAAGAGTCTGAGTTCAAAACTCTGATATCGAGGACTTAGTCTTGAAACAGAATCCAAAGAATCGGCTGGATAGAGAAAAACAAGGAAAGTTTGTGAAAGGAAACCAGAGTGTGGAAAATGCCTTCCTAATACTAATATTCAAGAGAGAGATACAAAAAATTATACAAAACTTTGCAATTACAGTTCATTTAAGATGCACATGTGAGAATAGAAGAATAGACATTAAAACATCAACACATAATGAATACCAAATTTACATAGTAAAACCTTTTGAGGAAAAAACCCACACACCAAAGTAGAGATCTCTTGTATTACAATAAAATTTCAATTACATACATGTGTAGAGCTATGCTCTCTCAGGTGTTAATTCACATAATCAATTTGATAGCATAACATTAAAATTTGCTTCAATCAATCATCAACTCAACACTATTACAACACATTATAGAATTATAATGTATACTTCTCAAACGTCACCAAAAAGCCAACGTTTCAACTTCCTCAACGAACCGAACAATTAGCAGCATTCAACACAGTTAACAAAATGTCGAAGAGATAGGAAACCACATCTCTCTGAATCCACACTGTCACTCTGATATGAGTCCTTCACTGCTGCCAACACCCTCCATTGGGATGTCGAAGTGACCATGTGATACCTCCCACTGATAGAAGGATGTCTCATCAACGAAGCTTGTAGCCATGATCATGGTCCCCACCGCCTACGTGTTATCCATGTCAACATCATTCAGCTGACGCTATCCTTCATGACATTCAGTTTCCTTATCAGAATATCCAATGGACCCTTACCACCGTCTCGGTGAAACCCATCATTCCCATCGATGACAAGACCTATCCTTCCATTGGGATGTCGAAGGGACAACCAAGAGACTCCATCTAACATCAACCTGTCACTCCAACAAGATACTTTACCACCAATGCAAAACTCCAAACACTTATTGATAAGCTAAGAACTTGTCGAGGAGACTTATCACTCCATCCCACCAAACTTAACCTATCAACCCAATGAATTATAAACTCAAATCCCAAATAGCTTATTAGGACATTGAGGAGACTGGGCATTTCATCCCACCAAAACTCAACTGTCAACTCGATGAAGCTTAAGCCCAAACTTCTATGCTAGTGAGTTTGAGGCATCATTTCTCAACAGTTTGAAACTAACTGGTTGGGTCCCTACATTATCTCTACAACATATGGATCTGGCACCTATCAAATAGCTACTCTTGAAGGTGAACTGCTTCAGAAAAATTAAAAAATAGAAAAATAGAAAAAGAAGAAAAAATTAAAGAGAAAAGATCCATCAAAAGTGAAAACCATTTTGATGGAACTTTGGATAAGTACCATGGAGAAAACCTAGAAAATAGGTGCCATGTGTATTAGGCCTTTTCTCTACCATCTATCATCATTCTATCCCCAATAAATCGAGCGTAGGCTCCTTCATAATAAAATTTTGTCACACCTCTCATGGCCTGAGAATGGTTAATATTTCACGTCATCCACTTTCCATATCCATCCCTTCTATAATAACTAGTCCCATACCTGATTGGGGGTAATCCTCAACCTAGATTTTTAGATGGGATCTTTGACATAATATCAGAGGATATTATCACAATCACTTACCACAATTCACTTTCATAATAAACTATCCATGAGCCATAATAAACTTTACATTTATCACAATCTACCTTCCATAATAAATTATCCCTTATTAAGGTTTAACACTTTGATCTAATAGAAACATAACATCCTATAGACAATTGAGCTCAATAAATCATGAAACAATAGAAAAAGTATCAAACTAGCCTTCAACCTGGCCAATCAATTACCTAATCATAGGAATCTATCAACATCAGTTATCCTTATTAGATATCATTTGTCTTATACAAGTTGTTGCATCATCAAAACCAAAACAGGTATCTTACATGAGATGTTTCACTCCTTAAATCATACATAATTATTTGAATCCTATCAATAGAACACTTATCAATTGGCAAGAAGATCTAAATATATATTGACTCATCTGGTCTATTTAGTCTTATCTTTTTATTTGATTTATCTTGTGTCATGTTCCTATGCTAGTTGAGGATAACCACAAGGGATTAGAGGAGCGAGGATGGATGATGAATTTTTTTGTTGTATTTGTGTTTATGGTTTGTCTTGAAAATATGATTGGGGCAACTAATTTCCTTGTGTGTGATTGGGGTTCCATTTGGCATAGTAAAAAAATATCATGCAAGTTATAGGCTAGCTAATGCTTTCTTGCATCAAGATCAACATGTGTTGTTGCTACTTCCTCGCATATTCGAACAAGGTTCTATCATCACTAGTATGAGTCATGGCACTCATTGTCTATAATGTATCTTAGTCCTAACAAGAGATACTAAAGTCACCAGGGTTTGTATCAACTTCATGTACATATATCCCTTTTCTTATATCAAAACTTTAGGCAAATGGAAACAAAGGTCACCATCACAATTCATGCCTTGGTGTGCATACATCCTCTTATCACATAATAATATGCTCTATGATGATAATTGTGCACTAATTAAAGCTCAAAAATCTATCCTACCAATTACACATCAATTTGGATCCATTTTATTTTGATATACCTAACCATTCTTCACTTCTTATTAAATTTTTCCTCTACCTAACATTTCTTCTGCCAATCCTTGCAGTCATTCGGATGGTGTGCTATGACACACAAAAACAACTACATCAATTACATAATATTGCATTCACACTTGTGTTAGAACATCATATACATCATCATATGCCTGATAGGTCATGCATATTGCATAAAAATATAAAAAATAGCATTGCATCACATTCCATAGAATCATCATCAACATAGCATCTATAAATAATTCTATAATATCTCACAAGAATATAATGTCATCTTGCATATAGGTTATATAAACATGTTAGTCCCATCATAAACATTAGATATCCATATATCATCAATATAAGCATAAATAAATAGCATAAACATCCATCCATACATGTATAATTAATCAAAAATTAGCATTGCATGCATCATAAATCCATATACACATTGTATAAGAATCATCACATAAACAAAAAAATGCATCACATAAGATCCATCATCATAAAAACATGCATATAAAACATGCAGACATCATATTATCGTCGCCAAAAATAATGCATCTCATATATATATTTTTAGAATTGTGAAAAACATGAGCCATAGGAACAAACGACGAACAAAAACACCTTCCACACAAGACATTTGCAAACAATAATATGCAATATTCCTCAACAAGAAAATTCTACATAATACAAGAGTTCAAGAGAAAAACTCAAGAGATCAAGTATTACACGGCATCAAAGGTATGATAATACAATGAGAGTTGAGTTCTATATAAGAGCAACCCTAAATGGTAAAGGGATTAGATCATGGCAAGTGTTGACATCTCATGAAATAAGACATAATTATCCAATTATAGCTCTCTAGTTAACACAGTAAATAACTCCTAAGTTTAGCTTAAGTGTATGAGAATAAATTAGACTATTAATTAATTTAATATCAATTAATTATTATCTAATGCATGATTACCCTAACACCCTCTTAAGATGAATTTATGGAGTATCTAAAAACCCTAAAAAGAGAATGTGTGATGGGTCCCAACAAACAAGGTTAGGTGAGGTACCCATGCACAAACAATCTAATCTCTCACAACTAGAGAAAAGGAGAAAATGACATGAGAAAAACTCCTATCAAAAAGAGAGAAAGGCGAATAAAGGACTAAAAATCCTCCAAATCAAGGTGAAGGACTAAGAAGCCTCCAACTAAAATAAAGTCCCAAAAAAGAGGAACATGTAGAACATCATTGAAGTATAAAGAATTTTTAGACAACTATCGAAAGATGAATGCTATGGTGTTAAAATGAAGAACCTCCTCTTTAAAAAATTATGATCTAAATCAAGATAACAATAATCTGCATGAGTGCCCCCAATGACACTACTTGAATCAGATGGAAAACAAAGGCAAAATTTTGGATGTCGAAGATACAAATGTCAAGATTGAGAATACAATAATTTTCTTGAGTACCCCCAATGACACTACTTGAATCAGATGGAAAACAAAGGAAAACATCTAAAAGTCAAAGATACACATGGTACATGAATCTGCATGAGTGATCCCAATGATACTACTTAACATGTAAGATGCAAGTCAAAAATATAGGTACCAATAGTTTGAAGAAAATTGATCAAAAGAGAGACAATAATTTGTATGAGTGTCCCCAATGACACTACTCGAGTTAGATGGAAAACAAAGGCAAACATCTAGAACTCAAAGATGCAAATGACACATGAATCTGCATGAGTGGCCCCAACAACACTACTCAACATGCAAGATTCAAGTTGAAAATATAGGTACCAATAGTCTTTGATCAAATGGAAATGGAAGGATGCCTCCAAAAATAGGAATACAAGAGTGTCCATATGGTAAATTCTCCATCTCACTGAGATGCATGGGTAACTAGCCACTAATGTACATATTGCATTTTACTAGTACATAGGAATAAGAACTAGATACATAGATCACTCCAAAAATTGAAACCAAGGAATCATTAACACCAATAATAAAAAACCCCCCATAATGTTGACAAGGGAGAGTCATGATAGGTATAGTGAAACTATGTGAAACCAATAATTTCATGTAGGAGAAACAACCTGAAAATAAAGGGTGTGCAAAACTAAGGCACACATGCATGAGGCAAGAATCGCCAAGATTCATTATTTCCAAGGAAGGGACACTCAATTGAAAAAGGTGTGATGGAAAATGAAAGGCAAACATCAACCCCCCTATGGCACTTTATATCATAGTGTGAGTACAAAAAGCACAATAGGATGTGCAAAATCCCAAAAAAGATATACCAAAGTGGCACTTTATCTCAGTGTGTCTACAAAAGAGAATGTGCATGAAAAGATTTCTACAATGCCCAAATAGGAATGAATACTATAAATACATGAAGAACAACAAAAAATGAGTCATCCCACATAAATGAAAAGCTCCCAAGAGCTAAGACTGCCAAGTAATTCACCAGAGTGCAAAAACACCAAAAATTGAATAAAATGTACTTGGAGAGCAATCTACAAAAACTGCATGGATGGGTATGAAGATCTCTGAAAGATTGTCCCAACGTTGTTGGAATCATGAAAAATAGAGAAATGGGTCAAAATTTACGAGCTCGAGATTGAAAATAGCACCTTTGATTTCAACAGGTTGTAGAATGTACCAGTACTAGAAAATCATGATGAGAACCACACACTAGAAAGTGGAGAAACCAACTTTCTAATGATATCTTGTTTGCCCAATTTTGATATCGTACACCCAAGTTATGGCCAAAAGAAAAAAATAGCTTCTTTAGGGCCAAAGAAGGGACTTGGGTTCCCCTACCAACGTCTATACCATTGACGTCAACATGATGTCATGCTGACGTAGAAAAATATTCACTAAAATATTCCCTCTGCTAGAAAATAATCTAGCCCTTGAAAGAAAAGGTGGTGACATAATATGCTAAAAAAATCCAGAATATTCCTTTAACTCGAGAGATGGTGCCACCAGTTAAAAAATTGCTAGGGAAGGGAAATCGACATCGACATTTATAGATTTCACTAGTAAAAAAGTTTCCAGACAAATAAAGGGCATCACCGGTAAATTTTTGTTACTTTCGATAATTTGTAGAGCCACCGGGTAGCTATTTCTTTCCCCGCAAGCCGGCTTAAACTACCACCAATGGGAAAAAAGACCTCGGTCGTAGGTGAAATGGGGCTCGCAGGGGCCTACATGCAAAAAATAATATGCAATGTTCCTCAACACTATCCATAGGATCAAACAACAAACAAAAATTCCTTCCATGCAAGAGATCTACAAACAATAATATGCAATAATCCTCAATAAGAAAAAGCTACATAATACAAGAGTTCAAGAGAAAAACTCAAGATATCAAGTATTACAAGGCATCGAAGGTATGCTAATACAATGAGGGTTGAGTTTTATATAGGAGCAACCCTAAATGGTAAAGGGATTAGATCATGACAAGTGTCAACATCTCATGCAATGAGATAGAATGATCTAATAGTATCTCTATAGTTAACATAGTAAATCACTCCTAAGTTTAGCTTAAGTGCATGAGAATAAATTAGACTAATAATTAATTAAATATTAATTAATTATTAGCTAATGCATGATTACTCTAATATATATGTATAATTGTGTCATAGTATAAAAAATAATGACTATCAAAAATGGAGCTTGTAAGCTCAATCAAAATATACATGAATGTCTATATATAATATATAAATCAAGCTAGCCTAAGCTACCCCTATCCTCTATCAATGATGGCCCAAGGGATCACCTATCATGTCTATGTCCTGATGGCCATGGCTAATCTTGCTCTATATGTGGTCATGGAGGTGGATAGGGTGACCTCCTAGGTCCTAACACAATATCACTACTCTTTGTCCTCCTCGAATGAGATTTGCTTTGATATCTGATCTATATATAACTAGGCACTCTCTACATTGGTGGCACAACATCCTCATAAATCTCTCTATAATATCTTCTCTCTTGACTAGCCTGATACAACTGTTTACAAAATCTACTATCGGTCCACACATTTTCCCTATAAAGCTCAATGACCACTACTCACCCTTATGTTCCTTGATCACAATAGTATCTCTCTCAATAATAAGCTATATAACCTGAGCCTGTAATTCCTATACCTATTCTTGTAATGCCAAAATCTATGCCTATGAACCATTTCCCTTGATCTTAGCCTCCTCCTCAAGCACATCACAAATAACCTCTCTAATAAGGACATCCTCTAGCCCCTGATCCATGACCACATCCTCCACCTAAACATCATCCTCCTCTTGTGAAACCTCCTCTTATGCAACCTCCTCCCCTTGACCTCCTCCTCCTCCTACATAGCCTCCTCCTATGCAACCTCATCCTCCTTGATTATCACTCCTGAGTTTAGCTTAAGTGCATGAGAATAAATTAGACTAATAATTAATTAAAGATTAATTAATTATTAGCTAATGCATGATTACTCTAATATATATATATAATTGTGTCATAGTATAAAAAATAATGACTATCGAAAATGGAGCTCAATCAAAATATACATTAATGTCTATATATAATATATAAATCAAGCTAGCCTAAGCTACCCCTATCCTCTATCAATGATGGCCCAAGGGATCACCTATCATGTCTTTGTCCTGATGGCCATGGCTAATCTTGCTATGTATGTGGTCATGGAGGTGGATAGGGTGACCTCCTAGGTCCTAACACAATATCACTACTCTTTGTCCTCCTCGAATGAGATTTGCTTTGATATCTGATCTATATATAACTAGGCACTCTCTGCATTGGCGGCACAACATCCTCATAAATCTCTCTATAATATCTTGTCTCTTGACCCGCTTGATACAACTGTTTACAAAATCTACTATCGGTCCACACATTTTCCCTATAAAGCTCAATGACCACTACTCACCCTTATGTGCCTTGATCATAATAGTATCTCTCTCAATAATAAGCTATATAACCTGAGCCTTTAATTCCTATACCTATTCTTGTAATGCCAAAATATATTCCTATGAACCATTTCCCTTGATCTTAGCCTCCTCCTCAAGCACATCACAAATAACCTCTCTAATAAGGACATCCTCTAGCCCCTGATCCACGACCATATCCTCCACCTAAACATCATCCTCCTCTTGTGAAACCTCTTCTTATGCAACCTCCTCCCCTTGACCTCCTCCTCCTCCTACATAGCCTCCTCCTATGCAACCTCATCCTCCTTGATTATCGATGGTAGTTGTGATGCCAAAATCATTGGTGAAACCTTGCCTATGCCTCTATCTTTTCCCCTCCCTCCATCTCCCCCATCATCTCCCCTACCCCTACCCTCCCCCTCGGACATCATCTCATACCTCTTCCCTATCAATCCTGAGGAAAAAGTACCCCAAGATCTATAAATGGAGTAGGCTTGTAATACACCCATCATGTATCATACTCTGGAGTGATGTCTGCATCACCACCTTTGGACTAGCTCCCCACTATATTGGTTGGAGTTGATAAAACTCCTGAAAATTAACCTACTGACCGGTCATAGGTCCCTAATGGCCACCTCTCATTTTGACCAAACAAACATAGCCTAACCCATAGGAACACCCTAGCACTCCCTAATTTTTTGCAACACCAATCTAACAACTACCTCCCAATGATATGTTGAGAGTGAACTGTGCATCCAATCAAATTTCATGTCTACCCACAATATGGAAGGTGCTCTACATCATCATCCCAATCTAGACAATGTTTTTAAGGCCTCCAGGTAAAACCAACAAGCATGTCTATCTCATTCCTCTAATAGCCAACATTCTCAACATGCCTTTGTGTGACTTCACCACTATAGATATATAGATATGGAAGGCCAACAAGTAGATCTTTGATGGTAATTGGTTAGAAAATAGTTATATGCTCCCACACCCACACATGAAGCAATTTCATGCAACATCCAATAGAAAAATCTCCCTTGTAAGCCATGTCATTCAACTAAAAATATAGTATCGCCAAGACGCAAGGGCCCCAAGCATAGATAGTGCCATCTCCCATCATACCCTCAATCATCCATCCCCATCTGATAAGGAAACCATGTCCACACTAATCAAGAACAAGGACGCCAGCTACAACACTATAAATAACAATAATCAACCTCTCATAACAATCCACTAGAGTATCCCAATGGATCTTGTTCTCCTCGACCCCTAAAGCATCGATCTCAAAATATCTTTGTATAGTTTCCAATCTAGAATTAGGATCATATGCAACCCTCTCCCATGAATCAAGATGCATAGAATATGCCATACATCTTCTATAGTATATGTAGCCTTTCCAATGGGAAGATGCAAGGAGTTAGTATTTGAGTACCATTGCTCTTCCAATGCAGTAATGAGTCCCCTATTAGCCCTAATCTCAAGCATGAAAGTGATATAGTACAATCCAAGAGAATGTAGAGTGGCATGCTCGCCCACATCCAGGTGATCCCGAAGCACCATAGACATCATTCAACTCTCGTACGTATAAAGTGATATCAATCTCACCTACGTTCAAACACATTACATCAATCAAAGCATCTTCCTAAACCTATTTGACCATTTAAATTTTATAATTTTTTCCTTAAAAATCCCTTTTTGACTTTTATTGTCAATGTGTCGCTCAAACCATCAAATACATCTGTAGGATAGGGTAAAATCAAGGTACAAAGTACGAATCAATGGTATCAACTACCAACTACCTAAAACTCAAGCCCAAAAGACCCTAATCCAACAATGAAGTACAAATGACAATAGAAAAATAAATAATAAAGCAATAATACCATAATTCATATGTCATAGTTGAATCACCTTCATTGCTCTTATGCTTTCTTGCCCTCAGATTTGTAGTATGCAAGAATATGCCTAATGGTAGTGATAGAAAAATATCAAAGATAGTGGTTGTAGGGTTGAAATGAAAAGGATAGGTCTTTTTTATAGAAAACCAACTCAAAATGAAGGGCTAAGATTAAATGATAAATAACGATGATGATTAATGGATGAGATTGTTTTGGGAGCCAAGAAATAGGGGTTATTTAAGGATGGATGGAAGAGATTAAAAGGTAATAAAACCTTATCAACACTAGTAGAACTTTGCAAATATATGACTAGGTGACTAAAAATTTTAGTCACAACAACTAAAAATGACTAAATTATACACATTTTGTGCAACTCAACTATAAATGAGTAAATAAATGACTAATCTGGTCATTGACTAAACATTTATTTAGTCACAAAAATAAAAATGACTAAATAGTTAGTCATCAAATCCAAAGTGGAAAAAAAATTTAAAAACAATTCACCAATTATTGGTGCGATGTAAACTTATGTGCAATGTATTGGCGTGATTATTCACGTTCATTGCATATTCATTCATCTCGCTTGACCTCACTTCATTCGCCAGCCTAGCATGAGGCATTTTGATCAGTTATACCAGCTACTTGCATGGGCGATAAGGATTCAAAGAGGACTTGGAGACTTTTGAAAAGGCGAGCAAGGGTAAGGAATTCGGAGTTTGTTGAATTTGAATTCATCGAAGCCCTTTGTAGTGAAATCAGATTTGGGGATGCCCTCTGTAGTGAATTCAGAGGTAATTCAAAACCCTCATTACATTAAACACAAATTCAAAATGTTCATTACAATCTACTGCTCTTAATAATTTTCTACTGCTTTAATTATGTTCTTTTACAATCTCGCCACTGTTCTACTTCATAATATGCTCAAGCTAAATATAATAAAATTTGGGTGTCAGTTCCAAATTAGAATTTATTCAAACATTTTTTATACATTTTTGCTACAAGAGTAAACTATCCTTGTGCAAAGTAAACATGTGCTAGATTTACCCACACATTGGAGATCTGAACAAAGATGTTTCCTGCTCTAGCTTCTTGTAGCTATGTAAAAAATTTCTTTGAAATATCAAATTGACCCCTTTCAACTAGCACAAAGGCTGCCTCATTTGTAGCATAAACATTTCCTGGTCTCTGTGCCAACACTTTACAATACAGTTTTATAGCCTTCTCAATATTTTGTGCCTCCACCTTTGGATCCCTCTTCTCATTGCGTAAAGCTGCAAAATAATTCCAATTTCCAAGTGAAATGTTAACATAAGAATTCTTTGCATCTGATTCACTTTGTGCAACTTTGATTGTTTCTTTGCTTTAATCCAATCATCTATTTTCAGCTCCATTTTGCCATAGATAAAGCATTTTATGAGTTTTTATCCACCTTAAGTGCATCCCCAATCAATTCTAGGATTAGTTGGATCTCATTCTGAACCTGAGCCATGGTTGCGAGACGTAGATATGTATCCACATAATCAGGAAACTTGAACAATATTAGCCTGTATAAAACATTTTATTTTTAGTATCATGTAGCTATTCAAACAAACTAGCAAGAATGAATAGTGTTGTGACTTTATCCCATGGTAACTCAAGTGAAACACCACCTTCTTCTAGTAGATGGAAGAATTCCATATCCTTAAAGAGCATAGGAAAAACTACAGAATTAGCACTGGGGCTTTTATTTATGAATTCAACCCAAATGGCATTTCCTAATGCCTCCATAAAATTTTGTTGAGCCAAATCTAGTTCATCACGCTCAAAATGAAGAAATCCAATGTTGTTTAACAATTTAATGGGTACATCTTCTCTACTCTTCTTCAGAAGAGACTTTGGCATCTTAAGAGAATCTAAGGATGCATTGGGTTCTAACGATATTAATAACTCACCCATCTTGATAAATGCATGGGCATCAGGTGGATCTATGTGAGTTTCCTTTCTTAAAATTTCCAATACCTTCTCTGCCAACCCTTGCTGAGCATATATATGGCCTACAACTTTTAAGGTCTCACAATTCTCAGGGTGGACCTCCAAAACCTTTTCAAATTTTGAGAGAGAACTCTTAAGATCTTCCCATGAACTTAACAATTGCTTCTTCGTTCTTGAATGTGTCTAAACTTGGTGGTTCTTGTTGATCCCAATCTATTAATTATGGGTAAACAAGGGGAAAAGCATCATCAGTACTGTCAAGGGTCATGGTGTAGGCAGATAAGGTAAAGACGGAAGTGGATTCATCAGGTTCCCAGAAGGTTTCAATCCAAGCTTCTATTTGCAAGGAGATATTTTGTTGGGGTTTTGATGAGTTTTACAGGGAACCAATCATAAGCATTTGAGTGAATCTTTGTTCAAGGGTAAGCTTGCCACGTTCTCTAAATATTTCATCAAGATCAAGGTTAGTAGTGGAGGATAAAGAATCCCATTCATACTCATTGGAATCAGCGTCAAATTTGTAAGATTCCTCAGATGTCTTGATCCCATTTGAAGCATCAAGGACCTCATTCAAGGTCAACTTAGTACTTGGAGGACTCGGTTCTGGTGGAACATACCCTAACCCAACATATTTTGGTAATTTAGGAGGCAATAAAGGTTTTGATATCCCATTTTTGTTTAAACCAAGGCCATTGTGTCCATCATATCCTTGTTGCTTCATTAAAAGGAACCCTTTTGGATATCGCTTAATTGGTAGTTGTTTAGGTTTTATCTCCTCCTTTTCTTTATATAGCCATGTGTAAATGTGGTCATCCAAATATTCTTTGGCTTACTCCCCCCATTTAGTGAAGGTGGTAGGGGGGTTATGGATAACAACATTAGGATGCACAAGATGTGGCTTACCATAAGACTTTGGTGATTTGGGTAGCTTTCCAATGTAGAATAAGCTCTTCATGTTGTACTCTCTACATCCTTTGTCTTGAATCTATATTTTGGGTGTGGATGGTGGGGTTAATGGAGTGGATGATTTGATGAGGGTAGATGGATCAATGTAGTTTGATGAAGTGGAATATGAAGCCTCTCGATTTATGGGCACTTGAAATTCAATGGTTCCTTTTACGTTTGTGCAATACTAAAAGGGATCAAGGTCGCCAAGAATATTAATTACAGTGTCGTTATGTGGGAACTTGAGGCATTGGTGGTATGTGGATGGGATAGCCCTCATGGCATGAATCCATAGGCGGAAAAGGAGAAGGTTGTAGTGTAAATCCAGATCCAAGACATGAAACACTGTGTTTTGTATTGCTGGACCAACTCTTATGGGAAGCTAAATTACTCCTTCAGACGAGTGTTAAGTATCATCATAAGCATTAATCACAATTTTATTGGTTTGGTCTATGCAATTATTAGAATATCCTAATGCTTTCACTAATTTTAGTGAGAAAATGTTCAGACCTGCTCCACCGTCTACTAGGACTCATCTGATCATATGTTTATTAACACAGACTTCAAGGTGTAGGGCATCATTATGATTAGAACTTTGTGTGGAAAATTCTTGTTTAGAGAAGGTGACATGATGCGGCATAGCTAGGTACCCAACCATGGCCTGAAATTCATTGACATCTAGATTGGCAGGTACAGATGCTTCTTGCAAGGTGTTATCAAGGATAGCTTTGTGTTGTGGTGATATGCGAAGGAGTTCTTGGATAGAAATATGTGTGGGAGTCTTCCCTAGCTGGTCTAGGAGATTGTACTAGCTTTTTGGTTTCAAATTAGAAGGAGGTTTTGGAAGAGTTATCTTAGCTCAACAAATGGTGACATCGCACTCAGAACTTGGCTTATTTATGGTAATGGTGGCAATGTGATCATCAAAGGGTCTTATGTTAAGGATAATAGTGCTATAATCATGTTTGATGGTGGTATAATTAGCATTGTTGTTATTTCCTAAACTAGAGGATTTTCTTTTGTCATGATCTTGCAAGGGAGTTTAAAATATGGTATGATCAAAATTTGTCTTTCCTTGTGAATTTTCTACTGAAATTATTCCCTAATCAATGAGGTCTTCAATGACATTTTTGAGTGTCCAGCATCTAGATGTTTTGTGTCCTTTTCTACAATGATATTCACAATATTCATCTTCTTTCCACCAATCAGGTTTGATCAATGAGGGTTCATATTTTTTGATGTCTGGTAGTTGGATGTGGTTGGATTACAAGAATTTTTTTAGGACTAATTCAATGGGTTCACCCAATTGGGTATATGTTCTCTTGGTGCAGGGAAGACCTTTGCATTGTTGATTGTTTTGTACGGTGTTCAATATTTGACTTTGACCTTGTGTTTGGGTACTTGATGTGTTTGACATGTTTGAAGTGGAAGGACCTTTGAGGTGAATGGTAGGAGCTTTATTTATCACTTTAGCATTGACAACTCCATCATTAGTGACATTCTTATTTCAGGACCAATATTTTCTTTTGTCATTATTAGGCTTCAAAGTCTCTTTTTGTAATTTAACCAATCCTTTTGCAAAAAGAACTTTTTCAATAAGGACTTTCTCAAGGATTTCATCGAAAGTTGTGCAACATTGGATTTGAAGCCCACTCGTCATTTCAACATTTACGTTTTCTATAAACATGGTGACCAGTTGTTTCTTAGGAATGTGAAAAGGGAACTTTCTAGCTAAACTTCACCATCTTTGGTAAAATGAGGTAAGTGAATCCCCTTATTCTTGTTTGGTTAAACATAATATTGCAAGGGTCACACCACTTTCAATATTGAAGGAAAATTAATTAATGAATTTATTGGCTAGTTCACCCCATGTTCTAATTCTTGAAGGATAATGTGCAAACCAATCAAGGGATAGCTCCATGAAACTTCGTGGGAATAGTCTCAACAAATAGGTGGGATCATATTCAACTTCCATACATGACATATCAAATTCTCATATGTGTTCTATTGGGTCTCCTTTCTCTTTGTACTTGGGTAAAGGTGGTGTCATGGAGTGAGGGGGAAAGGGCGACATGTATAGATTTTCGTCGAATGAAAAGGGGCACAATTCCTCCATGGAATAGGTTTTCTTGTTGCTTCCCAATTGCATGTTTGTCATTTGTTGTTGGGTGGCCTGTATTTGTTGCATCAAAGTATCTGCAAGAGATGATGTTGTATTGGTTTGATTTGGTGTTATGATGTTAGTGTTGAGGTCATATGTTGGATTCAAATTTTAATTGGAGTTTTGTGGCATAGGACCTTAGTTACATTGTTGATATTGATGTGTAAATGTGGCATTTTTGTTGGTATGATTTGGATGGATATTGGCATTTAGATTGGTCCCAAAGGTCATGTTTATATTTGGTATGTTGTTTTGGAATTGTTGTGTAGGTCCTTAATTTTTTCCTTGGTTTTGAAATGTTGGCCCTTGATTCGTGTTTTGAAAAGATGGTGTGGGTCCTTGATTGGTATTTTAAAATGTAGGTCCTTGATTGGTGTTTGAGAATTTAGGTCCTTGTAATGTAGGAGTGGGCCCTTGGTTGGTGTTTTAATTTGGGATTTTTCGTGGGACAATGTGAATTCTCCTAGATTTATTGGGTTGATTTTGATTTGGTGGGGTATTGCTTTGGAATTGGAATGGAGGGCCTTGATTCATGTTTTGAAGTGTGGGTGTGGGACCTTGATTTGTAGGAACTTGGTTTATGTTTTGAAAAAGAGGATTTGTGAAGGTCTTACCCATGGAATTGGATGTGCTACCAAATGTAAAACTTTGTCCTTGTGTTGTTGCATGGATCGCCTTATTTCTAAATGTGGAGATGCTAGAGATATGTGTGTTGTTGTCCCAAGTGGTATAGTTGGAATTTGTTGTGAAGATGGCATCCCTAATGCAAATGGGTTTTGGATATCTTCTTCTACAATGGTTGAGACATCAAATCCTTGAGGGAGTTTAGCACCCTTTTTTGCTAGTGCATAAAATAATCTATTAGGATCAGCACTAATGAGCTCATCTACTGTGCATAAAATCCTTGGGTCTTGGTAAGCTCTTTCAATCTCTTCGGGTGTCATTCTCTTGTTGAATTCATCTAGACTTAGATTGTCCAATGTGTTGTTTTGGTCTCTTTGTGGTGTTTCTCTTCATGGAGAGGATTGATTTGAATTTGATCCAAGGGTGGTATCATGAAAGGGGTCACTTGAGAAATCCATGTCCTTTATTTTAGTTTGTGACCTTGTTTCAACCATGTGATACTTGCAAATTGGAAGGTAATGCAAGGTGAGAATGAAGCTAAACTATATTTTTGGTATTTTTTGGTTATAAGGATGCAAGGTTATCATGTGAGGATAATGATGACTAAAGGATGAAGCTAAATGAAGCTAAATGAAACTAATGGGTGCAAAGGATACCCAAGGTAAAATAATTGATGATCAAGGAAAATTATATAGAGACTAAATGATGCCAAGGTTAAGATGAAATTAATCTATGTTTTTTTGTGTTTTTGGAATATAAGGATGCAAAGTGCCAAATCTAAGATTACTAGGTGATGGGATGATAGTGATGCTATGGTTAAAGGGTATGATATGAATATAAATGACACTAAGGATAATGAATCTAAAATTTGAGACAAAGGATGGTAACCAAACTAATGTAGGTCCAAGATAACAAACCCAAATGTCATTGACCTTTGTGATAATCAAGATGATAGTTTGACAAGGTGAGTCTAAACTAGGACACAATCTTGAGACTCAAGTATTGACTAAAGATGACATTGAAAAAGGTTGGTAAAGTGAAAGATGAAGGTCAATGAAAAATTGGATAAGAAACCATGGACTGTCCAAAGGCTTAGTAGTCTTCCTATGTCTAAAATTTGAAAGGTAGAGTGCAACCTAAGGTCTAGGATTAATTTTGTAAGGATGCAACCTAAAATGTTATGCAAACCTGAATAAGGATGATGGAATGGACTAGTAAAGGCCTAAAAGTCTCTGGTTTAGAATTCAAGGTCACTGTTAAAATGAATTGATTGAATTTTGGACAAGGATTTTGTGAATTTTAGTTTATCAAAAAGTTGCGACACTATTTTCTTAGATGCGTCGTTTTCGATTGCAGGTTTTTTTTTAGTAGTTACAATTCATAATATCAGTTGCAGCTTTGTTTCTATAGATTTCATGTAGGATATTAGTTGTGTTTTTCCATTGAGTAATTATAGCACAAAAATGTAGTTGCAGGCCTATTTTTGGCAATTGTGTTTCATAGTGTTGATTTTGCAATTTTGATATTTTGACCTAGTTTTTGCGTGGGTTTTTGACTGATTTTGATGAAATTTTGTGGGATGAATTTTGGAAAACACTAAATATAGTCACATACACTTTTTTGATCTAATTTTGAGTGTGAAAAAATTTTGATTTCAAAATAAACATTCATATACAACATGCACAACCTAGGCTCGAAAAAGATACCACTCGCTAGATCCCCACTTGGATTTCTCTAGCCAACCAAACAAGGTGGACAACTAGAGATTTGGTGTCATTGGCTCCCCCTTACATGACACTCACTTCTTGGGCACACCAAGTCTCAATTCCCCAAAGAGGAATTTTTGCCTCTACACATGAATGGTGAAAACATGGGGTGGCTTTAGAATGACCATTCCTACACTAGCTGTGAAAGGGATTTTGGCCACTAAACAATTGGTTCTTAGTAAGGGAATTCGTTCAAGGTGGCCATACATGCAGCAATATTAGCTCAAGATTATTTCAATCAAGAGGCCTCCCAATCCCTTCCTAAGAAAGGATTTTAACGTTTCATGCGGACACTACGGGTGGCACTTGTTGGTATGACACATTCGCACCTGTTGCTTATGACTTTCGTCACAAGCACATTTTTTATATAGCATGGTTCAAAAGAGCTTGGCTTTAGCTTATTATCGCTTGGGTCATTCCCACTTTTTGAAGTAGGGTGGTAAGCCTCTAAAAGGTATACAAAATCAAGGAACTATGTTGTTTAATTATCTCCCAAATCGCATGAAGCACAAGGAGAGAGCATACACAACGCCTTTGCCTCACACTTGCATGGGGTTCATTTTAATTCCAAATCCAAATATGGGGGTGGTTGTACAAGTGGCAAAGAAATGCTTTGATCCTCAAGATAACCAAGTGGCACAATAGGAGAGCATACACATCCAACGACAAATTGCAAACCACAAAACACAAAAAAAAACACTTGTTAATTTTAACCCTTTGCTTATGATGAAACAAAAACTTGGATTATTTTTAGGCCAATGACATGTGATGCATGTTCATTTTAAAACTCATGAGTGAGAAAATGTATTTTTTTGTTCATTTTAAATCCTTATGAATGAGAGATGCAAGTTCATTTTACTCTTATGATTTTACTCACATCAACCCCTAAAGGTAAAAGAACTCACATTTTAAGAAAAATTTCAGACTTTTTGGTTTTTTTGTTTGGGTCCTAGTTTTACTACGCCTGCACAAAAAATTGCAGTGCTTTTGAGCCGACTTACAGCGCTTCGATTCTACAAATCAACGCCTTTGCGAACATTTGTGGTGCCTTTGTCGTGACTTGCAGTACTTGCACATTGACTCGTCGCACCTCTGTCTTACAGAGTGGCACTCTTACTTTAAGATAGAAGGATCAACATATTTAGTACTTTCTATCATCTTTGGCTTTTTGCATAAATAATCAACCTAGAAAACAACAGTAATTTGCATCGTTTGAACATACATAATTAGCATAATCAGAATTTAAGCTAAAACTATGCAAATCTACTTTATAAACGCAAGTGCAACTTTATTTGTTTTGGTACCTCTGTTTTTAGGGTAAAATCTTTTTTCTATAACTCTACGCTTTTGGTTTATTCTATCTGCAAAATGGTGCTTTTATTTTATTTTTAGATTTTGAAGTTTTAGGCTAACATGTTGGACTAACAAGTGGTGTAGTTGATCGAATTGTACAAGATTAAGAAAATCAAATTGGGTTGATGCAAGAAGTTGGGTCCACAAAAAGCTCAAAAAGTGAAAGTGTTTTTGTTGTTTTTCAGAATTTGTCACACTTGGACTAAAATTTTGAGGCACTTACACAATGAATCTTAAAAAAAGTCACTAATATGAAATTTATAATTTTGAATCTAGTTTCCAAATATGTAATTTATTCAAATATCCAGATGATAGAAATTAAATTTTGATAGGGATGTATACAAATCACTTTTTAAAAGTCCCTATTCTTTTACCATACCATACACGTGTACGGACACCACTTTTTGACCCAAATAAAAGTATTTTGATAATTTTTTGGGGGAAAGAGGGCTAACAACATGAATATTGATGAGGATTTTTTTTATTGAATTTTTATTGGCTTTAATTGATTTTTAAAAAAATCAACATGTACAGACAACATAATTGGACCTAAACTAAACATTTTTTGAATCTTTTTTTTTCATTGTGTAGAGAATTATCTGAAGATTGATTCCATATAATTTTTTTACAAGAAATTTAACCAAAAAATAGTTATTAAAAAACAAAAAAATCGTGATATTTCAAGTTTAAGGACTAGTTTGCTTAGAAATTAATTAAAAAATAACAAATATAATCCAATCTTAATAAAAATTATATATTTGAAAACTAGACATCGTGTTCTCTAATGGTTTTTAATTTTATAGATTGATTCAAAAAAAATTCCATCAACCATATTGCCAAAGTTGGAAATTCTTATTCAATCTGCCTTAGTTTTTTAGTTGTAGGTCAAAGGCAAAGGGTCAGATTGCCAAGCCTTTCCCGAGCCTAAAACCAAGGCTACATGTGGGTTGGAGATTCAAATTTTTAATAATGCTTAAAAATGCGTACGCATTACAAAACACATACATGTTCTTTATCTGTTTGATTATTTTAAAAATTAAATGCTTTTTAGAAATGCATAAGTGTTTTGCATTTCAAAACGCATACGCGTTTTAAAACACGTACACATTTCTAAAAGGTATTTATTTTTTAAAATAACATGTTATAAAACGCGTACGCATTATAACGCGTACATGTTTTTTAGCGCATATGCATTTTTTTAGGCTCAAGTACCCGATGCATAACGCATACGCATTTTTTAATAACATGTACGCATTTTGTGTGAGATGTTTTTTTTTGGTCAAAACTTCCTCTCTTCGTGGACCCAACTTCTTGCTTTTACCCAACTACTAATATGTGGTTTTGTAGGACGTTTGTAGAAGATTTCATTTTTCCACTAAATTAGGCACTAACAGTAGAGTAGTGGGTAAATGAACTTGTATGTCATGTTTGGAAAGGTGCAATAGACATATGCTCTCCCCTCGCACTTAGAGCGATCTTGGGGATCAAAAATATTTTCACTTATTCATTCTTGTTTAGTTTGTTTTAGGTAAAAATAAGGTGTGCTAGTTTTGTGTGTATGCTCTCCCCTTGTGCTTCACATGATCTTGGGGATCAAAAACACCTAGCATACCTTCCCCTTTAGGGGGTTGCCTAGGGATTACATCACCCTAGGGGAGAACCTCAACCACATGTTACCGACGGGGTATAAAAAGGGGGGAGAACAAAATTTGCACCCCAATATAGTTGTGTCATAATTGGTGAAGCTCTGATTGCTTAGGGTGATTCCAAGCTAGGAGTGAAGGGTTGGTCCAAGATTTCTGACTAAAAGTTCCTGACACATGCTTGTGATATACTAGTGTTCATGATTGTACCTCACACACCCTCTTGGTGTTTAGAGGAAACCCTAGAAAAATATTGTGTAACCCAAATAAGGCCTTCGAACGTATATAGGTGTAGTGCAAGGGATGTAGATCATACCCTGAAGTTACTCACCACATACTCCCTTAGGTTGAGATAGAAATATTTGTGTGGGCTTGAAATTCTCCCAAGGAGAGAGAGAGAGAGG
This sequence comes from Sequoiadendron giganteum, assembly GCA_007115665.2. Classification (NCBI taxonomy): domain Eukaryota; kingdom Viridiplantae; phylum Streptophyta; class Pinopsida; order Cupressales; family Cupressaceae; genus Sequoiadendron; species Sequoiadendron giganteum. Next base: position 36,793,917 of record CM021104.1, on the reverse strand, counting down.
TGTTCCCATGGAATTCGTTGATGACCCTGTGTTACTGGATCTCTACCTATCCACCTTCACGAGAAAGGTTGCTCCACCTAAGTATCAAGGAGTATTAACCCAAGATTTCTTGGGTGGTGGGCTTGCACTAGTATATAAACCCACTTTAATAATTTAGTTTTGTGAACAAGTGCTTGGAGTGTCTTCTTGTGCAATACCAATGGAAATGAATCAACCAAGGGACCGAGGATTGACCATACCCTACAAAATTCTATCAAACTTGGCCATTATGTTTTATTGTTTTTTCAATCTCTTGCCAAAATAATCTTACTATAAAACTACGTTTGTGACCAAAAATATTGTTCCTCTACCAAAAATCCCCACACCTGCACTTTGAAAAATTGCTCCTGCACCCTACCATACCATCACTATCATTTTGTGCTTCTATCAAAAATACATGTGCTTGTGTCCTCTAAAACTATGCCTACATTTGGCTCTATCTGCAGAGTTGCACCTGTGTTTGGCCACAAAACCTAAGTCCCTTGACTATGACCTTGTAGGGTTTCTTGATTAGTTTGACACATTCTACAACTCAACCATTTTTTGACCATCATTAACCCTACCATTTTACACCTCGTTGCCTTTACCAAAATATTGTCATTTGTCATCCCCACATAATCAATCCTTAAAATCCCCTTCCCCCTAAAAGGAAGTCAAGTGAGCAAAAACAACTTCCTACACTAATATAAGTAGGGGAGAGATACAAAAAATAAATTCAAAAACCTTATATAGTTATAGAAAAGAGAAACACATAGGAAGAATGAGACAAGACAACAAGTACACATAAAAAACAACACCAGATATACGTGTGGAAAACCCTTTTGACTAAAAAACCCCACCCTCCAAAAGCACAGTACTTCTATATTATTTCAAATAATGAATACAAATTATCTCCAAGTATAAAGCTTCTTCGATAAGTGCTTCAAAACAAACATGTATTCTGGAGTAAATTCGACAGCACTTTGTTACCTGCAAACAAACTATGCATTCTACAATGCAAGGCATCTAATATATAGAGAAATGCAATCAAGAATAAGTGTCTAGAAGAGGATGGGCATCCAAATCCACATGGCACAATATCCCACACCATACACATGCATTTGGACACTTGTACAATATTCCCTTACACCCCTTACAATTGTCATAACATGCAAATATTCCTTCCTCAAGCTTGGGCACCTAAAATATGCTAAAAATAGGCTATGAAAGATGCCTTACACATCTTACAACTGTCATAGAATCTATCATAACTGACAAAAATTACACCTGTAAGAGATTTTTTCATAACTAACCAAGAATATTTGATTCTCTTGCAACCTGTCATAACCCAACTTGGGTGCCAAATTTCTCCATGAAAAAAAAATACCTTATCACACATCATAGAATCAGTCATAAGTTGTCATAACTTTTCATAGGTCCAAGATTCCAAAGTGGGAGGCCTACCTCCACTTGGGATGATGATGTGTCATCCAATCACCTCCAACAGGGATGCCACCAAACCAGTGGGTCCCAATTGATGACATGACAATGTAGGCAATTAAATAATACAAACAAATACAATAATACATTAAATTAATCAATATTATGACTCTAAGGTTGAGACACCTTAATCCTAACATTCTCCCACTTGTCAAAGACTTGCCAAGATTCATATGAAATCGTCTACTTAAGGTCCCAAGGCCCAAGGAATTGGAACACCATCTGAACTTCTTTGCACTCACTGGTTTTGTCAGTGCATCTACAACATTTGCAAAAGTTTCAGCCTTTTCCAATTTCACCTTACCATCTTCTACCATATCACAAACAAAATGATACTGAACATCAATGTCCTTTGTTCTAGCATGGAAGGTAGGATTCTTTGCTAGGAAAATCACACACCACCTATTGTAACAAATAGTAATTTGTCATGCATCTTGTGATCCTAATAAAATTCTACTCCTAATGTGAGATGCTAGATAAAAAACTAATAATGCAACGAGAAGAAATAACAAGATAAAAGAGCACCTCAATGATTAGCCTAAGAAAATGGATAACATGAAAGCAAGATAAAACAAATGGAATTCTTGTTATACCTTCATGTTGTTGTTTCCTTGGTTGGCCCTTGATCTTTGAAGTCTTGTGTGCTCCTTGGATGCCAATGAAGTGAAGTGGATGCAAGATGCAAGATGAATTGATGATGCTAAGTATTATGATGGATTAGAGCTCAAATGGTAAATTTGCAAGAGTTTGTTTACAAAATACTTGATCCTTAAAATAAGGGAAATGAAGGGATATTTATAGGCTAATTGGAATTCTCTAGAGAATTCAATGGTTGGGATTGATCCAACAAGATCAAGATGAAGGGCTATGGTGAGTTGAGGATTCACAAGCCCTCACATCTTGACATGTGGAACGTGAGATGTCTTAGGGTGGAGTGATGTGGAAATGAGGTGGAAGAGAAGGACAAGAGGTGGAAGGAAAGTACATGAGGTGGATGAAGGACAAGTACCTTGGGGGATGAGAAGATTTCCTCAAAAAGGAACTTCTTGTCCCCAAATGAGGATGAAAGAGACTTTTGAGAAATTTTAGAATTCCTCAAAAATCTCCATGGGAAAAGGGGAAGTGTGTGGGAAAAATAAATGTAAAAATTTAATTGGAGAGTTTATTGGATAAAAGGAGTCTCCAAAAAGTTGGAGATTTGTCACATGTGGGTGATGTGAGTCCAAGGTCTAGAAGCCTTCTAGAATCTTGCATGGGGGATGAGGAAGACCTTGGAAAGACAAAAGTGAATTAAAAATTCACATGGGGAAGAGAGGAACCTTGGAAAAATAAATGTGAATTAAAAATTCACATGGGAAAGAGAGTCCAGGCTAAAAATGGTAAGTGGAAAGGTTGACCAGAAAAGGTAAGCTAAATGTGGTTAATGATTCTGATTAAGGTTGTGCAAACATAGGATTAGGATAATTAATGAGAGATTAGGGACAAGTGGGAGATTATGGAGGATGTGACACTTAATCAAGATTAAGTGGTGCACATCCTAATCACAGATTAATTAATTTAATCTAGATTAAAAGAGGGTTATGGAGAATGTGACAAGGAGAGAGAAAAAGGGGAATTAAAAATTGATTTTAATCCAAATGGGTTAAGAGACTAAATTAAATAATCTGTCATATTTATTTAATTTAGAGAAGAAAAGGGATGGGGTAAAGTATTTAATTTATTTTAATTACATACTTTAGGAACCTTAGGCAGAAAATGAAATAATGATTAAATAAATTATTTAATCACTATTAATGAAATAGATGAATAGAGTAGACGATTTTTTATCATATGGAAGTGATCAAATTTGGATGTCTACACATCTAAACCAATATCATAACACATTCTCTTAAGCCAAATGGCTTCCTTACAAGAATGAGTGGTTGCCATGTACTTTGTTTCTATCATGGATAAAGTGAATACAGTCTATTGCTTACTCATCCAGCTAATAGCACCACCAAACATCATAAAGATGTAATAACTGGTGGATCTTTTGTTATCAATTTTACCTACCCAATTTGAATCCACATATCCACGAATACTCACATAATGTTGAGGTCAAGTAGGATAACCATGAAAACACAAAGCATACTCAGAAGTACCCCATAAATATTTGAGCACTCTCTTAACTGCATCCCAATGCACCTATCCGAGATTTAGCCATAAAATGGCTAAGGACTCCCACTAATTGGGAAATTTTTGGTCTCATACACACCATCACATACATCAAATTTCCAACTGCACTCACATATGGTACTCTAGTCATGTACTCCATCTCAATATGATATTTTGGACAATCATTCATAGAAAGCTTCATCCCCTACATCACAGGAACAACTCACTATATGTAACTTGCCATGTTGAATCTCTCCAACACTGAGTTCACAAACTTGCTCTGGCTTAACCAAATATTTTTGTTAGCTCTGTCTCTCATGATCTCCATTCCCAGAATGTAGCTAGCTTCACCTAGGTCTTTCATCTCAAATTGTACTGACAATTGAAACTTCAAATTTGAAATCATACTCTTACCATTCCCAATAAACAACATATCATCTACGTATAAAACAATAATGATAATGCAACCATTATTAGATTTATATTACACACAATGGTCAAATTTAGATCTCTAAAATCCCAATGGAAACACATAGGTATCAAACTTCTGGTACCAAATCCTAGGAGACTATTTCAAACCACAAAGAGACTTCTTCAATTTGCAAACCAAATTTTCTTTACCTTTTTCAATAAAATGCTTTGGTTGTGACACGTAAATCTCTTCCTCCAATTCACCATGAAGAAATTTTGTCTACACATCCATTTTTTCATCCTCTAATTCATACATTGTTGCAAGTGACACAAGAATCAAATAGATGTCAGCTTTTCTATAAGAGAGAATATCTCCCCATAATCAATTCCCTCCACGTGTGAAAACCCCTTAGTGACCAATTATGCCTTATACTTCTCAACACTACCATTAGGACAATACTTCCTCTTGAAAATCCATTTATAACCAATAGGTTTGCATCCAACAAGAAAAGGTACTAGATCCCAAGTCTTTTTTTTCTTTAATGCAACCATCTCCTCATCCATGAATTTCATCCAAGAATCTACATCACTCATACCCATAGAATCTCTAATAGTCCTAGGCTCATTTATGTTCACAATCAAGGGAAAAATGAAACTGGAATCCAATAATGAACAACCAAACCTTTTTGGTTGTCACCTAACTCATGTAAACCTCCTCAACGACTGAGGTTGAGGTTCTTTTCCTTCTTCAAAATTTTTAGAGTTGCTTGAGCTGCCCTCATTATCAAGTCCAATAGGAGTGCATAGTTCATATTTCTTTTGAGTAAATGGAATCTGAACTACCTCCTTCTTTTGTTTCTCCTTTTTCTCTTGCTATAACTCAATTATGGAAGGTTTCATCTCTCTAAAAATCACACTTCTGCTATAGTTAACCTTAAGATCTTTTGGATCCCAAAGCTTGTACCCTTTCACACCAATAGATCATAGTCGATAAAGATACACTTAACTACCTTGTTCTCCAACTTTGACCTCTTCTCAATCGAAACATGAGCGTAAGCTTCACAACCAAATACTTTGAGATGTCTCATTGAAGGATTTTTACTAGACCACGCCTCCATGGGTGTATTTCCAATAAGTGTCGATGTAGGAGATCTGTTGATCAAATGACATGCAGTGGCTACTGCTTAAACCCAAAACTTCTGCTCAAGGCTAGCACCACTCAACATACTCCTATCCATCTCCATCAATGTTATGTTCATCCTCTCTGTAACTCCATTTTTCTATGGATGTAGGGATTTGTCTTATGTCTCTCAATCCCATGCTCTTTACAAAACTTTTCAAACTATATGGAATAAAACTCACCACCATTGTTAGTCCTCAAACACTTAATCTTTCTACTAGTCTAATTTTCTACCGAGGCCTTAAACTCCTTAAATCGACTAAAGACTTCAACTTTACTTCTGAGAAAGTAAACGAATGTCCTTCTACTGTAATCATCTACGAAAGAAATAAAATATACATAATGAAGGAACATTCACAGGACCAAAAACATTTGAATGAACATAGTCCAAAACCCCATAAGACTTGTGAGAACTAGAGTAAAAAGAAACATGATGTTATTTTCCATAAACCCAATGTTAGCAAAAGTCAAACTTGAGATTGCAATCATCAAGGCCTTCAACAAGGCTCTTATTTTTTAGTTTTCTAAGACCCTTCTCACCAATGTGACCAAGTCATTAGTGTCATAACATTTTCTTCTCTATAGGAAGATTCATTTCTATGGATTGAGCACCCTTAGGTACCCAAAATACATGACTATCGGATGCAGCTACAACACACTTCTTCATTACATGATCTAATGGTGAAGATGAAGAATCCAAAGGTATCTTCTTTGGTACATCTAAAGAACTATTGCACTGTATTGTGCATGTATCCATCTTGTACAAAGTGCCAACATGAACACCCTTAGCCAACACCATACATAATCTTGTCATCTTGAATCCTCCACCAAAGAAAACAACTTGCACTCTCGAATCACTCAATCTACTTACAGAAAGTAGGTTTCATGCCAAACTTGGGATATGCAAGACACCACCAATCCCCTTCACTCTTCCACTAAGAAATATGATTTTGACTCTTCCACAACCAATGATATTCAAGTGAGAGTCATCACCCAAGTATACCTTTCGGCCATCGTACTCTTCATACTTCAAAAATAAACCTCTATGAGAGGTCATGTGAAAGGATGTACCTAAATCTATCAACCAAACATCTTCCAATGCATGGGTTGCCAAGGTTGCAAAAAATGCTTTTTCTTCATATTGAGATGATTTTTCAAATTCATAATCAAAGAAAGACTTGTTTTTATTCTTCTTCTCCTTCTTGTAATATTTTCAAAAGTGAACAGTTTTGCCACAATTCCAAAAAAAATCCTTGGACTTCCTATCGAGAGGATTATATCTCCCTAGAGACTTTGACTTTGATTTCTTGTCCTTCTTTTTTCATTTCTCCTTCATTCTACCATGAACAGCAAGGCCCTCCTTGGCCATCTCAGAAGACTTTCTTTGCATCTCTTTAGATAACAATGAAGCAACCACCTCATCCATCTTGAAAGTGGTTGTTGTGCTTCCAATAGCCATTACTAGGTGATCCCATGAGTCTAGCAATGAACACAACAGGAGCATGCAATGGTCTTGTTCATCAATATTTTCTCCAACATAAACTATTTTAACAATCAACATGTTAAAAGCATTCAAATGGTCTGCCACGAATCCTCCATCTTCCATCTTCAAAGAATACATATTCTTTCTCAGGATTAACTTGTTTACTAGGGATTGAGCTTGATAAATGTCTCCAAGTTTCTTCCACAAAGAAGTAGCAGTTTTCTCTTCATAAACATTTAGGAGAATAGAATCAACCAAACAAAGTCTAATCAAACGCTTGGCTTTCTAATCCTTGAGATCCCAATCTCCTTGTTACATGCTCGATGGTTTGGTTCCAGAAATACCAACCCATAGCTCATGATCTACGAGCATATCTTCCATCTTGGGCTTCCAAAGCTCAAAATTACCACCATTAAACTTCTCCATCTCAATCCTTGTGGATGTTCTTGCAATCATTTTCCTAAAATAAGGTCACAAAATACACTTTTGCAAAACTCCCACTAAAACAAAGATCAGCTCAAAAAACCCTTCTAAACCAGAAAAGGAATCAAGGTTGGTCAGGCTTTGATACCAACTAAAAGTAAGTCAGGTGAGTAGAAACATCTTCCTACACTAATCTAAGTAGGGGAGATTTACAAAAAAAATCTTCAAACACCTTATACAGTTATAGAAAATAAAAAAACATAGGAAGAATGAGACGGGCATCAAGTACACATAAACAAACAACACTAGATATACGTGGGAAAAACCCTTTTGGGTAAAAACCCCACCCTCCAAAAGCACAATGCTTCTATATTATTTAAAATAGTGAATACAAAGTATCTCCAAGTAAAAATCTTCTTCAACAAGTGCTTCAAAACAAACACATGTTTTGGAGTAAATCCATTAATCAATTTATCCCTTGGGATACATCATCATTAATCTCACCCTAATCATCTCCTAATCATCCAAAATCGCCCCATTTCTAATCCTATCATTATCCTTGCAAACTAAATTTTTCATTAAGGTTTAGTCTTGATCCCTAGCCACCTTACTAATCTAGGGGTAGCTTAAGAACTTACCTATTTTAAGTTCCATCCTTGGTTAGCCCATCCTTTTGGATTCCTTAGCTTGAATATTTGGCTCCCTTAAGTTAATTTTTTTTAAAAAATTATGTAGACATCCACATTTGACCACTTCCATATGGCCAAATCCGTCTCCTTACGCCTCTATGAAATCAATATTAATTAATGTATTTACTTAATTAAGATTTCACCTTTTGCCTAAGGTTCCTAAAGTATTTAATTTAACAATTAAATACTTTATCCTTTATCCTTTCTTCTCTAAATTAAATAAACATATCAATTATTTAATTTAGTCATTTCCCCCTTTTTTGAATTTAAATCAATTTTAAATTCATCATTTTTCTCTCTCCTTGTCACATCCTCCATAACCCCTCTTCTAATCTGGGTTTATTTAATTAATCCGTCATTAAGATGTGCACCACTTAATCAAGATTAATGTCACATCCTCCTACATTTCCCACTTGCTTCTAATCCCTCGTTAATTTTCTTAATCATGTATTTGCACAATCCTAATCTAAACCCCTTGCTATATTTAGCATGCCCTTTTTGGTCGACCTTCACATCTTCCATATTTGGCATAGGTTCTCTTCCCCGTGTGAATTTAAAATTCACTCTTTATTCCTCCAAGAATCCCCCTCTTCCCATGAATTTAAAATACACTTTTGATTCCTCCAAGGAATCTCCTCTTCCCCGTGTGATCATTGAAAGGTCACATCAAGTCACATGAAGGCCAATAACCTTCCATTATAAGGTCCTTGTTGTATCCACAAGGCACTTTTCAGCCTCCTCCATAAGCACCTTGTCTTATCCATAAGGTGCTTATCATATGAATTTAAAATTCATATTTATTCTCCCAACCACCTTATCCCCTTCAATCATGTGAATTAAATATTCACATTTATTTATCCAACCAATTCTCTCTTCAAATTCCTCTATAAATACCCCCCTCTTACATGCTTTAAGGGACCTCATGCATTTAGTAACAAACTTATGACCTTAAGCCATTCAAGCCTCCATTAAGCACATTTTTCATTCAAGATCTTGCATCCATTTTGTTTACTTATCACGTATCCACCCTCATCTTGCATTTGAATCATCTCCCATCCATTTTCCATCACATTGCTATCAAAGGAGCACACAACCAAATTTTAGTCAAGGGCCAACCAAGGAGATCAGCACAAAGGTATAATTTTATTTTTTTATCTCTCTTTTATGCTTTACTTAGGCTAATCATTGAGGTGGTCTTGTGTTCTTTACCTTTCATTCTTGTTTAGTTTTTCATATTTAGGAGAAAGAAACACCTGCACACATTTCTTGCACGCCCGGTGGGACCCACAGATGGGTCATTTTCATTTAAAGTTTGTTGTTGTTTGCACTTTTGTGGGTTTAGGTGACTCATAAGGGAAACTACATCCTAGTAGAGGTGGCCACACCCTAGCAGGGGCGGCCACTCCTGGGCACACGTACCCCTCAACGGTAACATCAGCATTTTTTTGCTTTTTGTTTGCATTTTTGCAAGTTTGAGTGACACAAAAGGGCAACCAAACCCTAGCAAAAATAGCCACACCCTAGTAGGGGTGGCCACACCTAGTCACACATGCCCCTTTGATGGTAACATCATCATTTTAGCCCACTGTCTGACCCGAGGGGTGACCAGGTCCTGCAGGGACGTCTATCTACGGAAAACCAACACCAGAAGTTCTTTGTTTTCACCAAAGGGGTGACCACGCCCTAGCAGAGGTGGCCATGCCCTAGTAGGGGTGCCCACACCCAAGAATACATGCCTCTCTATAGCAAAAATAGCATTTCAGCTCTTTGTTTTCACCAACAGAGACAACCAAGTCCAAACAAAAGATAAAATCAATGTTTTAGTGCATTTTTCATACTCTGTTTTCTATTATTTTGTTAATACTGACCCCTACATATATTGTTGGTGATTTTGAAGAGTTTTATACTCATTTTTGTGCAAGAAATTTACGATTTATGAAGAACAGTGAAAAAATTTCTAACTTGTTTCTTATAGGACGAGAGGACCAAGACCTTTAGTTAGCTGTTTGTTTTCATTTATTTTACACTAATTAGGCACATAGACTAAGTAGGTGGATTCAAATAATTTTCTTTCATTGTCTAAAAAGTAAGCTACTAACATATCCAATCCCCTTGCACCATTTGGCGATCTTGGGTGAAGAGAAATTGTAGCTTACTTAGTTCTTTGTGTTACCCAAGGGGGTGGAAATCGTTCAAGCTTTCTCCTTGCACTTTGTGTGAGTCTAGGGAGTAGCCAAAAATTATTAACACCTTCTTTTTAGTGAGACCTGCTTGGGGATTTCATCACCCCAAGGGAGGATCCTGACCACGTGTATCGGTGGGGTAAAAATTGGGGGGAGGCGAAAGTTATACCCCAATCCAGTCGCATCATAATTGGTGAAGCATCGAAGCTAGGGTGATACCTAGATAGACATGAAGAATTGGTCTCAGTCTTTCAATATCTCGTTGGGGTTCCTGACTCACGCTTGTGACGAATTAGTGTTCATAGTTTGGGCCTCACGTACCGAGCGTATATCAAGGACTCCCTAGATTGCCTTGTTTAGCCTAGTTAGAGAATCATGTTGTCCATACCCTTCTTACTAATATTAGGATTGTGCTACTTGAACTATATTTTATGTGTAAAACTAGTGCATATCTTACAAATCAAGTCAGTCTTGCCATTTTGCTTGTTGTTTTTAAGTGTTTTCAATCCTTTTCCATAGCCATTTTTCACCTAAGTCAAGTTTAGGTTTTTCAGCAGGGGCGACCTTGCCCTTGCAAAGGTAGCCATGTCCTAGCAAAGGCAGCCACACCTCAGCATATGCTCCCCTCTACAAAAAAACCAACCATTTTTTCCCCTTGTTTTCACCCGAAGGGCGACCTTGCCCTAGCAGGGGCGGCCACACCCAAAACAGGTCATTTCTCAACATCCCCTATGTCATTATGTCAGTTTGTTCCCCTATTTTGAGCATCCATTTTGTCATTCCATCAACCTAATCCTCCATTTAGAGGATTTTTTTCTCTCGTTCCGTCAACCCATTCATCCACTTCAAAAGTTTGTTTTGTCGATTGGGAAACCCGTTCATCATTTTGGGAACTCATTTTGTTGTTTGGGAACCTGTTCCATCATTTAGCAAGTCTATTTCACCATTCGTCAGGCTTGTTCTTGATTTGAACAAGTTCAAAAAATAGCAGGGGTGACCTTGCCCTAGCAGGGGCAGCCACGCCCTAGCACACACACCCCTTTGCAGTAAAATCTGCATTTTGGCTTTTTGTTTAGTACGATTAACCTTGCCAAAGCCTGAATAGTTGGGGATCTAAAACCTTGTCACTTGTTGTGTTCTAAACAACTTCATCCTTGTTCATTCACTCGCAATTCATCCTTTAGTCCATTTGCATTTTTCAAAGGTCATTTAGTTATCACTCGCATCATATAGGTACTCTTAGAGAATCTCTAGGTGGCAACATCCATCATCACTTTATCAATCCAAATCCTCTTAACTTCATTTGAAGTTATTATCCGAATTGACCTAGGTGCTTAAACCTGATCATCATCCTTGAACATCCGCTTAGGATCGCTATCCATCCTAAGTTGATCATCATCCTTGGCCCTATCCATCCCCTTCCATCTCAAGGCAGATTTGGTGTCGTGATCATCAGTTCATCCTTCAATCCGATCAATCAACACCTTACATCACCTAGGGTGATCTCTGAACCCCATTTAGAAACTCTTCCAATCATCCAATCAATTGATCTATAATTCGATTTCATCCAATCTTATCAATCAAATCCAATCATCCAATCAATTGGTACATCATCAATTGATCCATCATATATTCTATCAATCAATCCAACATCCAATTATCCAATCCTATCCAACAATCTTTATCCAATCCAAATCAATCAATCCAAATCATCATCCAGATCATCATTTAGAAGCTTAGTTGCATCTTAGAACACTTAGTTATTTTGCATGTTCATGCTCGTTTAGACCCATTCACAATCAAAAAATAAAATGGCAGACCAACAAACCCAAGGTTCCCAACCAAACATTCTGCAAGATCCCAATAACGCTCCAAGCAATCCGCAAGATCCCCATAATGACGCCTCATCCCAATTGAATACCGACATCCAGAATACCACACCACCCAATGATGAGAACATGGTCAACCAACCCAAAGTCATCATTGATGAATACCTCAATGATCTTGTTAATGTCTAGATGACAGATCATCTCCTAAATGAATGTGGAGATAAGATCCTTGCCACCTTGCTCATGAGGAGATTCAAGCCACCATCCGACTTTGATGCATCATAGTATGTTGTTGCTCACATCCTTCTATCACATACCAATCCACAAACTTCTCAAAATGTCCTTGGAAACTCATATATCCCCAAAGGTGCACCCACAGAAAATTGGTATAACCCCGAGTTTGGCAATGTTGTACTACACCAAGTTGTTAGTTACCCTCGTATTCCAACCATAGCTTCAGCAACACAACCCAAACATCATGATCCCTACGCATATGAATTTTCATCCTACATCCCCTCCACTCCACCACTTCCAGTTCAACATCCTAGTAAACCACCTATCAATACTGGGGGCATACCTACCCTTGCATCGGTGCCACCTTCGGGATTTGCACCCGCTAACAACTTATCGCCACCCACATTTCAGCAACCTCCTACCAATCACCATCAATCCACCCCGTTACAAACACCACCTCAACAGACTATAACAGTTTTTGCTTCATCCCTACAACCCCATCAGCAGCTGCCATAACACAACATTCCCATCCTGCAACAAAATGTCTCAGTTCCCATGCGACTGCCACATCAGGTAACACAAGTGGCATCCCAGCAATCGTAACCACCTCATGGCACTTTAGTAGCAGTCCCCCAACAACAATAGCCACAACAGCGACCCCCACAATAGCATATACATATCCCTACACAAACACAAAATAATCTGCTTATGAAATATCTTTATCATCCATCCAGAACATACACTACTTCATCCCACCTCAATTTGAATCCTCATCAGAATGTTCAAAACCAAACGCAGACCCAACCACCACCTTACACCAATCCTCCACAGTCACAGAATCATCCCTACCAGCAACCATCAAATCCACCCCCATACTTCATGCAACAGCCCACCATTACACAACAATCAATCTTATCCGCACTATCTTCAACAACAACAAACCTACCAGTAGGGTGCACCTTCCATCCCCTATTACCAACAACCATCATCACATCAACAAGGGGGTCCTACCTCTTTGTATTATCAAAAATATACACAACAATAGGGCCCTTCACCCACTTCTTACTATCAACAACAACCACCCTACCAACAAGTGGCTTCCGCTCATCACAATCCGTCATCCTCCTATCCACCTTACATCAATCCGCAATCCACTTATACCAATCAGAATCAGCAAACACATACATATAAAGCTCAACCCACCTATGATCCAACCACAATGGGGCCATCCTTATCATACCCACAATACTATCCATACAATTAACCTACTCTGACTCCTGCAACACCCGTCAACAAGGACTTGGAAGAATTTAAAGTTGCGTTGAAGGATTTACAGGCTGGAAAGGGAAAACAATCATTCAAGTTTGAGGACATTTTTCCCTATCCTTTTGATCCCTCCATCTCCTTGGTTCCCTTCCCCAATCACTTTGAGATACCGAAATTCGATAAATATAAGGGAACCAAGGACCCCAGAGCCCATCTGCAAGAGTTTTATGCCCATTTCCAAGAGGTCATGCATAATGACAATTATCTCATATGATTTTCCCCTAAGAGCCTACAAGGGGGTTGCCCTTAACTAATTCATGGGCCTTGAAAAAGGATCCATTAAATCCTTTGCACAACTATCTGAACAATTAATCTCCCACTTCTCTTTTAATTTGGAGATGGACATCAACACGCTTGATCTCCTAAAGGAAAAATATCATGATGGAGAAACCTTCACAAGCTATCTGCAAAGATGGTGCGCCTTAGTCAGTCGAATGAAATCCCCACTGTCATAAAAAGACATGGTTACATTGTTCATCAAAAATTCTCATTCAGACATGGCTCACAATTTCTGGCTCCACTGCATCACCACCTTTGTGGCACTCGTGGAGAAGGGTCCCATGCTAGAACGAGCCCTTGTTGCTAAAGGGGAAGTCAAACTTTTCAATTTTGATAAAGAGAAATCCTCTGGGATAAGCCTCAATATTGGTTTAAAAATAAAAATGTTGTTAATGATGGTGTCACTGACACCAAACATGTTCAAGTGGCCACCACCTCACAAAAATATCCTCCTCAACAGCAACAGTCAATCCTGAACGCCATATCAGTGCCTCAAGGAGCACCTCAGTAACAGTCAAACCAAAATATCCAAGGGGGGAATAAACAACAGTTCACTTAGTTGGGAGAACCCCTTAGCATTGTGTTTAACAAACTCCTTCAAGCCAATTACCCTATCACTTATCCTATAACCAAGCCCCTCGATGACGACTTGGTTCAAGGAGAATGAGTATTGCGATTTCCATAAGATTAAGGGGCACACATTAGATAAGTGGCAAGGCCTAAAAACCTATGTCTAGGGCCTCATAGATCGGGGTGAAATCCATGTGGATGCTAACATGACATCTTCGTCCAACGCTCAGCTCCAAATATATCAAAATATGTTTCCTAAACATAATCAGGGTCCTAGTACATCCAATTCCAATCCTGACCCTAGCAATAACAATAATCAAAATAATAACACAAATAATATCAGTTATAAATATGTGCCATACAATTACCAAGATGTGGTAAAATGTGTAGAACAGGTGGATCCATGTGTATCCATGATACATGTCAAAGGAAAAGATCCATAATGTGTTGTTACCACCCGTCAAACTCACATCATAGTCCCAGCCGCTCCTGCATCCACCCAGTTGTCATCCATCAGTTCACAATACAACATCCTTGACCATTTGGGTAAGACTTCAACTCAGATTTCTATCCTAGATTTTCTTAGGTCTTCCCCCATGCATCAAGATATCTTGCATAAAGCCTTGCAAAATACCCAAGTCCTTGATGATATCGATCCTACACAGTTCCAAGCGTTGGTAGGAAATTTGTCCACAACCTACCAATTAGGTTTTAGTTAAAAGGACATGCCACATCTGGACTCAAGCCATAACCGTCCCCTTCACCTTGAGGTCGGGGTGAATTTTCATAAAGTGAAAAGGGTACTGGTAGATAATTTCGGCCCTAAATCGTTTTACACTAAATTTTATACATGTGGGATACACCCAAGCTGACCTAAATAATCAAGTTATAACCATTAAAGTCTATGACAACACAGAAAGTGATTCTGAGGGCACTAATTGTCTTCCTATTCAGGTGGGTCCCATTGTACAATATACTATGTGTCATGTTATGGACCTGAAACTTCCATATAACATCCTTCTTGGCTGACCATGGATTCACTCTATGCAAGCCATCCCATCAACCTACCATCAATGTTTGAAGTTCCCATTTCAAGGAATGGAAGTAACCATACAGGCTAACCCTCAGCCATTTGAATATTGTCATGCCATAGAAGCTTCCTTTCCACATTCACATTATTTCCCTAGAGTAGAAATGGGAGCATCTCAAACATCTGATTCTCATCCATCCAACACATTAAACACCACATCATTCACACCTTCATCCATGCCATCATCCACACCTAGTTCCAATATCACCAAGGTCTAGATCATTGACAAAGGATGCGGTGAGTACGAAATGCGTACAACACTAAACATGAAAACCATGCCACCCTCGCCATGTACATATGGACAACCCTCTCCATCTTCCACCAAAGCAGAAGAGAAGACACCCACACTCACTTCCAAGAACATGGGCTCAACCACATTCAAAGATTTGGGTTCCCTTCAGGATCAAATGGAAGAAGATATCAATCAATGGGTTTACATAGAAGAAGTTGATTCATCATACCCCCTCCTAGAATACTTCCAAGAGGCATATCCACGTGCATCTAAGTTTGTTGAAAAGTGCAACTACCAAGGTGGAGGTCTTGGTATAGAAGAGCAAGGAAAATGACAACCTGTAGAAGCATCCATACGCCCGAAGAAGATAGGATTGGGCTATGATACTAAACAGAAGGGTCATGTGGAATCCTCTAGCACTTCTAACAATGTTACTATCAATGACAGTTACCTCAAGGACATAACGGAGGAGGAGTCCATCATACATGCGTATGATGATCTAGATCATGTTGACCTCCCTACCATGTTTGAATGCCTATCTGTTTGCACCATCACCTTATCCCTCAAACATCCCAAACTCATATATTATGACCTAAAAGGTACCACACCTCCCAACACCTTTCCCTCAATGGACCAATATGTGCATCTCATTAGATAGGGGGAAGATGAATTCCCTAGTTACAAAAACAAAAAGAAACAAAATCAAAAAGGGTCACCTGGTGAAAACCTCCCTGAGGCACTTTGTGACTATGAAAAAGTAAAAACAAAGGGCATATCTGCTAGTGAAAACCTCCAAGAGGTGCTATAATATGGGGACACTCATCTTCCCCTTGTAATAACTCACTTATTCGGTCGATCATCCATCTTGATAGAAGAAACACAGGCAGTAAACTTGGGAACCGAAGAAAACCCCAAGATCACTTATGTGGCTAAGGCACTATCAGCAGAAGAAAACTCTACCATCATCAACCTCTTGAAAGAAGGAATCATCGAATTTGCTTGGGCATATTCAGACATTCCCGACCTTGATCCAACTTTGGTGGTACATCACCTAGATGTTTGTCTTGATGCAAATCCTATTAAACAAAAGCTCAAAAAAATGCACCCTCAAGTGGCCCTCCTGGTGAAGAAAGAATTAGAAAAGTTGTTAGAAGAAGGGTTCATCCAGCCGATTGACTACTCTGACTGGATATCCAATATAGTCCCAGTTGCTAAACCTAGCAGAGACATTATAATTTATACAGACTTCTGAGATCTTAATAAGGCTTATCCTATAGATGACTTCCCTCTACCAAACATTGATATGTTGGTCGACCTCACTACAGGACACAAGATGTTGTCTCTCATGGATGGTTTCTCCGGCTATAACCAAATCCATATTTCCGCTGAGGACCAACACAAGATGGCCTTTACAATACCCTGGGGTACATTCTTCTATAATGTCATGCCCTTCGGCCTCAAGAACGTGAGGGCAACATACCAGCGGGCTATGACAGTTATCTTCCACGACCTTATCCACATAATAATGGAAGATTATGTTGATGATCTGTTGGGAAATTTGAGAACAAGAGAAGAGCACCCTACCATCCTTAAAAATATTTTTGAACGTTTGGAACAATATAAACTATGCCCAATCCAAAGAAATATGTGTTCGGTGTCACAAATGGAAAACTCTTGGGGTTCATTATCTCCCACAGAGGAATTGAGGTTGATCCTACTCAGGTTAAGGAAATCATGGAAATGCCTCTGCCCCGTAATCTAAAAAATCTATGAATTTTACAAGGTAAGCTCCAATCCATCCATAGATTCATTGCTCAACTTGTTGATAAATGTCAATTGTTCGCACACCTCCTAAAGAAAGACACTACATTCAAGTGGAGCCCACAATGTCAACTTGATTTTGATCAGATTAAGGAATACTTGGCTCACCCGCCGATTCTCATGCCACCTATCCCTGGGAATTCCCTCCTCATTTATATTTTAGCTACTTTCGTGGCATTGGGGGCATTATTGGCACAACATGATGAGTCCTCTAAAGAACGAGACTTTGGTCGGTTATGAGCTCAATTATTCTCCAATGGAAAATGTCTGCCTAGCCATCATCTTTAGCTCCCAAAAACTTAGACACTACATGCTTAGTTATCCAGTTAAGCTCATCTCCAAAGTTGATCCGCTAAAATATATGTTATCAAGAACAGTATTGGCAAGTCGCATGGCTAAATGGGTCATGCTACTAAGTGAATTTGACATAGAGTACATGGACCGTAAAGCAACCAAAGGAAAATTCATTGTGGATCAATTAGCAAATGCTCCATTGGTCGATGCCTATCCTTTAGAGACAGAGTTTCCAGATGAAGGGGTATTTGCAGTGTCGAAAGACACCACATGGATGTTATATTTTGATGGGTCCCACACTAACAATGGTTCAGGAGTAGGAGTATTGATCGTCACCCCCCAAGGTGACTACATACCCAAATCATTCAGACTAGATTTTCCTTGCACCAACAATATTGTTGAGTATGAGGTTCTCCTCACAAGCCTTAAGATTGTTGTTTAATGGTGTATCTCACACTTGCACGTCTTTGGTGACTCTCAGCTGGTGATCAAGCAAGTTAATGATGAATTTATCACAAGAGATGACAAGTTGCTACCCTACAAATGCATGGTTGGCGACTTCAAGAAATATTTCTCCTCTATCTAGTTCGAACAAATCCCTAGGATACATAATAAAGCAACCGATGCCATGGCCACTATTGGTTCCCTCCTGGACATGCCCAAAGATCGTACCTAATGTGAGTTCTTGGTAGAAAAAATATTAATACCCGCATATGACATCCTTGAGAGCGAAATGGTGTGTGATATTATAGGCCCCGAATCCCCTTGGTACCAAGACATTTACACTTATCTTCGTGACAATACCCTACCATCTGACCTCACAAGAAGCCAACAAAAATCATTTATCCAATGCATTGCCCGCTACACCATCATCGGTGATATGCTTTATTGAAATGGGTATGATGGAACCCTCCTCTAGTGTTTAAACGAGACTGAAGCCTGCACTGCATTAGTAGAAGTGCATAGTGGTATTTGTGGGGCCCATTCTAATGGTATGGCCTTAGCCAAAAGGATTCTAAGAGCAGGGTATTACTGGCCTACTATGGAACATGATGCTTGTGATTTCATCAAAAGGTGTCTCCCCTATCAACAACATGCAGATTTGATTCACGCTCCGGCATAAGAATTACAGCCTATCACGACACCTTGGTCGTTTTCATAATGGGGTTTCGACTTGGTTGGCAAGATCTACCCTCCCTCCTTCAATGGTCACACTTTCATTATCACATCCACTGAATACTTCACCAAGTGGGTGGAAGCCATACCGCTCACTCAAATCACCGGTGTTCAGATATCTAAGTTCATCCTCTACCATATCCTCTGCAGGTATAGAGTCCCCTCCACCATCATCACTTACAATGGAAAACCATTCAAGAATAAGTGCATGAAATTCCTTTGTGAAACATATCATATCCAACATCGTTGGTCTACCCCCTATTACCCTCAGGGTAATGGTCAAGAAGAGGCAACCAATAAAACATTGATTAAAATCATTAAAAAGATGGTAAATAGCATTGGTCGAGATTGGCACCTCCATCTCCATCTACACCCCCACCGATGCTACTCCATACTCCCTTGTCTATGGCATTGAAGCCATATTTCCAATCAAATTCAAAATCCCCTCACTTCAAATATCACTAAAGAATCTGATCACTGACGAAGACACCCAGGTTGCACAACTCCCACAATTAGAAATACTGGATGAAAAATGGGTCAAGGCCTACAACCATCTGCAAGCCTATCAGCACCAGCTCAAGAGAAGCTACAATAAGAAAATTTCCCCTTGTCAATTCAACGTTGGTGACTTAGTTCTCAAAGAAAATCAACGGAATCAGCAAGATCAAGATAAGAAGGGTAAATTTGAAGCTAATTCGTTAGGCCCTTATGTCATCACCACCAAATATGATTCTGGAGCATACAAGCTATCTACCCCTAAAGGAGAGCCCCTGGAAGAACCCATCAACATCATGCATCTGAATAAATTATATACATAGCTCAGTCGAGGTATCCTTCCTCGTAAAATCTCAAAAATACAAAAAAAAATAAAAAATTATCAAAATCAAAAAAGTCAAAAAAGAGTAAAGAGAAATAATTCGTCCTATGGTGACAACCACCCCTGCGTTGTGCCTTGGATATGTAAGACTAGTGAAAACCTGGCAATAGGCACCTTTTGTATAGGGCTTAATCATTATCTACCTCGCATCCTAGTTACTTTGTGTTTCATCCACTCAAATCTCAATATTCGTATCATCCTTTCGATCATATCCTCCCATCTGCTTGCATCCCCTGGTCACTTGGTATATTTTTGGTTGAGCATTGGATGAACATCATCTGTTATCCAACATCTTGAGCTTCTCTCCTAATCTAAGCTTGTGTGTCACCTCAACACTTTGGTCATTTCCATCTAGGATCATTCATTGTGTTTGTCTTCATCTACGTCCCATCTCATCTTTTTCAAACTACATTGCCCCTGCGCTTGCACGTAGGCAAGGCCGATCATTTGATCCACCCCCGGGGCTTTATTTTGTATGTCATCTTTGTTTGTCTATCTTTGGCGAACTACGTTGCCCCTACACTTTCATGTAGGCAAGTCCGATCATTTGATCTACCCTTGGGGAACTTTGTCCTTCATCATCTTTCACCATTCTCCACTTTTCGTTCTTATTCATCATTGGTCTTTCATCCTTTTCGAACTACGCTGCCCCTGTGCTTGCATGTACGCAAGGTTGATCATTTGATCCAACCTCGGGGCTTTTCTTTATTTTTCTTTTGTGGTCAATATGTCTGATCATCATCTTCCATCATTTGTCTACATCGTCCTCTTTCTGCTTTTATCATGATCTTTTCTTGAACTATGAGGGCTCTGCACTTTCACTTAGACAAGGTTGATCTTTGATCAACCCTCGAGCCCCTAGGTCTTTAGGGTGAGTCATTCTTGTGTATTTTCATCAAGATATGCCCTTATCTCATTGGTACCTCACAAGTAGAACCCATTTTTATCACGAGGTTTAATCGGTTTTCGAATATCCTGCATCATTATCAAACTTTTAGTTTAGCCTCCATCTTTGGTCTCAACAGGATGTATCTTTCCTAGAAAACCGCATCAACCTCATCTATCATCTTGATCCTATGGCAAAGGATGTTTTGAAATTGATTGCAATCTTTTGATGCTTTTGGTTTTTGTTTATCACTTGAGCTCCCTATCATCACTCCTCAAGGCCACCATAATTTCTCATATTATGGTGTGTTTTGACTGGTTTACATAGGGGCATATCTTGATTTTTCTTTTTTTTGTTGTTTTCTTGGTTGTCCCACGTAATACCCACCAAGACCCCTGAGGTCTTTTGTTACGCTGGGACATCCTTTGTGCTTGTGGTTATCCCAATACCTATCCCAACCGAAGTCATCATGACTTTCGGGTATTGGGATAGCCTTCTTGTTTGTTGTGTTTGATTATGCATTAGACACTAATCTCCCTTGGTCCATATACCATGGTAACTGATGTCTTGTGCTATAGAAAAAATCAGTGCTCTAAAGATGGAAACTTGCATTAGGATTGCATTTCATTTTCTCCTCCATTGAATTCATATATCCTTCATCCCTTCTTTTCCCCTGACTTAAGATTTTGAATTGTGCAAATGATAATTCCCTCCACTTTCCCCTTTCTTCTCAGGATTCATATGGTTCTTGATAGGTGCAGTCACACACCCATCGCATCCTTCATCGCCATCATTATGGAGACCCTTATTGGCATCACATGTCATCTTCCACCTCATTTATCGCATTTCAATCATTTATTGCATTTCATATTCTCTTCATTTTGGCCTTGAGTTATTTCTCTCGCTATTCCCTCCCCTTTTTCCTACCTTTAAATTTTCTTCTCTTTCTTTCGTCAGTCCCCTTCTTCCTGGGCATGGTCGCCCCCTTTCTGGGCACAATTGCCCCTCCCCGACCCCTGTCACCCCTCCCGAGGCATGGGGGTGCCACCCCCGCGGGGTCGCCCTAGGCGGGGAGAGGTCACCCCTCTGCGGGGTGTGGCTGCCCCAATCGGGGTGTGGCCACCCCTCAACGGGAGTGATCACCCCTATCTTGGGGAGTTGTCACCCCTTAACCTATTTCTGGGCGAACCCAACCCGAGTCAACCCCGGGGCAAGTCCGCCCTCTTTTTTTCTTCCCCTCGACCCTTTTTTGGGCTCATTTTTCTGATTCTTTCCCTTTAATGGGGAAAATCCCTTCCCCCCTCATGTCACCTCTAACATCCTCTTCTACCTACCCCATTAGCAAAATTCCAATTTCACCCCCAACCCATTTTCCTAACCTACCCCGCAACCAAAACCCATGTTTTGAAAACAACATGAAACTTAAAAAATGTCTAAAAAATGCTTAAAATCACAAATGGAGTTTTGAAACCTAACCTGGCGTGGCACCACACACACATGGAAGAATTCCCACACCTCATCCACTCGGTGGGAAATCTCATCATTGTAATTGGTCTGCATCCTCGTCTCCTCCGCTCCTCCTTTTCTTCTCCTCTCTCTCTCTCTCTTCTTCAACTACCAGGTGTGCAAATGAGGAATAGTAACTCTCCAATTACTATAAGTAATTTCCCCCCCATTTTTAAAATCACTTTTAAGTGAGGGGTATTTTTACTTTTTATTTACCTTTTTTAGGCCCTCATTAATTCCAAAACTTTCGTAGGCCACCATTTGCACACCGTGTGTCGAATCGACTTCGTTCAAAAGGAAAACCTACTTGACTTTTCACGCTCTATCCCACCATACCTTTTGTTTCTCCATATCGAGATATCGCTCGGGGCCCCCTTTTTCTTCCCCCATCACCCTCTCGAGGGGGCATACCCTACCATTCTCACCCATTCCTTCACCATGGTCATTTCCTTGCGAGATTGGGGCATCTCTTTTCATTTCTCTTCATTTGCGTAGCTCACGTAATTTCTCCCATTCTGGGGCATCATTTTCTAGTCATTTCTTCTATAGAGTTATTTGAATATTCATATCTTTGAAACATTGTTATTCTAACAATATTTTGAAGAGGGGAAAAATATAGACATCCAAATTTGACCACTTCCATATGGCCAAATTTGTCTCCTTACACCTCTACTACATCAATATTAATTAATGTATTTATTTAATTAATATTTCACCTTTTTCCTAAGGTTCCTAAAGTATTTAATTTAACCTTTATCCTTTCTTCTCTAAATTAAATAAACATATCAATTATTTAATTTAGTCATTTCCCCCTTTTTCGAATTTAAATCAATTTTAAATTCATCATTTTTCTCTCTCCTTGTCACATCCTCCATAACCCCTCTTCTAATCTGGGTTTATTTAATTAATCTATCATTAAGATGCGCACTACTTAATCAATATTAATGTCAGATCCTCCTACATTTCCCACTTGCTTCTAATCCCTCATTAATTTGTTTAATCATGTATTTGCACAATCCTAATCTAATCCCCTTGCTATATTTAGCATGCCCTTTTTGGTCAACCTTCACATCTTCCATATTTGGCATAGGTTCTCTTCCCCGTGTGAATTTAAAATTCACTCTTTATTCCTCCAAGAATCTCCCTCTTCCCCATGAATTTAAAATACACTTTTGATTCCTCCAAGGAATCTCCTCTTCCCCATGTGATCATTGAAAGGTCACATCAAGTCACATGAAGGCCAAGAACCTTCCATTATAAGGGCCTTGTTTTATCCACAAGGCACTTTTCAACCTCCTCCATAAAAACCTTGTCTTATCCACAAGGTGCTTATCATATGAATTTAAAATTCATATTTATTCTCCCAACCACCTTATCCCCTTCAATCATGTGAATTAAATATTCACATTTATTTCTCCAACCAATTCTCTCTTCTCCATGGGGATTTTTTGAGGAATACTAAAATTCCTCATATGTCCCTTTCACCTTCATTTGGGGACAAGAGGTTCCTTTTTGAGGAAATCCTCTCATCCCCCAAGGTACTAGTAAAGTACATTTCCTTCCTCCACATCATCAGTACCTTGTCCATCTCACCTTGCCCCTTGGACAACTCACCTGCCACATGTCAAGATGTGAGGGCTTGTGAGTCCTCAACTCACCACAACCCTCCATCTTAGCCATGGTGGCTCAATCCAGACCGTTGAATTCTCTAGAGAATTCAAATTCCTCTATAAATACCCCCCTCTTACATGCTTTAAGGGACCTAATGCATTTATTATCAAACTTATGACCTTAAGACATTCAAGTCTCCATTAAGCACATTTTGCATTCAAGAGCTTGCATCTATTTTGTTTACTTATCATGTATCCACCCTCATCTTGCATTTGAATCATCTTCCATCCATTTTCCATCACATTGATATCAAAGGAGCACACAACCATATTTCAGTCAAGAGCCAACCAAGGAGATCAACACAAAGGTATAATCATTTTCATTTTTTATCTTTCTTTTGTGTTTTACTTAGACTAATCATTGAGGTGGTCTTGTGTTCTCTACCTTGCATTCTTGGTTAGTTTTCCATATTTAGGAGTAAGAAACACCTGCAGACACATTCTTATCTAACCTTGCCTAGGAACTTGCCTATCCTAAGTAAGCAAAGATAAAATCTCAAATCACCTCATCCTAGGGATCTAGATTTTAATCTTTAGTGCAAAAAATTGATTTTGTACATATCCTTAATCCAAGATTCATTCTTATCAAAATCCAATCAATCATCCAATCGAACCACTTACCCAATCAATCAAGTAATTGTCCTAAATCAATCTTAGTTCTCTAACCACAACTAATATCTAATTTCATTCAACCATCCTTTTCACCAAGCCTAAGGTCCAAAAAATTCTCAATCTCCCCCAATCATAACTTTGTCATAAATCCAAGTCCAAATCTAGTCCAATCCACATAAACACCCATACATTTAATCCTTGTTTTGTATTCCAATCACTCAATCACAAGAAAATAAACTAATGGATTCCCAAGGAGAGGCCTTTTACAACACTAACTAGTCCCACCGCAAACATCCCATGAGGACATGGTATAAGTAAAAGAAGAATCCCCTAGACTAAGGGAATTTACCACCAATCCTCATAACCAAGAGATGATGGAAGGACTCTTTCTATTTGGCAAAGATAAACTCCTAATTGAACTCATAGCTAAGGGATCTAAGTTTCTCTCTAACTTTTACATCTCACAACTAAGGATTGATGAGCCTACTAATAATCCTTCATCATCTACCAATTTCTTTAATAATGTCCTTGGTATACAACCCGACACCAATCTACCTCCCTCCACAAACACAACACAAGCCTTCGACAATTTACCCCCACTTACATCATAATTAAGGGTTAATATCCCTCCTAACCCTCATTCCACTTATGCACCCACCAACCCAACTATAACATCACAACTTACTATACCTCATCCATTTCTGCTAACTACATTTCTCAACAAGGACCTAATACCTCTCAACCTCCACCATTAAATAACTTAATCAATAATCCCCCACCTTCACCTCCTAATAATCCACTAACATCAAATCCCCAACATCCATCTATCCATAACCCTCCCCACACAACACCAACAATCAACCAACATCAAACCCCTAACCCCCACCTCCTAATTATCCCCCAACATTAACCCCTCAATATAATCAGTATAATCCACCCTTTACACCTATGCATCCACAATATAACCAATATATCAACAACCCCCATTAACACCTTCATACCAATACATGTATGACCAATTGCTCCAAAACCCCCCACCCAATAATTTTAACTTAGCCCAAGAGTTGCAAAAATTGAAAGACATGATCCAAGGGCTCCAAACGGGTCAAACAAGGAAGACTTATAGGTATGAGGACATATGCCCTTATCCATTCGATCAATCCATACTGATGAGTCTTGATTTTGGCCTAGTTAGGGGGATATAATCTCTTGTTATTTGCTAAAATTTCCATAGACTTTGATATTATATGCTGACACTTTCATATAGTTCTTCTCAGTTATATGGCATATGGACTAAGTTCATTTTTGTTGGTTTTAATGATATTTACCCATTGTATGGACCATATATATTTATCTTGCATGTGATTGATGAATGTTTTTTAAGGTGGTTATGATTATGCAATTACTATGTGTACTAAAATTATTCTACATACATGATTGAAATGCTAAGTTGAGAAATGCAGCCGCTAGCCAGTCAAGTTGAGGAGTCGCGCGAGGTCAATTGAGGGCGATGGTGGAAGATTCTCGTGTCATCCACATGTAACCACCTTGCACTGATCTTTAATGACATTAAGCATTGTGGGCATTACTACAGTGGTCGAGTCCATGTTTAGGCATGCTTGTCTGAACGGATTCCCCTGCATGTGTAACTGCCCCTTCTATTTTTCTCTCTTTCCCTAAATGGCATCCTCTCAGTTAGTGGGAGTTGATGGCCCTGTTTAGTTGATAAATAAGGCTTGAATCCTCCTTCCTCGAGGAGTGATAGCAATTTAGTGAGTTGATCGCTAAGTTTTTATATAAATTGATTGTAGACATGCATATTTGGCATCATTGTCAATGTTCACCTTTTGATTAAATAAATCAAGTTTTATTTAATTAAATCATAAATCTCCTAAGGTCTATTAATTTAATCACCAATATTAAATTAAATGATCAATGCTCATTTCCTCTCATTTGATTTTAAAATAAATACAAAAATCTAAAATCAAATGTCATATCACTTAAATCATCTATTAGATTAATCAAACCTTGATTAAGTTAATCCCTCTCACTAAAATCCTCTAGATTTTGCAAGTTGCACAATAAATCAATTACTTTGATTTATTAATTCATCTATTTTCCCTCACATGGCATCAAAAGGGAATATTCCCTTAATTTGAATTCAAATTCAATGGGTACTTCCAACAAGGCATTTAATGCCTCTTACATGTCCTTAGCCTTGAGCCAAGTGACATTAACTCCATTTCCCTTCCCTCTAAACTTGCCAACTTTCAAATTCAAATTTGAATCTCATGGCATTTATCATGCACATTGATCAAAATGTGCACAACCATCAACCATTCACATCTTGACAAGTGGCACTTGGCCATTGGATGTTGAATGATCCCACATTGCTCAAACTCACTCTTCTTCCAATTTTTGAAATCTATAAATTGAAGACTCTTCTCCTCAATCTTCATCCACAACTCATATGCAAAGTAACTCTCTACAATTGAGAACTAATTTTTCCAATTTCATCCAATCATCCACCATATTTGAGATTTTGTAACAAGGTTATGCTCAAATCTCTTTGGAGATTTGACCATTTCTATCATTCAATCAAGCATTTGCAATTAGGAATTGGGAAAGGGCCAATTGCAACACTCCATTGGCACCAATTCCCCCATGGAATCATCATGTTATTAGCTTAATTAGGAATGAGGTTCTTTCATTTGAAATTTACTTGTGTTCTTCATTTCTTAGTTAAGTTTGAATAAATGGATTTTTATGGGGAATCCCTCATTGTTTGCATGCATTCTTGAACTAACACTAACAATGTTTGACTTCTTTGTGCAATTGCAGGTTTAGGGGTTCACATTTTTGAACAATTAGGGGTTCACATTTTTCTTCTACATGCTAATTTTAAACTTCATTTATTTCTTTATACTAGCCTGAACTGATACCCATATCATATTCCACCGTAGTACTACTTGGCATATTCCTAAGGCCAGTTTGTCCTGCCTTTATCGAAGTAGTCTATCGCTTAAACGCTGGGGGAATATCCTTGAAATTGGCAGTGGATCAGATTGATGTATATCTTTTGTGCTCTTTCCAAAATCATCAAAAAATCCAAAAACATTCAAAATCTCATCAAAAAATCCAAAAGCATCCAATTCATCAGAAAATCCAAACATATTCAAAAAATTCATCAAAAAACTCAAAAACATCCAAATCATTCAAAAATCCAAAAACATGTCTAAATATCTTTCACCTTGTCGAACTACGTCATCTCTGAGCTTGAACGTAGGCAAGGTTGATCTTTGATCATCCCCCGAGACAGTTAGGGTCAGTCCTTAGGCGTCCGTCACATTGGCAATCCGTTTGCCCATCTTTTTTTTACAATTAGGATTTTAGGCATCTGTCGCAATGACATCCGTCTGCCCATCTAATTAGGCGTCCATCGCAGGGGCACCCATTTGTCCATTTATTTTATATTTTAGGATTTTAGGCGTCTGTCGCAATGACATCAGTCTACCCATCTACTTAGGCGTCCGTCGCAGAGGCATTCGTTTGTCCATCTTTTTAGGATTTTAGGCATCCGTCGCAATGACATCCATCTGCCCATCTAGTTAGGCGTTCGTCGCAGAGGCATTCGTTTGTCCATCTTTTTAGGATTTTAGGCATCTGTCACAATGACATCCGTCTGCCCATCTAGTTAGGCATCCATTGTAGGGGCACTCGTTTGTCCATCTAGTTTACATTTTAGGATTTTAGGCATCCGTCACAATGACATCTATCTGCCCATCTAGTTAGGCGTTCATCGCAGGGGCATTCATTTTTCCATCTTTTTCACATTTTAGGATTTTTAGGCATCCGTCGCAATGGCAATCTGTTTAAATTCCCCCCAAAAACCCTCAACAACATGCATTTATTGACATTTTTGGACAAAGATAATTCCCCCCAAAACCCTCAACAACATGCATTTATTAACATTTTTCAAATTTGAATGGGCACATTGACCAAAACTTGCACAAGCTTTGGCCAATCCCATTATGACAAGTGTCTCTATCCTATTGGATGGGATTTAGTCCCACATTACCTAATCTTGGCCTCTCTTCCTTCAAGTTCTCCTATAAATGCAATACATCTTCTCTCATTCAAAAACACAACACTTTTTATGCAAGGTTACTCTCCACATAAGAGAACTAATCTTGCTCATCACAACATCACACAATTTGAGAACACATTTTCATGGCAAGGTTACTCTCTGATTTTGAGAACTAATCTTGCTCTTCATTTGGCATCTTGCTTATCAAGGGTTGGGAAAGGGCTCTTTCACATATTCAAAGAGCACCAATCCAATATGGAATAGATTTGTATTCATGTTTTATGTGCTTTATTTAGTTTTCATTATTGTTTTAATATCTCATTTAGCATGTTTAAACTAGATGCAATATTTCATGAGGATATTGGAGTTGTGCTAACCATTTGAAGATTTTGATATCCACACTGATTATCAGCCATATTTTTGTAATTGCATTTTCTGATAAATGAAATAAGATTCTAAGTTGAGTATCCAAGTTTTCTAGTAGTTTAGAGGATACTCATCCAAAGGGGCCCACTTGGTGAGTAATCTATTCCTTTAGTTTAGTTAGATTAGTGTTAGTTTTTGTTTAGTACTTAGTTAAGATTTTGGCATTAACTATTCCTGCAGCCACTAGAACTCTGTTCTGTGACTGTTCCTACAGCCAAGGCGAGCAGAGTAATTTATGGTGGATTCTTATATTTTATTTTTTGTTATGCATAATCAGTTTAGATTTGCTTGAGTGATGTTCAACATTTGCTTTATTTCCTTTTATGCAATTTTCTTTCAGTCTTAAGCTTTTCTTAGTTATAAAACTGAGATGACTACTCTAGAATTCCTAGTGCACATACTGTGCTAACCCATTTCAAGTTCACGTCCCTGGATTGACAATTTAAATGTACCCTCATGATGGTTAAAATGGCTATTCAGGCCAAATGTCCAATCTCTAAATCATGCCAGTAAGAGCTTAGTTATTGAAATCATTACTGTGGGCCGACATTTTTGGCATTGTTGTTGGGGATGATGTCAAACTAGGGAGTCCTTTGGATTCATTAATAGCTTTTCTGCTATAGCATTTCTAAATTTTTCTTTTAGTGTTAGAAGTATGATCCACTATTTTTTCCCACCCATTCTTTGTGTGATTTGGTTGATACTAAGTTGATACCACATGCATAGAAGAAGAAGAGATGATTATGGGATATTCCTTCCTAATAATCTTGAACCATTTCAACTAGTAGAACGTCCAAATCTTCCCAAAGATGAAGATGAAGAAGAACCATAGCCCTTTGTTGATCTAAATTCCCTGAATTGACCAGTTCTAAAGATCAAAATCCTATTGAAGAACCTTTTATTTTGAAATTTCATCAAGAAGACATGGCTAATGCAAATGGAGATAGGCCTAACAAGCAGAACCAACCAGCTTCCCCCTTTCCCATTGTTGAACCGAATGAAGTAGATAACCTCAAAAATATCCCTGTTGGAGTCCTTACTAAATTCTATGGGCTTGTCACAGAAGATCCTAATACCTTATTGTTTGAGTTTGATAAACTCTGCAGAAGCTATGACTATACCATTAATGCCCACAGACTCAAGTTATTTCCCACTACTCTGAAAGAAGTTGCATTAAGATGGTTTATGAGCCTTGGAAGAAATACTATGAGAACTTGGGAAGATATGAAGACAAAAATTCTTGAGAAGTACGAATAATATTGTAGGGGTAGTGACATGAGAGGAGGTGACATTTTCATAATGCAACAAAAAGAAGATGAGAGCTTGGAATATTTTATTTCAAGGTTTATGTTTTATCTACAAAAATCTCCACATCATACACTTAATGAAGACTCAAAAAAGTTAATTTTCCTGAGAGGAATTAATGAAATTTGCATTGATGCCTTTGACTTAATGGCAGGAGGAGATTTCACTCAAGCCCCTTGGGATGATATCAAGAAGCTATGTCAGAACTATTCTAGAGCAGCTTCAAAGAAAGGAAGAGCCTACCAATCCTCTATGGGTAAGTCATCCAGCAATGGAGTCTCAAGGATGGAGATTACTAATTTTTTGGCAGATTTCAAGCAAGATATAATTAATAATCTAGCTACTCAGCTAGATACACTTCAAGCTAAAAAGAAACATGAGGAGGTAGAAGCAATACTAACAGAATATTTCCCATAGTGTAGACAGAAGAAGAGGGACTACATATGCAAGGTGATAGCTAACATTGATAGTAAGAAGATTCCACTTGAGTTCAAACCAATTCAGACTGAAGGAGACCAAGTCTACTTTGTTGCATAGAAGAGGCCATGGGCTTCAAGACAAGGTATGCCACCATATCCGCTATCTTTTGTTGGACCATATTTTAATTCCTCTTATTCATTTGGTAACAAGTGGAAGCCACCCTATCCATCCAACTATGGAGGATACCCACCCTAGTCTTGGAATAACCCACTCAATGTTTGGTCCAATTATCAAAATACCTCACCTTAGTGGTAGTAACCTCAGAGGAATTGGAAATAGTTTCAGGGACCTTGGAAACCACCCCCAGGAAATTGGTAGCAAACATCTCAATGAAGAGGTGGCCAGCAATGGCCAAACCAACCCACTAGCTATATGCAACCATCTTCTCAAACCCAACAACCTGCTCTGATGCCCCCTCCTACTAATCCAAGTGCCAATATATCTAAACCTACCTAGTTACCAACCCAACCCACACCCAACCCAAATAATAAACCACAACAGCAACCCGTATATTCTACTAACCCAAACCAATTTCTTGTATATTTTGTGAATTTAAGTGACATACCCCTCTATTTAGGAACAACCTTGCAAGCTCCTTCCACCCCCATTATCATTGAGCTACCCGTGGAAGAGCGGGAAGAATCTTTGACTAAACCCATTTAGCCTTGTGCAACTAAATCTCCTGAACCAGCTCCAATAAACTAGATAGCACAAGAACCACCATTTCCTTAGAGATTAGAAGTTGTCAAAAAAAAAAAAGACAAAGAGGAAACTAGCTTTGATATCCTAGATCATCTCAAACATATATGTGTCCAGATGCCTCTGTTTTAGGCCATAAAAGATGTCCCCATCTATGGCAAGGTAATTAAGGAAGCATGCCTCAAGAAACTGGGCAGAAAAAGAAGGACCCCACTATAGTCCATGTAGTAGGGCAGCTTGCTGACATCATGCTTAGAAAAGTAACTATCCCCAAGTACAGTGATCCAAGTAGTCTTGTAGTTGAAGTTGTTATAAATGGGATGAACATAAAGAATGCTTTGATTGATTTAGGTACAAAAATCAATGTGATGACCAAAGACATCCTGCAACAACTGAATATTGCAAACATGAGATCCACTCCTATAGTCTTGCAGCTTGTCAATAGCTCCATTGTTAAGCCAAATGGCATGGTAGAAGACCTGGTGGTAATCCTAGAATCCTGGGAGTATCCAACCGACTTCATGGTTCTTTCCCCTAAAGCAACACTAGGAGTATATCCACTTATCCTTGGTTGGCCCTGGTTAGCATCTGCATACGCTTATATTGGATGTTGGTCAGGTGATATGACCATTTGAGATGACACGAGCACTGAAAATCTTATTTTTTATCCTCCTACTCAGCCATCCCACAATGAAGAAAAATTATTATGGCCATATATTGGTGAAGAATTCGAAGAAGTCAACTCTGTGGTGCAACTTATGATGCTCAAAAGAAGTCCTTTCCTGCAGCTTCAAGATGAATATGAGGTGTTATCTAGTATCATTCAAAATCAATGTCAAATAGAGGAAGCATCATTTGGTTTCGTAGACATCATGCAAACACTTTTGTTTGTTCTACATGATCTTCTTGTAGCAACTCTTCCAGTAGACAGACTTACTGTAGCCATGCTCCCTGCAACAACTATCTCTGCAAACAAACTTCCTGCAACAATTGTCACCGTAGACAAAATTCCTGCAGCAACAGGTATATTTCACACAATGTTGTCACCTCAACTTAAGATACCTTGTATTAATGAAACAACTATGATAGAGCTAGTCACACAAGTATAGGTGTTTGAGGAACACTCTCTAAACATCAATAGTAAATTGGATGAAGGACAACAATTGTTATTGGAAAATTTTTGAAAGCTCACCAAAAAGCATTTTCCTAGGATTATCATGACATGAAAGGATTAGATCCAAAAATATGCACTCGCATAATCTATATCAAGGATGATTGTATGTCTGTCAGACAACCACAATGGAGAATCAACCTTGTCTTGAGAGAAATAGTCAAAATTGAACTGTAAAATTTGCTAGACGTAGGATTTATCTACCCTATTTCAGACAGCTAGTGGGTGTCCCCATTGGTGATTGTGCCCAAAAAGGGAGGGAAATGGTGAGTTTGTGTTGACTACAAGGAGCTCAATGCTGCCACTAAGAAGGATCACTTTCCCCTATCTTTTGTGGATCAAGTCCTAGACTCTCTTGCAGGAAAATGGTACTTCTCCTTTCTTGATGGATTCAGTGGATACAATCAAATTAAAATTGCACTAGAAGATCAAGAGAAGACTAAATTTGCATGTCCTTGGGGGACATATGCATATTTTTTGCTTCCCTTTGGGTTATGCAACACACCTGCCACTTTTTAGAGAGCATTCATTAGTATATTCTCGGATATCTCCCTTAACTGCATGGAGATCTATATGGACGATTTTACTACCTATGGTGCCACCTTTGATGAAGCACTAGAGAATTTGAATAAAGTACTACAAAGATGTGAGGATCAGAATTTGTCCTTAAACAGTGAAAAGTGTTTCATGATGATGCAAAAAGGTGTAGTTCTTGGCCACCACATCTCACACCTTGGCATTCAAGTTGATCTAGCCAAAAATGAGGTAATAAATAATCTGCCTATACCTGAAAAACAAAAGGATGTTAGGAGTTTTATAGGCCATGCAGGCTATTACAGATGTTTCATCAAGGATTTTAGCAAAATAGCAACCCCACTATATAGTCTCCTGATTAAAGATGTTGAGTTTCAATGGACAGAAAGTTGTGATAAAGCATTTTCTGATTTAAAGATAGCTCTAACTCATGCTCTTGTACTTAAGGGACAAAATTGGGAAATCCCTTTCCACATCCATACTGATGCCTCAGATTATGCAATAAAATAAATCTTAGGACAAAAAGCAAAAGCTATTGAAAATATCATTTATTTTGTTAGTAAAAACTTGCAGGGAGCTAAATTCAATTACATAGTCATAGAGAAAGAAATGCTGGAAGTAATCTATGCCTTGAACAAATTCAGGCACTATATCACAAGTTATCAATTTTTTGTACACACTGATCATGCAGCCATTAGATACCTTATGAAAAAAACCCTAATCTCATGAAGATTGCCCAAATGGTTGTCATTAATGCAAGAATTTGACCTAACTATTGTAGACAAACCAGGGAAGGAAAATGTGGTTGCAGATTTCCTCTCAAGGTTGACCTCATCAGATGATACTCAAGCCATAGATGACTCCTTTCCAGATGAGCATCTATTCTCCATTAGTGTGCAAACACCCTGGTATGTTGATATAGCCAATTACCTTGTGGCAGGGAGAGTTCCTCCTCACTTCTCCCAAAAGAGAGAAGAGTGTTGATTGAAAAATCCTTCCCTTTTTCATGGATAATTGGATGCCTATTTTATACTAGACCTGATCATGTTATGAGATGGTGTGTGAGGGAATATGAAACCTATGACATTATGCATGCATGCCATGATGA
The DNA here is from genome assembly GCA_007115665.2 of Sequoiadendron giganteum. Taxonomy (NCBI): domain Eukaryota; kingdom Viridiplantae; phylum Streptophyta; class Pinopsida; order Cupressales; family Cupressaceae; genus Sequoiadendron; species Sequoiadendron giganteum. The sequence goes on along the minus strand of CM021104.1, from coordinate 36,759,664 downwards.
ACCCTATGGAGGCCACTTTGCAGCTAAAAGGACAATAATGAAAATCTTGAACATGGGATACTATTGGCCTACATTACACAAAGATGTGGGAAGATATACAAGGAGATGTGATAAATTCCAAAGGATGGGTAGGCCAATAAAGTTAGATGAGATGCTACTCTATCCACAAGTGGTAGTTACTCCTTTTGATAAATAGGGTTTGGATTTTGTGGGGCCCATTGATCCTCCATCCAATGGTAAGTCCTATATTCTAGTGTGCACTGATTATGTAACAAAGTGGGTTGAAGTCAAAGCCATGAAGCATGCAAGAGACAACAAGGTTGTAGAATTCCTTTATGAAGAAATTTTCAGAAGATATGGGGTACCAAGATAAATAGTCACTGATCAAGGCACTCAGTTTACGTCAGCCCTTATTACAACATTGGCTAATGAATATAACATCAGGCATAGGAAATCCACTCCTTATCACCCTCAAGCAAATGGACAAGTCAAGGTGACAAACAAAGAGATTGAGGCCATCCTCACCAAAATAGTGCATATTCACATAAAAGACTGGGCAAATAGATTATCAGAGGCAGTTTGGGCTTACAGGACCACCTGGAAGACAACTATAGGCTTCACACCATTTGAGATGGTATATGGGAAAACAACCATGATGCTTATAGAATTTGAGCACAAGACTCTCAAAACTGCTCTAGAGTTGGGGATGGATATTTCCAAGGCACAAAAGGAATGGATCATGCAGCTGAATGAATTAGACGAGCTAAGGAAACCAACATTACATCATATTGAACTTGTGCAAAGTCAAAGAATCAAATGGCATGACAGATTCATCAAAGAGAAGAAATTTCAGCCAAGTGATTGGGCATTACTTTATGATTCATGGTACCAGGATAATGCAAGTAAATTGTAGACTAGATGGCTAAGGCCATATGAAGTGGCATAAGTCTTTCCCAATGGATTTGTCCAACTCACGACCATTGACGCATTGAAATTCAAACTACTAGCGAATGGGCACCATCTTAGATTATATCACAAGCCAACTTCAAAAGAAGAGTTTCCTACAATAGTTTATCCAACACACAACACTCGAGCACGGTTCCTGTAGAAAAGGAGTTCCTGCAGTCAAAGGTAGTGGACCTAGTGTCCCTCCTTTTGACTAGATGAGGTACATACTTGTCATAAAAAAAGATTTCTACTTTTGTAGAAATCCATTTCTTCACCCATTCACCCATCTGTACCACCTTTCTCTTTCTTCCATCATTTCATTTCACCTCGCATTCCATCGTCATTAATTTCTTAATTATTTCTCGACAACGCAAGCGGTACTTTCTCCTCGATCGATGCAATGAATTCTCCACAATCATGTTTGTATATAGTCAGGTATGTGCACATTAATTACATTCTTAATTATCCTTCAGAGTGTTTCTTTAATCATTTTACGATAAGATGGACATTCACATAATTCTCTTTAAACCCCCAGTCAAATCAATCTTTCCATTCCGCATGTGTGGACACATTTCCAAATTTAGGTTGGGGGGAGGGGTAAGCAAGATGCAATTTTTTTGCCACATGTCGATATATGATTGTCTGCATCATCAAATCTTGTTGAGCTGATTCAAAATTTAAAATGAATGACAGTTTGCATGTGTGACGTGACACTAAACTATCACCGCCATTTCCTCTCATTATGATTCCTTTTGTTACCATTTTTTTAATTCTTAACTCTGTCATAATTCTGAACTGTAAGTGTTAAGTTGCTAAAAATAGGGTAAAAGTAAATTCAATTGACAGATTCACCTAGTAAGCAAGCAATTTTTTTTTTGAAAAATACAGTGGTAACTTTGCAGGGTGACGAGTTGAGCATAGACAATGGGAGGCAAACTCATTCAAAATGAGCCCTCAACTCATGATGCCTTGTTATAGGACGCAGTGTGCTTAGCCAAATTTCAAAATTGTGGGTGGCTAGATTATTTTTTGAAGTTGGATGGTTTCAATGAAGGTATTGCATTGGAGTTTGCTCAGACATTTTTAGACGGAAAGGCCATGGCGAAAGGAATGGAGGTCATAGCAACTGAAAAATGAATTGTTGAAGTTTCAGGGTTGCCGGCAGACGGAGAACCTTACCCTATTTCTAAGGATGCCAAGATAGCCAAGGCCATATTTACAATGCATGGTGAACCTCCACTCACAATTGACAAACAAGGTGCCAAGAGGATCTCTTTACCCGAGCCATGGAAGCAGGCTACTGTACATATAATCAAATACATCACTTACGAAGGTCGGTTGTTGAACTTTCATTCATTACATTTCAAATTTTTGAGTCATATGGGGCACAGGAGGAAGATGAATGTGCCCAATGTACTGTACAACCATATCTCTATTATGCTAGAAAAAACACAAAAAGGTAGAGAAAACTATGTATCCCACCATTGTTTAATTAAAATACTGATTATGAGATCTTTGCATGATACAAACCCTAGAATAGCTTGGGATAATTTTGTGAATACTGAGCAGTATAGACCTGAGCCCTCTCAGCCTAAGGTTTCATCTTAGTCATGTAGGTCTATCAAAAAATTGAGCATGGCTGAAGGCACCCCTAGTGCCTCAACCTCTGCTGCTGGTATGGATTCCCCCATTGTGGAAAAGATGATAAATGTTAGTTCCTCTAATAATGAGAGTGAAAAATAAAATTCATCATTAGGTTCTGATGATGATGATGTCCCACTGAAAACTGTGATAAAAACAAGAGCACAAAAGAGAGAGGCAAAATCAAGGTGAAGAAAAATGCAATATGCATAGAAAGAGGTGCCAAGCCCTAAGAAAAAGAAGGCTAGTACTGTTCATCCTCCAACCAAAAGGAAACGGAAAATCCCTCTCAAGAAATCGAAGTCGGTCGATCTTGAGCTTTGCGGGACATCGGGTGAAAATACAAATGCTCCAAGGGAGCAGGGGAATGTACGGGAAGAAGATGTGTTCGAGGAGGAAACAAAAATGACCCTGGCGGATCTTGCTACCATCGTAGAGGAAGTTGAGACTCAAGAACATGAAGAAAGTAAGGACTTCCTGCAACAAGACCAACAATGGGACTTCCTGCAACAAAGTCAGGAAATAGATTAGGAGTTCCTGCAGCCACCACCAGAAGAAGAACAAGAGGTCCTACAACAGAACAAGGAAAGAGGAATCATACCTCAACAACCTGAATCGATGAGACCTCCTGAATCAATGCAGATAGTTCTCTATGGGAAGCAGCCATCTACGAAAAATTCTGGTAGGAATCCACAACCCTCCTTATTTTTCAGTACATACAACTATTTTATATTTATGGACAAAAATACAAAGGAGAGAGGAGTGGAAATAAGATAAGAAATGGTTGAAAAAGGAAATTCAAATGAGGGATGAGATGATCGAAGAAAAGAATGAGGAAAATTTTTTTTTGAAGGAAAGGGTAAGAGGCATTTCAACTCTGGTGCCACAAATTTTGGAATGTAGGACCCCTCCAAGGGTTTATGCTTTGCACTTAAAGGAGAGATACCTTTCCTTTAGATTGTCAAGAATCATCTCAGGGCTAAACCCCTCCATTGAAACCTTTTCTGAATTTTCAGTGCCTACACAATTGCTTCCTCTAAAATGAAAAATTTGTTATGTGAATTCTATCTACATAGCCTTGCTATCCCAGAAGATAATGACTGCAACCCATTATCTTATGTTGGAGACATACAATTGAGAGCATTTATGTCCTAGGTGCAAAATGAGATTAGTTGGGGTGAGCAATACAATGCTTACAAGAAGAAGGAATTTAGTATTCCCCTAGCCATCAGGGCTTAATCGAAGAACCTCAAAGATATTTATACGTATTGGAATAGATTGCTCTTTAGGCCAAGCTATGGTAATAAAATTATGCCCTGGATTGAAGTTGTTTACAGTGAGTATGAAGTAAAAACTGTAGCAAAATAAGATACTATGAAGGGATATATATCCCAGCGATGGAACCTATTGACTAATGAGCTAAAGCAAGTTGAGCCACATTCTGTTCACAATTATGTTGTTGCACTGAAGAGAATTGATAGATATATCCAGCTTGGGAGAACCAAAGGGCATGCATGGCTTCCCTTGACCTTTCAATTGCCTATCCTCCTATGGCCTATAGCTAATTTCAGATTCTATAGGTATGACATTGCAGAGGAACAACATCAATGGAGGAGGCTCGATAAGTTTGGAGGATTTTACTGGAATCCTAATTCACCCACGGTAGACACCGACATTGGACAACTATCAGTCGCAGACTTCAGGGCCTTAACAAAGCATAAGCATAACTCTTCCCTTGTTGGACGACCAATAAAACGTTAAATTGGGGGGAGTGATGAGTCTTGATTTTGGCCTATTTAGGGGGGTAGAATCTCTTGTTATTTTCTAAAATTGCCACAAACTTTGATATTATATGCTGACACTTTCATATAGTTCCTCTCGGTTATATGACATATGAACTAAGTTTATTTTTGTTGGTTTTAATGATATTTACCCATTATGTGGAACATCTATATTTATCTTACATGTGATTGATGAATGTTATTTAAGGTGGTTATGATTATGAAATTACTATGTGTACTGACATTATTCTACAGACATGATTGAAATGCTAAGTTGAGAAATGCAGCCGCTAGCCGGTCAGATAGAGGAGTCACACGAGGTCAACTGAGGATGACGAAAAAAGATTCCTATGTCATTCACGTGTAACCACCTTGCATCGATCTTTAAGGGCATTGAGCATTGCGTGCATTACTACAATGGTCGATTCCATGTTTGGGCATGCATGTCCAAATGGATTCCCTTGCATGCGTAACCGCCCTTTCCATTTTTCTCTCTTTCCCTAAATGGCATCCTCTCAGTTAGTGGGAGTTGGTGGCCCTATTTAGTTGATAAATAAGGCTCAAATTCTCCTTCCTCAGGGAGTGATAGCGATTTAGTGAGTTGATCGCCAAGTTCTTGTAAAATATGATTATCAACCATATTTCTATAATTGCATTTTCTAATAAATGAAATAAGATTCTGAGTTGAGTATCCAAGTTTTCTAGTAGTTTAGAGGATACTCATCCAAGGGGGCCCACTCACTGAGTAATATGTTCCTTTAGTTTAGTTAGATTAGTGTTAGTTTATGTTCAGTACTTAGTTAAGATTCTAGCATTGACTGTTCCTGTAGCCACTAGAACTTTGTTTTGTGACTGTTCCTGCAGCCAAGGCAGGCAGAGTAATTTATGTTGGATGCTTAGATTTTCCTTCCTATTATGCATAATCAGTTTAGATTTGCTTGAGTGATGTTCAAAATTTTCTTTGTTTCCTTTCATGCAATTTTCTTCCAGTCTTAAGCTTTTCTTAGTTATAAAATTGAGATGACTACTCTAGAATTCCTAGTGCACATATTGTGTTGACCCATTTAAAGTTCACATCCTTGGGTTGACAATTTAAATGTACCCTCATGATAGTTAAAATGGCTATTCAAGTCAGATGTCCAATCTTTGAATCATGGCAGTAAGAGCTTAGTTATTGAAATCATTACTGTGGGCTGACACATACTATCCATTCCCTTCCATAAGGATTATGAAATACCAAAATTTGGCAAGTACAAAGGGAAAGGAAACCCCATTGAACATCTTAAAGAATTTGGAGTGTCATGACAAGAAGTTTCTTACAATGATGTATATCTCATGAGGTTATTCCCTAGAAGCCTTGGTGGTCAAGCCTTAGAATGGTTCACACACCTACGTAGTAACAACCTTTGCTAACTTAGTTGAACAATTTATAACTCACTTTTCATACAACATTGACTAAGTAATAACTTTGGCTGAGTTATACACAACCAAACAAAATAATGGGGAAATTTTTGTCACATTACTTTAAAGATGGAGACACCTTTCAAGTTGATTCCCCCTACAAGTACCCAAAAAAAAAAATGGTCAACATCTTTATCAAAATTTTGCATCCCAAGATAGCCCTACATTTGTAACTACAATGTGTCACCACATTTGACAAAATTATTGAAAAAGGGTTAACCATTGAAAAAGCTTTAATTGTTGAAGGGGTAATCAAAATTTACAAAGACCAAAAAGATAACAATCAACCATCTAATGACAAACCAAAGTATTGGTCTAAAAATAAAAAATGTTGTAAATGATGGAGTAACTATTAGAAAACATGCTCAAAATGTACAAAGCACCCCATCACACAATACCCAAACATCACAACAACAAGGAAGCTCCAATACCATCACCATTCCCTAAGGAAAATTCAAACAAACTAATCAAACCAAACACAAATATACCCATTTGGGAGAACCTCTTGATGTCATATTTCACAAACTTTCACAAGAAAAATTAATCAAATTTCCAATCACCACACCCCTTGATGAAATTAAACCAAAACCGACATGATATAAAGATAATGAATATTGTGAATATCATCGAATCAAGGGCCATAGTACCATCGAATGCATGAAATTAAAGAACTACATTCGAGATCTTATTGACAATGGATAAATCAAAATTTAAAATCAAAACTCCCCAAATGAGCAACTAGGAATATACACATAGCCCTTACCACGACATAATGACAAAAAATCCTCCTCCTCTTATAATTGTGTTTCATATGCATACACTAATAATGCTAATCCATCATCACACAACACAATCATTTGACGCATTGAAGAATGAAACACTATAACCATTAAAGCACCTAATTGTGCCATCACCACCTGTCGAGGCCAAGTGACAATACAAGGACCATCTTCTTCACCATCCAATCCATCAACCATTCATAAATACAACATCATCAAACATCTTGGTAAACCACCATCACAAATATCCATCTTGGGACTTCTTTGAAGTTCACCCACACATAAAGAAGCACTTGACAAATCTCTTCAAGAATCTAGGGTGCCAAGTGAATAAATGTCGATCAATTCCAAGCCATAATTGGACACCTATCATCCACACACCACCTAAAATTCACCAATTAAGATCTCCATTCTGAAATACCTCATAATAAACCATTACACATTGAAGCCATTGTCCAAAAACATAACATTAAAAGAGTCTTAATAGATGGTGGATCAAGACTCAATCTATGCACTTTGAGATTAATAAGACAATTGGGCTATTTATAGGATGTCATCGATTCCCATAAGAAAATAAAAATTAAATAATATGATGATGCATAAAGAGAATCAAAAGGTACCATCAAGTTACCTATTCAAGTTGGTCTGGCCATTATGGAAACAACATGTTAGATACTTGGCCTTGACTTACCATACAACATACTCCTTGGATGGCCTTGTATACATTCCATGCAAGCCATCCCCTCCGCTTATCATCAATGCTTAAAATTATCACATGATGGAAAAGAAGCCACTATTCTCACTAACCCACAACCTTTCCAATATTGCAAAACATTGGAAGGAAAATATAAGAGCTATCATAATTGTCCCATTAATGACGAAGCATCCACCTCATCTACCTACATTAACCCATCTACTTTGTAACCATCATCAACATCACATACCATCCCTCAAAGCAAGGTCAAGGTAACTGATAAAGGATGTGGAGAGTATGGGATCTAGGAGTCCTTTTGCATAGGACAACTCCCTACTTCCCCACAATCATATGATTTCACACTCAACTTAAAATCCAGAAGAAACTTTCAATTATTTTTATAAATGGGGATTGCTAGACAAAGAAGAATGGTTCGGCTAGACATGGATGTCTCTTCATGGTTATATAAGGAAGAAGATGAGCAATCACTACCTGCCCTCAAAATATACTAAAATCCTAAAGGACATGACTTGTGCAAACATATGGGCTACAAAGGCAAAGAAATGGGGGCACAAGAGTAAGGAATAATGAAACCTATCTAGCTCTGAGAATATAAACATCATCGAGGACTTGTCTTCTAGGCCACTAATTTGGTAATCATAAGACCTCAACGCACTCATAATCAAGGCAGTAAGAATTTTACTGATCAAAGCTCTCAGGAGGAGGTGATTGAAGAATCTTTCCAAACCATTGTTGAAATTTTTGACACATACCACATATACATCATAACGTCATCCATTGATCTCCCACTTGTCTATCCTGAACTAATTGATTGGGACCAACAAGGACCTCCCATATTAGATACACTCCAAAATGATGAAGCAATAGCAGTTATCATGGGTCTGCAACTACATACCCCCAGGGGATCATAAATAAGAACATAAAATCAAGTTACATAAGGATGCATATTTTGGGGAGCAAATCATGTTCCTCAATCACAAAAATAATTAAAAAAGAAAAAAAGAAATATCCCTTAGTGAAAACCTCGATGAGGCACTTTTGGATCATGAAAAAGTAAAAATAAAAGGTGTATCCTCTAATGAAAACCTTTCTAAGGCATTAGAGAATGGGGCACTTGATTTGATTCCCAAACATCATGAGACATCTATAGTATTAATTGAAGACATAATGAACATCAACTTGGGAACAAGTAAAAACCTAAAATCACGCACATAGCTAAAGAACTGAAAGACGCATTCAATAAAAAATTGGAAGACTTCCTTAGAAGAAGATCCATCAACTTCACTTGGACATATGTAGACATGTCAGAACTTAATCCATCCCTTGTGGTACATCATTTAGCAGTCTACCCTGATGCCAAACCAATCAATCAGAAACTTTGCAAGATGCACCCCCAAATTGCCCTCTTGGTAAAAGAAGAATTACAAAATCTCTTGGAAGTAGGAATCGTCAAAATTATTGACTATCTTGAGTGATTCTCTAACATTTTACATGTTTCTAAACCCACTGGGGGCATCCACATAAGCACCGACTTCAGGGATCTCAATAAAGCATGCCCAAAAGATGATTCGCATTGCCAAATATTGACATTATTGTGGATCTCACAATAGGACATGAAATTCTATCCCTTAAGGATGGGTTTTTAGGATATAATCAAATCTGAATTGCAGAAGAAGACCAACATAAGATAACTTTTATAACTCCATGGGAAACATTTTGTTACCAAGTAATGCCTTTCAAATTAAAGGACACAAGGGCTACATACCAAAGGGAAATGACTGTCATTTTTCATGACATGCTACATGATATCATGGAGGACTATGTGGATGATCTTCTAGAGAAATAAAAAACAAAAGGACACATTGAAGTGCTTGAGAAAATATTTGATAAGCTCAAAAAATACAAATTACATCTTAACCCTAAGAAATGTGTGTTTGGTGTCACATTTGGAAAACTCTTGTAATTTATTGTCTCCCGTTGAGGTATTGAAGTAGATCTAACCAAAGTAAAATCAATAATGGAAATGCCTCCACCAAAGAACACCAAATAACTCTGAAGTCTACAAGGAAAACTATAAGAAATTAGAAGATTCATTGCACAGTTGGCCAGCAAATGTCAACCATTCTCTCATCCACTCTGCAAAAATATCACATTCAAATGGAATAAGAATTATTAACACGCTTTTCAACAACTTAAGGATTATCTTGCATCACCACTAGTCCTAGTGCTACCACAATTGGGTAAGCCACTTCTTTTGTATATATCTGCTACTCAAGTGGCGATGGGGGCATTATTGGCTCAACATAATGACAAAGGAAAATAAATGGCTATAGATTACATATATCACACACTAGTTGTATGTGTGTTGAACTACTCCCTAATGGAGCGATCATGTTTGACAATGGTTATGTGTGCTAAGAAACTACAACACTACATGCTTAATCATAAAACTCAACTCATCTCTAAAGTGGATCCATTAAAATACCTACTTTCAAAGGAAACACTCATAGGAAGAATGGCTAAAAGGATCATGATTCTAAGTGAATTCGACATTGAGTATGTAGACAAAAAAGCTATCAAAGGACAAGTAGTTGTCAATCAACTTGTGAAGTGCCTCTACTAGATAAACATCCACCGTTGACAAAATTTCCCGATGAAAATATTTTGTGTACAAAAGAAGGTACATGGTGGAATCTATACTTTAATGGATATTTTACACAACATGGTTCAGGGGTTGGGATACTTTTTGTGACACCTCAAGGGGATTGTATCCCTAAGTCCTGCGGAATTGCCTTTCCTTGTACAAACAACATAGTAGAATATGAGGCATTAACAGTCAAACTAAAGCTTACTATCCAATGTAAAATTATGAAACTATAGGTTTATGGTGACTCCCAATTGGTCATCAAACAGGTAAATGATGAGTATCATACAAAGGATGGCAATTTATTGCCATACAAATGCATGGTGGACAACCTCAAAGAGTACTTCATGCAAATACAGTTTGATCGAATACTTAGAATAAACAATAAAGTAGTTGATGCCATGATTACCATTGGTTCCCTTGTTGATGTTCCACAAAATAGCCAACAGTATGAGTTCTTAATTGAACAAATTTTTGTTCCTGCTTATAATATTCTAGAATCTGAAATGATTTGTGACATTATTGGTCCCTATTCCCCTTAGTACCAAGACATATATGAATACCTAAACAATAACATCATCCCCCCTAATCTATCATCCTCACAATGATAATACTTCCTTTCTAAAACATTTGGTTTCACTATCCTTGGAGATACCCTTTATCGTCACTCTTTTGATGGCACCCTCTTGAGATGCTTGGACTTGGAAGAAGCTCAAACTACCATAAATGAAGTGCATCAAGGTATTTGTGGGGCCAATTCTAGTGGACCATCGTTAGTAAAAAATTTATTACGTACAAGATATTATTGGCTTACAATAGAACAAGACGTAAATAATATGGAAATTTTACAAGACCTGTCAACAACATGGTGATTTGATTCACGCACCATCACATGAGTTATAGCCTATTGTTACTACATGGCCTTTGTTGTGATGGGGGTTAGACCTCATTGGAAAGATACACCCTACTTCATCAAATGGTCATAAATTTATAATAACCACCATTAATTATTTCACTAAGTGGGTCAAAGCCATACCCATGACCTATGTTACAAGAAAATAATTTTCTAAATTCATATTCCATTACATTATCTATCATTTTGGTATTCCCACCTCTATAGTCATAGACAATGAACGTCCCTTCAAGAACTAATATATTTGTAACCTATATTAGCAATTCCAAATACAACACCATTTCTTAGTTGAGGCCACAAACAAAACAATCTTGAAAATTCTAAAGAAAATGGTCAACAAAGCTGGTCGAGATTGGCGCTTAGAACTCAATCCCACCTTGTGGGCCTATCAAACTAGTATCTACACACTCACTAGAGCCACCACATATTCCCTATTATATAGTGTTGAATCCATCTTTCCAATTGAGGTTGAGCTCCCATCCTTGAGAATTTCTCTGCAACACCTCATCGACGACAACGAATATCGAGTAGCATACCTTTAGCAGCTGGAGACTTTAGATGAAACATGCTTGAATGCCCTCAATAATATTAAAGCATATTGAGAAAAATTTCACAATAAGAATATCAATCCTAGAGAATTTTCTATTGGATATCTTGTCCTTAAGGAAGGCCAATGTGATTTGATGAAATGAGAAAAGAAGGGCAAATTTGAACCAAATTGGCTAGGCCTTTATATTACAACAAAATATGGATCAGGGGCATATCAGCTAGCTACCATGGAGGGTGAACCCCTTGAAGATCCCATGAATATTATCCATCTCAAAAAATTCTTCACCTAAAAAAAATACAAAAAACCGAAAAATAAAAAAAATACAAAAAAAATCAAAAAATCAAAAAGCATAAAAAATAGTAAAGAGAAATAATTCGTCCAATGGTAAAAAGCACTTTGTGGTGCCTTGGTCAGGTACCATGGTGAAAACCTTACAAACAAGCACCATGTGTAGGGTCATGTCCACCATCTATTAGGTCACTCTTTCCTTCCTATCCATAATAAATCCACCCACCTTTCCCCAACTATGGCTTGGAATGCCCACCCTAATTTTGAACTCACAGGACTATCCCCACCATCCATACACCATAAATACCCTTACATCCCCCCTTGACGTCACTTGGCCAACACCCCCATGATAAACTAAGATGAATTACATGATTACCATCTTCATGTTCCACCTATGTCCAGTATAAAGCCCACATCTATACATGATCATTTTACTGTTGGATTTAATTTTGGCTGAAAAATTATTCATCTCAACAACATACAAGCAATACAAGACATGAATTTATAGTTGGTATGAAGGAATTTTCACTATTATACCTGCTATACACATGAGGAATTTATCGTGCACATTCCCACCTTACTGTTAGATTACTTTTGGTTGAATAAATATTACACACATCCCCGTAGTACGATGGTGGTTGTATAAGATATGAATTTATAGTTGGCGCAAACAAATTTGCACCATCCACCCATCCTACATACCTCAATTCATCAACCACCACACCCTATCATATGTAGTGGGAAGTGGTCCTCACCAAGCCTAGTTGCTTAAAGTACGACAACCATCACCATACCATAATAAAAGTCCACCCATAATAAATTTTCATCCATATTACCCTTGGATGAACAAGAAAAATAAATAAAAAAGCATGCATGCATAAAGCCATAATGCTAAAACACCAATGGGATGCTTACAACCTTGTCACTTCGCTTTCCACCCATCACAATCCATTCCATCTTCACCCAATAGGATGCATCCTTCCTTGGTTTGATAGCATCTCAATTTTACCCTCGACAAGAGATTTGGCTTTTTTTTGGATTTATCTTTTATGATCTTGAACCTACGAAGTCACCAAGTCAAGTCCACCTAGATTTTTTCATATCTTGGTGTGTTGAGGACAAGGTACGAAGTAGGATTGAGTTATTTTTATATATCATGTTTGTGATTATCCTAGACTCACTATGATCACTGATACCTTAGCTAGAGGAGGACACAATAGTTGGGTCTGCAATATAATCCCCTGTATGATCTACTATGGTCATTGGAAATCATTCTAAGATAAGGTATAATGTTTTGTTTGTATGTGTTTGTGAGTATAAAATTTCATGCAAGGTACATGATTGCACCTTTGGTCATTTATACCACTAGGGCATAATGTCCTTTACTATATCAAACTTAGGGATTGCTCACCACACTTTTCCAGCATAATCCCCATTCCTATTTCTTCCCGCATTATCATCTTTATCATCCCTAAACCTACCCCCCAACCTAATCCATGCACCCTTATCTCCCTCACCACATACCTAGACCAGAGTACAATTTGTATCATGACATAAAAAAATAATAATAAAGCAAGAAATTAGGCATCTAACCCATAATCTCCTAGGTCACTCCATGTTGCATAATCACCATGATTGAATAATGACTAAGAGAGAGAAAACTATCATAAATAACCTAATTCTATCAACAAATTTGGTTAAGAAATCTCCCATTTCCCTGACCAAGTGTTCTTTTGATACCCTTTCTAGAACATTTTTTGTCATTCATTATCATTACATTATTCATTCAATTAACATTACATACATTATATCCACTAAACTAAATACATCCATCAACACATATGCAAATACCCATCACATTACCATATATCCATCACTTATCCAATAACTAATTACATTCATACACATTCATGTTTCATATACTTGTTCATTTATACATCTATATATCCATTAAAATATTAAGCTATTACACATAACAATATTCATTAATGCATTAAACCATTTTTTGTCTGTTAAGCCATATATCCATTTTTCCCATAATTATCATCACATGCATCACAAAATCATCACCATACACATATAATCATATCCATAACAAATAAGACCATAAACATACATCATATGACATCATATCACATGCATAATCATAATCATACACAATATAACCATCCTACATAAAACATCATAAACAACACCATAATAAATGTCCATATACAAATTATATCAACATTTGCATAAATCATATAGGTCAAATCCATCATATCATATATATCAAAATAATACAATGTCATGATACAACATGTACAAAAGTCTCATATGTGTACAAAATTTGATCACCCTATAGGGCAAAAAACCAAAAAAGTCATAATCAACCTGCTCTGAGCTACCTTGTGTTGCTCACATATGATTGGGTTGGTCTATCCGAAGATCTATGAAATGGTTGTGGATCTCGTTGTGGTGGCTATGGAGGCCCCATGGTCACTAATGGACCTGACCTCACCGACTTATTGTTGATAGTAATGTTGACTAGTCTCTACTCTAGTGGAATTGCCTCCTCATATAGCCTCCTCCATCACTCGGCCTCCCTAGAAGACCTAGAAACCTTTAAAAATGCATAGGCCAACCCACCATCACCTCTAATCTAGTGAGCCACATCCTACTCTCACCTCAATCTCTTCACATCTACTTGAAGCTGATCTCACTCCATGATAATCATTTCCATTTGTCCTCCACCATCTCCCCCTCCTCCTCTATCTTTGTCACCCCTCCATCCAGTAGTGCCTATAAACAGACAACCTCAACCCTCGCTACATCCCTCTCTGCCCTCAATATTTCCAGTTGACCATCCATCTGTCCTTGCAATCAGGCCACATCTGCCCTAGCCATATCCCACTCTCCAACCACCTGTAGATGGTCCTAATGTGCCTGATCTCACTCTTGCCAGAGCTAGTCCCTCTTTGTTGTCAAGTCCTGCACCTATGCCTATAGATCCTCCCTCTGAGGCCCCAAACATCGACCCTCTCCATCTCCCCCATCATCACCACCACCCCCATCAGCTCGACCACCACTTCCCCCATCATCTCCTCCACCACCATCCTCATCACCATTGTCCATGTTGTCACTATTATTGCCATCACTATCCTCGTTGTTAGAGCCCCTATTGTCACTACTCTCGTTGTTGTTGCTACTCTTCACAACTACTAATTGGTCATGAGGGACCATGAGTTGAATAGGCCTATGCCTCTCCCACCACTTGTCATACTTAGGGGTGGTCCCTACATCTAACACTCTCGATCACAGATCCCATGCCACCATAGGAGTATCCCTCTAGCTTTGAAAAGTAGTATCATACTCTATATACCCGCCCCATCCAGGCCTCTCTCACGTCATCTAAGCAAAAACTGCCTCTATTTGTGGCTTTGTCTGTCGCTAACCAAATTGTCTCAATACTCGCATGGGAAGGTAGCTCTCAATAATCTCTGAGGTCCTCCTAATTAGATAATGTATCCTCTGTATGTATGGAATGCACAGGTGGTCATCCTCCCATACCTCATAATCAAGGTACGAGTGTCAAATGAAGGTATCAATATCATCTATAACTCTCTGCCAATGATTTGATTGTCCCATGTGATGGTGTCTTTGGAACCCTGCATACATGAACACGTACGACATCCCATCCCCCCTTCGTCTATCACAAACTGGTTGCAACACCACAATATTCTCAAAAGCCCAAACATGCAACAATCACTCCTATACCTAGACTCTGACCATCTGTGTATACCACATAGTATATATCCTGATAAATATCTACCAAGATGATAACACCCCAAGCATAAACCGTCCCATCTACAAGCATACCCTCCAACACTTTGGCCTAGCCCACTATGAACCCCCACGATCTCTTGTCTGGAATCAAAGTACCTATGATCAATGCAACTATAAATAGTGACAACTTTGGCTACTACCCCCTCCTAGCCTCCAAGTCCAACTCCACTCCTCTAATGGTCAAATCCCTCCTCATAAATATCTTGCAAAGCATTGGCCTCGCACCACACACACTATACTGCACGAGCTCGTTGCAAATCAACAGTCGCATGATTCACCACATGTCCTCCAAGGTGATAGTGGCCTCCCCTATAGCCAAGTGGAAGTTGTTGGTGTCGCTATGCCACCACTCCACCAATTTTGTCATCAGTGCTCGAAGAGCACAAATCTAGGGCATCTGTCAAATAAAGTATACACCCATCAGATGAAGACAATCCTCATCCATAGGTGTCAACCGCTCTCGTAAGGTCAACATAATATCCATCTGTCACTCTCAAGACTGGAGGATCTTTAGCTCCTCCTGCATCATCCCATGCACTAACATGACTCATTAATTAAAATCATTTGTTACTTCTATTAAACCCCTCGCACACTTGCAATTTTTGCAAATTTGCACTTTTGCATTTAGTGCAGGTGCCATTCTTTTTGACGCAAGTGCGTACATTTTTAACCTAAGAGTTGCTTTGCACGGGCACAACCTTTTCACTCAAAGGTGTGATGATCAACAACAAATGTGTCGATTTATGAAAGCGCTGAAATAACCAACCCCACTCCCTACTTGATACAACACACATTTTGTAGGCGTGACAAACATAGGCACCAAACTTTTCCACATGAACGCCAAATCGTAGCGTAGGCACAACTTTATCGAAAGTGTTATTTTTAGCGGCATAGGCACCACAATCACACTCTTAGGTGTTGCTTTATAAAGTTGTGCCCCTACTTTGTTACCCTTTGAGCCCTAATTCGACCTACCCTAGCACCCCTAAACTAGCCTAAAACTTAATGGATAGAGCACATACTGGGTCGCCCGTGTCCTCTAGTCGTTGGTACTCTCAAACACTCTCTGAACGATGCAAATGACATGAAACTTGAACCATGCCTCCTCACTGCCTCCTAGCTTCTCTCCACTAATCACAAGGTTTAAAATTACTTTTTGGGCCCACCCAAGGTCTATTTATAGGCTTTAAACCTAATTTACCTCCCCAAACCCTAATTTATTCTATACTAGATGCATCAAATATCCCACACTCCCTCCCCTTTTGAGCCCGTTTATCCGTTTCTTTTCCCGGTTTTCACCATTCTCTTCTCTTGCATCATTCTAACTCACCTATTTTGAGATGCTGATCGAAAATATTTTTCTTCCAAAATTTTTTTGGTCAGCTTCTCGAGGGGGCATCACCTCTCAACACACCTTCTAATCCATAGGCAAAATTTTAAACTTCTTTGACACAACATCACTATGGACGCCGCATCAAAGAGGGGAAAAATGTAGTCACCCTAATTATGACAACACTTCTTTCTAATTAATTATTATTTAATTAATTAATCCCTTCTCAACCTTAAATATTTATGATTTAATCAATTGTTTTATCTTCTTATGATCAATTAAATATTTTATTATTTAGTTAATTATATCACCTTCTACACTAAAGTTCTTCCAATTAATTAAATATTTGAAATATTTAATTAATCCCAACATTATTCTCAATTCTTCTAATCTCATTTGGGTTAATTAATCCTTGATTAATTAACCTTATCCACTTCCTAACCATCATTAGCCCATTCTCAAACTTTTAACTCTAACCTAGTTAATAAACCCATGGTTTATTCACTCAACCTACCCCATTGAATTAATTAATCCTTGATTAATTAGTCTAACCCTCCTTACTAATCATCATTACCAATTTCTTCTTAATTTTTAATTCTCTCACCTCTCCTCAAACTTGTCTCATAATGACAAGTGCCATAGCCTTCTCTACCATCTCCTCTCACACATGTGTGAGATCCCACCTACCACCACTAAATCTTATTCTCTCTTACACATAGCCTCCAAAATTAAATGGCCTCTCTATCCAAGGTATGCTCACACATGTGTGAGCACACCTCATCCCTTCTATCTCTCTCCATTGTGACACATGTCACAACACAAATTGATCCACACCTCATTCAATCTCCATCCTTTATTATCCAAGCAATCTTATCCCTCCATTCTCCCCATTCAATTTCTATAAATTGGAGCCTCATTTCCTCATTTGAGCATCTTGAGTAGCCATAGCCCTATTATACTGGAAATTTGAGTGAGAAATCCACATTCACAAGCAATCAACTGAGCAAATCTTCAAGACTTGGGTGCATTCTTGAGCTCAATCCATGGAGAGGAAGGTATAACTTAGTTTATTCTTTTGTTTATGTTTTTTTTAATATCATTTACATTTCATACTTAGTGTGTTTTCCCTCTCATAGGTACAACAAAGGAAAGCAGACAAACACTGATAAATATGCAACAATTCAAAAAATTGCCTGTACAAGGATAGGTTCGCCCTAAGGTGAATATGTCCTTGGATAGGGGTTTGAGAAATTAATTTTTGAGTGTTTAGTTTGATATTTAAGCTCACTATTCCTAGGTGCAAATGGATTCTTCAGTAATAGGATTTCTAGAAATTGATATGAAATGAAAATATAATTTTGTGACAATGTATGAACAAAATGACAACTTTTTTTAATGTAATTTTAATATAAATGATTGAACACACACTTTTATGCAACCTAATATGTAGAATTCATGCAATGTTTTTGGATTTTTGTATGAATTTGAATGATGCAATTATGAAATTTGTAACCCTAAATATAATGCAAAACTAGATAATGGAAAAAATAGATCCAGGGTTTCATTGATCTCCAAATCAGAAAAGATGTTGTACAATGTCAAGTTCAACAAAATGAAATGTGGTGAAAAGTGGGATGATCTTAAAATAGAGTGTCCTAGGTCCTTCATACAAATAACTAAGACACTAAAGGTATCCCTCTTCTCACAATTTCATTAAACCTAAGGGATTGTAAGGTGTAGAGACTGATTTTCAATCCTGAGGCAATCTAATTAGACCTGAATCCTTTGGGTCTCTTTAGGATAATGTGATTTAGAATTAAGTGGAATGATTTGATGCAACTAAATCTAATGAACAATATGACCTAGACGATGAAATATAATTTCTTGAAGCTACAAAAATAAAATTGATAGTTTGTAGGTAGATTTGAGAAGGGTCTAGACACATGTACCTAACATAAAAATTTAGTTCTAAGCACTATCGGAGGATAGGTTGGTCCTAGGATGAATGGGTCCTAGATAGGGTGTCCAAAAAAATCTCTGATAGTCCTCTAATGTTGGATCTTAGCTTCAATTTTCCCTTGGTCCCACTCTCAAAAAGCCATAAATGAATTCTGCAATTGAGTTTTCATGGCTTGACAACAATGACATGACAACTTATGCAATGTTGAAAAAATTCTCTTTGAGATCTCTTCAATCCCTCTTTCACCTATAATATGCACATACAAAGAGAGAAAATAAATGTTTATTTTTTATTGCGGGTTTGCCTTAGTCAAACCCTATATTTGGTAATTAAAATATTGATAGAATGATAATGAAAATTGCTAAATGGAATGAATGATGAATGGAAACTTGATACAACTCACCAAATCTTTAATGGATTCCCTTAAAGGACTAAGATCACACACATCAATCCAAGGAATCAGATCTTGATTTATTTAATTTTTTGGATACTTGAATGCTTGGATGCTTTAGGATCAACAATGCATATTAGTCTTCACAAGATGACATTAATGCACATAAGCTTGAACATGATGATATGACCTTGAATGTTGCAACAATGACTAATAAAATATGCTCTTGAATGCTCTTGATAATTATATTTGCTCATATGAAGTTTTCCTTAATGCTAGATCATTTAAATTTATAAAAGACTATGTATTTATAGGTGTTTATCTAATTTCCTAAAAAATATATTCTAAAAGATGACAATTGCATATATGAAATTTTAATAATTTAAATACTGCCAAAAACATATTAAAATTTGGGACCTAGGACCTAAGGAGGACCCATTTTCCCAAAAGTCTGGGACACATTCATTTCGGGGTGTTTAAAATATTAATTGCATTAATCAAATATAGGTTGGACCCTTTTGGGAAACAAGAAAAATAGGGCTTTATAATGCATAATTTAGAAAATTAGGAGCTTAATTAAGTCCAATTAATTAAGGGACCCAAACATAGTGTGAAATTGTAAAGGTATACAATTTCCTACACTACAATATGGTTTACCAACAATGACATGGCCTACGAACTAATATGTCTTACTATTTTTTAGGATTCTCTGCATCACATAAAGCATGTGCTAATTTACCTTTCACTACTTATACCATCATCTAATAGTTGTATGGAGTCTTTAGATTTTCATCTAATGGTGATGTTTTCTTAGATGATAAAACACTTGTGGATGATGGTGAGACTTTTTATTTCCATTTCTTGTATGAATATATCCTCATGGGATGATCAATATATTTTTTTGACATACATCGACACCCCATCTACACTAGAGGATATTTTAGATCCTCCTTCTCCTATTGCTACTATAGAGTTTAGAGTCACTTCTAAGAGCTTCCAATTTTTCTCTTTCATAGGGCTCTTCATTTCTACATGATCCACTTCATTTAGAGGTATACTTACCAAAAAATCACATCTATTTTTGAACACTTACCTTTCAAATTTTGATGGCATTTTTAAGGAAATTAAAATCCTCTTTGATGATATCTTGTATCAAGCTGCATGATCCCCCATTCAGGATTATTTTCCTCTCTACCATATCATGATACTTACTTGATACATCATATTTACATTGATCTAGATTTCACAATTCAATGGTCACTTCTTATATGGCATAGTCATAGTTCAATATTAACATCGAGATGTGTGAGCAACTTCCAAATTGGTACATCTTGATTCCTTTCTACACTCTACTTGAGTGAAAATTCATCAATTTAACAACTCAGGGTTTCTTTCTTTTGAAAGGAAGATATTGTCTGTTGTAGAGGAACTTATTACAATATTTTTTATGCAACATTTTATATTTCTCTTCTCTCTTCTTTGTGGAGACACACATGCTTCTTAGTCCTTATATCTTTTCTCTCTTATGGGGAAGTTTTTTTCCCATACGTTTTCTATTTTTCCTTGTATATAAGAATTTGTTTTTACATGGGTACCCCACATGGCTTTCTTGCTAGAACCCGTTCTTGCATTTTTTTGTTTAGTGTCATATACCTAAGTTGCACTTAGGGGGTGTTAGTGTAATATTAATACTTCAAGATATGCTTTTAAAATCCCAAGTATATTATTGCACATGTTTTTAAGTTTAATTAGGTAATTATATTTTAATTACTTAAGTTAGGAAGGATAATGTTGCACATTCATATGATTAGATACTTTTTTCCTTATCATCATGGATTGGAAAACTTGGATAAACAATTTCTCACTTTTTGGATTTTTTCCTTATCCTTATCCTAATCAGATTTGGAAAATATGAAGCTATTTAAATTAACTCTCCTTCCATATTTTGAATATAATTAGAATAATGAAACAAATATTTTGTGAGCAATCTCTATTTAAGACTTAACTAATTTATTTTTTATTAAGGTAGTTTAAATATATTTCTATGAACTAGATTTTGGGAACTTATAGATTTGACTTCAAAGTCTAACATCTTAGCCACTCAGATGCTATAATATTTTTGTGTTAAAAAATCAATGAAATGCTACTATATAACCATGTATTACACCTTTCTAGATAATGAATAAATCTACATTGCCACTTGTACCTTATGGTGTGGACATGTTACATTGTTTTCCCAATTAGGATCACACATGTTAGTATCCCTTTAGAAAAACTTCCACATTGGATACATTCATATTGATGTAATGGAAAACTTAGTATATTAAGAGATAAATCCCTCACCCATATAGATGGTCTATTGATCCATGTAGAGATAATATCTTGTTACCAAATAAATACAACAAATCACTTATGAAAATGACTATTGATAACAAGTCAAGAATGAAAATGAAATATAACAAAAAAGGATATTGGTTAAGGGAAAAAAAATAGTTTCACATAAGCTCTAATGAGCTCATTTGTCATTCTTCTTGATGTCTTACAAGCTTGATCTTGGTTGATAAAAGCACTGTAATAATGTTGCTATTTTTTCCCTTAAAATTTCCTTGATTGGTTTTAGGATCTTTAATTTTCTCAATAGATTTTATAACCCTCGTTAAAATTAAAATGATAAAAATAACTTGTATTTATACGTAATTCTTCTAATTTCTCGAAAATCAAATGTCAATAACTGACAAATGAAATTGGATTTTCAAATAACAAAATACCAACACCGACATATTCAAATTGGAGCCAAAAAGGGTTGGACAAGGGCATTGGGTGCCCTAGTCTAGACCCATCCTTATCCGGGCCTTAAACATCAAGAGCAAATGTTAAATGCTTATTTTCATTTCCATTGTTTTATTTTCTAGAGATATTCATAAAACAAGCAATGAATGCATAATTAGGTCCAAACACATAGGGTGGAGCTAAACCTAATGTAAAATTGTCAATGGTGACAATTTTTGATGCTACAATAGTTATGAATGATACATTAGATAATTATACTTGGTATCTTGGAAAATGAAATAAAAAGAAGGATAATGCTACTTAGCTCCATGATTGAAGCATGTACGCTATTGGTAAAGATTTTGAAAAGCTAATCTATCTCTACCTCAAAAATGTGATCTCTCTATCAGTTACATAAATCAAAGTTTATGTTATGTGTGTGCTTTATTTGGAGTTGAGTTTGTAACCATGAAATTATCCTCTAAGTTTAGACTTAACCTTACATGATGTCTACTCTTACTCTTCTATTCACCTAGTTTGTCTCTTATTCTTTTGTCCTTATTACTAGTGGTAGGGGCACTATTGTGTTGCTAGGGAGACATTTGACTAAGTCAACCAACAAAAATGTGTGTATAAGATCGAAGACTACAAGAAAATTTCCTAGAATGATGTATGCAAATTTGGTTATCCTTTTAATGCACCAAATCCAAATGCTTCATCACTATTGATTGCTCCTTTAATGCTCTAGAATGGGAGAAGATTTATGATTTTCAAACTATCTAAAAATAAATGCTAATAAATGCATTTAAATACCAGCACAGAGCATCACATTTCACAAAACATGTACTTTACTAGCTTTAGGTGAGAAATAAAAGGGCCCATCGATCAATATTTGAATTTGAATTTTAGAAATGAAAGGGTCAAGTTTGCTCTAATGAGGTTGACTCTATGACCATGGAAATGGCCTCAAATGGATAAATGGTTAGATTTAAGTGGCTAACAACTATATGGAAGTAGGTACAAAGTGATAAATGTGAGGATCATAAAAATGTTTTGAAGTATATGACTCTATGGATGAGGTGAGGGCTAAGTGCATATGAATATGCGTATATAAAGATAGATAAATAATAGGCGAATGAGCCCAACTTAATAAAATAATACAACATTTATGAAATATACATATATCAAAACGTTTCTTCAAAATAATTATAAAATTAAATAAAGATAAATACAAACCATGGGAATAAGCCAACTTCATACAAGATTATATCATTTATCAAATAATGTTTCTTCAAAATAGATACAAAATAAGAAAGACATATGAATATCACCATTACTATTATATATAATAATTATTATTTATACCTCTTTAGTTGAGAGCTAAGGACTAGAGGGGTATCCATTGCACAAAAGTTGCACGAGGAATGATCTCGACCTCATCTCTTATGGTGATGGGGCCTTGCATTCAACAATACTTAGATCCCTAGACCACCCATTAAAAATCATTGAACTTCGCCAATAGACTAAAGACCCATTTTGTAAAATACATTTTATTGAAAAGAAAATAAATCCTTACATACTAAAACTAGTATAGATATCTTAAATACATCTATCTTAAAAACGTGTGAAATATCAATTTTGAATGATTATATTTATTGAAAAACAAATATTTTTTAAACTCTTTAAAAATTAATTTGATTTATTTACATTATTTACTTTGAATTATTTTATTTTTTAAAATCATTTAAAAATCATTTTAGTTTAATTACATTGTTTACAATTTTATTTTATTTACTAAAAAATATTTAATAATTTTAACTTTGTTTTAATTTTTGTGAACACGCTTACCCCTTATTCCATGTCTCCGTGTAACTGCTTAAATGTGTTTTTGCTAAGTAAGTGGGCTGTTCCCATGCATAAATTTTATTATGGGTTGGAAATTAGATTTCACCCAACAAGCCAAAATTTGGTACCTCCTTTATAATCGGTTCTATTGGAATTGTGCGCTACATTGAAACAAAATTTGCGCTAATGCATTATTTGACCTCACATTTTAATGAAAATGAAACTGGAGACATTTGAGACCAAAATAAGAAATGGGTCACCCTCCAATTTTTAAAATTTGCAACTTTTCAGGACGTCAAATCTAGCCCGATTGCAATCAGACATGCATTAAAATGTGTGTTAGAACTCATATTGGAAGTACAAGACTGAACATGCATGTTATAATATGTCCCAAAAAGCTTTCTACCACACAAATTTGAAATACGACATCTGAGTTGAAAAAATTAATTGACAATGATGGGCTCCAGGGTAGATGTGATAGGGAGGAGACCTAACTTTTGTCGCCAACTTGAAAGTGCATAGACACTTCAAATTTGAAGGTGCCACTAGATACAAAATAACAAAGATATATAAATATCACCATTACAAATACAATACTAATTATTTATACCTCTTTAGTTGAGAGTTAAGGACTAGAGAGGTATCCATACCACCAAAGTCGTAAGAGGCATGATCTTGGCCTCATCCCTTATGGTGATGGGGCCTTGCACTCAATAATACTTAGATCCCTGGACCACTCATTTAAAATCATTCAACTTCGCCAATAAACTAAAGACCGATTTTGTAAAATATGTTTTATTGAAAAGAAAAAAAATTCCTTACATACTAAAACTAGTATAGTTATCTTAAATACATCTATCTTAAAACCATGCAAAATATCAATTTTGAATTATTATGTTTATTGAAAAAATATTTTATTTTAACTCTTTAAAAATTATTTTAATTTATTTACATTATTTACTTTGAATTATTTTATTTTTTAAAATCATTTAAAATTTATTTTAGTTTATTTACATTGTTTGGAATTTTATCTTATTCACTAAAAAATATTTAATAATTTTAACTTTGGCTTAATTTTTGTGAACACGCTCACCCCTTCCTCCATGTCTCTCTCCAACTCCTTAAATGTGTTTTCGTCTAAGCAAGTGAAATGTTTCCATACATAAATTTTATTACGGAAAAAATATAACGTAAAATCTTTTCCTTTTTAATGAAACAACCACTCTGCTAACATAAAGATTCTTAAATAATTCTTAAATAAACTAACAGCCGCATAAAGACCTACCCTTAATCAATATAATTAATAAACTAACAGCCCCATGAAGACATACCCTTAATCAATGTAATTAGAGGGCCTTGATCGACAACACCTATAAATCTAAATTTGGTCACTTGTCTCTGTTTTTAGAAAGCATTAGGAGAACCGGCTATTGTCCCGGTTCCATTCAAACAGGAATAATGTTACTGTAAGAGAGATGATGAAGAGACTTTTCCCCCATTAGTTAATCTTAGGGAAGGAGACTTCTTTGGACTTCCATAATAATTTAGTTTTTTACCCCTTATTGACGTCGTTCTATGATTTAGTTTTAAATTTGCTTCATTCTGGTTTGCCTCGGAGCTTTTGTTGTATTGGGAACAATTTTTCTGGTTGGTTTTTGATGCGCTAGCAAATAACTATTCGCTGAAGGGTTGCAGCGCATCCCTCTGAAACAAATCAAGGTATATATATTTATTTATTTGTTCAACAATATTGTAACATTTCATAGTAAAAACTGTATACCCTTTTTGTTTTTTCCGATTTTCGTATTTAAATCTGGGATAGACGGTGAAATCTGTTATCCAAGAAATGAGTCACTAGTTTTTCATTAGCGGTCCGAAATAAGCCGACCCAGAACATTTTTTTTGGGGTGCTAAATCGAGGGTTTTAAAAAAAATAGATTAGGGTTTTGTACTTATGCCAGGGTTTTGTTTTTGGTATATAAATTGCTGCCATTGTTGATTTGGTGTTTGTATTTTCGTTTAAAAGAGGGCAAAAGTCTCGTCTCGGGCTCAAGAATGTACTAGCTCTAAAAACCCTCGATATTTTTAGATCTAATTTTCGGTTATTGTGAATAGATTGAAGCAGCAGCTGGAGGGAGTTCTGTTTTTGCTGCGTTGTGGGGATGGATTTTGATGAGTACGATTATTTAGAGAAGACGGTGGAAAATCCCGAAGGAATTAAGGATGAGGATACTAATGGTCGGTTGCGGGGAGAAGACGATGATGGCAAGGAGCGAGGTAAAAGCAGCTCTAAGCACAGGAGAAGTGACGAAGACGGACATGGTGCTGATCATCATCGTTCGAAGAGGGCTAGGTCTGAGGATGAGATGAGGGAAAGAGTGAGGGGTTTTGATCGAGAGCGTGAGAGATCGATTAGAGGATCCTCCCATCGCCGGTCACCCCCCTCTGAGCAAGGACGATCCAGGGATTTAGAGAGGGTTGAAAAAGACGGCAGGTACAGAAGCAGTAGAGAAAGGGAAAGGCCGGACAGAAATGGAAGGGACAAAGACAGGGAGAGGGACAGGGACAGAGACAAGATTAGGGAAATTGAGAAGGAGAGGGACCGGTCCCATAGAAGCAGGAGCCAATCTGAACGGCAACGCAGCAGCTCTGAACGGCACCGTAGTGAGCGAGAACGGGAGCGGGGGATGAGTAGGGAAAGAGAATTGAGAGAAAGAGAGAGGGAAAGGGAGCTCAGGGAGAAAGACAGCAGGTACTCACTTCACTCATCTGTACACACTTAATTCTTTATTTTTCTTTGGTCGGACAGAATTCTAAAATTTTATCTTGATGTATTTGTTGGTCATTGGGTTCTACAATTAGCCTATTTGTATATCAGAATCTAATTATTGTGGATTGAATCCCTATAATTTGGACTAGATGTTCATTTTACTCACTTAGATTTGTAATTTACTCTTTAGTGTATCAGAATTTATTACTTGTGAATGGAAGTCTGATATTGTGCCTGAATGTTTAATTTACTTATCTAGTTTTGAGGTTTCCTATTGGTATAACACGATTTTACTCTGGTACTTGTCTTGGACACGTGGCATTCTTACCTTCCACTAAGATTGCTGGAAGTTTTGGTGTTATGCCTCTGAAATTTTAATAGTTTATGGTTTCCTGAATTTTTTTTATATTTTATTATAGTGGCATATCCCCGTGTTAGGGTTTGGTTTCACATTAACTTGTCTGAGAGATCTGCTGGGGACATCTCCCTACTAGAGGCAGTAGAGGATGCCCGTTAGGGTCATTTTATTTTACTGTTGGATGTCTCATACTGTAAAAGCCAAATAAAATAAGAAAAGATGAATTTAATATCCCAAATAAAATAAGAAAAGGTGAGTGTAATATGGGCAAATCAATATATTGAAAAACACTTCACTGGATATTGATATATGGGAAAGAATAGAAAGATTGCAGATTTGTGTAGCATATAGCTGCAATAATGGCTGTCTGATAGTAGAGGAAATCCTATAGGAGCAACTGTGTTTTCATTTATAATCGATGTCTAAGATAATTCATTTCAAATTTCAAATTTGTGTGCCGCAGGCATGCCCTGGGGGCAGTACCTGTGTAAACCCCATGCCCTAATTCTGAAAATAGTATTCGTGTACTCATGCTAGTTCCTGCATCAATACTAATATCTATTTCTCGCTGAGCATTGAATTTAATCATTTTGATAATGTGTTTCTAATTTTCTTCCTGTAGGGCTGCTACAGTTGATAAGACATCTAGTTGTATTACTTAATAGAAGGTATCACGTGTTTGCTGAATTTTGCATATGCCCTACCTGATTCTGAAAATTGAGTCCCTGTTTCTTAAAAAAATATATTTGTGAATTTGAAATTTGAACGATTGAAAAATTGTATACACATGATGTAGATTCCATGCGCAGTTGATATCAGAACAGAAATACAATTTAGTATCAAATGATTTTGACCTGCCTAGGTACATGCCAAACGATGAAGATCAATAAACTGGGAAGAGTTGATTTAGAGAAAAACCTCTTGTATAGTTGCTAATGGAGTGACTATTTATTAAAAAGCAAACACTGAATTTATTTTGTACCTCTTGTATAGCATATGTTTTTTAACAAATTCAATTTGTCTGTACTGGCCTTTTCCAACTGAATTCTTCCTTATAATCTTATTAGATTTCAAGTATTAAATAACTGCCACAACATCTTCCTACATTTTTCTGATTATTAAAATCATCAACAATTACATGTTTCGTTGTTATCATTGCGGTTTAAGCTAATGATTTCTGATTACAGAAAGCTTCATTAAGCTAGTTGCAGGAATATTAACATTGAAATAGAGGAATATTAACATTGAAATAGGTGAAAAATCATGTAAATTGTCTGTTCCTTGTTCTTCAGTTGTAAACTTGTAGTTAGTCCTTTACTTGTGGATCCGAGTTTTTTAAAGTATAATTAAGTAAAAGTCTAATCCTGGTTTAGACTACTGTTCATCTCTGAAGATAATTTGGTCTGATTATTGTGGGCCCCATTAACTAGATGGAAAATCTGTAATACACACAAAATGAGAATCAAATCCTTGTTTGCCTTTTACATCTCTTTGTGTGAAGTGACATGTATCATATATTTTTATAGTTTTACTACTATTCTTACACTTATATGCCTCCATACATGTATTTTGATCAAATAAATATTCAAAGATCTATGTGCTGCCATAATTTTCACTATATGATAGCTATTAAATGCGTGTTCGTATCATTTTGATGATGCATCTTGTTCCTGCCATGTATTGAGGTGCTTATAAATTTTAGTAGTTGATGTTATCTGTTTTGGATGTAGAATTTAGTGTTATACTTGATCACTGAATAACATCACAATCACATTGCTGGGTTTGGTTGTTAATTGTTAATTGTTTCCCAGTGATAGATGTGGTTATCAGGCCTTTTTAGATTGCATTAGAATTGGATTATATTATGATCCTTAATAACAATGTTACTTTGCAAACAAAGGTAAACTTGATGTGTTATTTGTCTGTTATTGTATTTGGTCTTTTTTTAAAAGGATGGAATATTGAATTATAGGTTCTGGAAACGCGCAGATATGCTAGAGCAATCGTGAGCAGTCTCTGGCAAGTGAGCCAGGCACAGAAACTCAGGTCATGGGTTTTGAAATTTTCTTTGCCAGACATTTCTGAAACCCGTTATTGGACCTTTCAGCATGATATTTGGGTGGGTCAGGTTGGAGTAGTGGGATGTTGTGGTGATGGCATGTTATGATTTGAATTATACAGTGGAAGACAGTACAAAATTGTTTAATTTAACTTAATTCTGTTGCAGAAATGCTGGTGGGGTGCTCCTTGGGCTCTGATTCAGAGAATCACATCCATCTTTTTGTGCTTGTGAAGACAGTGGTTGCTCAATAGACTTGAAATTACAGGCATGGCCTTGACAAGGAGTTTATGTTGCTAACTCAATTTGAGAAAGAAGTTATATAATGCCAATTATATGTCATCCTGCACTTTTGTGGCCGTTTTAGGGTTTTTGTCCTTTGACCAACAAAACATGTCTGAAAATGGTCTTATTAGCTCAACTAGCACCTTGTGATATATGAAACACTTACCATCCAACCTCCTTTGAGAGCACTTGATTGATTTCATTCTTGCCGCATCAAATCTCAATGATTTAGTTGCATTCTTGTTATATATTGTATAATTTAGTTAAGTCTTAAATTAATTGTATTGTAGTCAACTTCCATAGTTTCCTAGTTATCCTATTTGTTCCATTCCATGTTTTCTATTTATATATCCGGTCAATACTCCTCATACTGCTTTGCAGTTTGGTCAGATTGCTAACATGACAGTTCTTTGGCTTGTTGCCTGCCCCCCAACCATGATTAGTGTTTCTTTGTGCAAAAGCTATCTACAATAAGTGGAAGATTTCTATGGTTAAATTTATAATCCAAGTATTAGTTTGCATTAAAGATTTGTGGAGGTCTAAAGATGCAATTTATGTTCCTAGAGAATTAACATCCTTAGCATTTTCGAATGAAGATAATGAAATTATAAAAGTGATCAATATTTCTGATTACCTTATAATTATTATAAAATGGTTACAGCTATTTTTGTAGAAATAATGGTTTAAATTAGAACTAAATTATGGTGCTTTAGATAGATCAGATTTCCCACATGGCAGTTATATATATTGCAATATAGAATGCTTCTGGTAAAAACTGTGTGAATAGTTACAAGTTTTAACCAGAAGCATTCTATATTTCAACTACATAGACCAGAAATATCATGTCTGTTAGTTATACATATTGATTCAATTTAGAAGGGGTCATTTTCATGGTGGTTTCATGCATTAAGGTCCTTGTGAAACTATCGAAAACTTAAAAAAAATTTAGATTTAAGATCACCTATTGAGAAACCAGGTTTATTTACTGTATGGAATGTTTTGGTGTTGTTGACAACTGATGGTTGCTTTTGTGAGAGCTCCTGTGTACCTGGAGATAACTTAAGATGCATGATCCAATCATTATAGAGTTCTTCTGAATGATTTGTAATTGTTGCATTGTATTAACAATATTTCTCAAGTTATTTTCTGGATGGCAGGAAACATCCAGAGATATTGTACTTCTATTGATTCATGTAATTCAGAGGCTAATTGCGTTGATAAGTTCACTGGTGGTTTTTCTACCTTATGCTGCTAAAGTTTGTTTGCTGATTAGTTTTCTGGCATGCAATTTATAATAGCCTAAGTCTTGCATGTCTTGCAGGCGTTTCAAGGAAAGGAAGGAAGAAGCTCCAGAGCCAGAAGCTGATCCAGAGAGGGATCAGAGGACTGTGTTTGCTTACCAGGTGTGGGTCTAGATTGTTTTTCATGATCTCGTTTCTCACGTGGTTCTAATACACCATTGGTTCTTAGTCACTTTGGTGCAAACCTTAGAAATCTGTTTTTTATTTTGTTTGTTTATTTGTTTCAACTTGCAGATTTGCTTGAAGGCAGATGAAAGAGATGTATATGAGTTCTTTTCAAGAGCTGGGAAGGTCAGTATATATATTTTGTATATATACTACATATTAGATATATTTAATATTTTGTGTGCCATTTCTTCACTGTGTAATGCTTGTTGGTTGATAGATGGGGTAACGATTATGCTATTTTTATATGTACTATTGAATGTGTAATTTATTGATATGGTATAAAGTTTGTTAGTAGACATCACGTGCTTCCATATTACCAATATTAGATCATACATTCACCTTTTTCCAAAAATTTGTACATTAGATGCATGCAATGCAAACATGTATTACCACCAACCATTGAGATACATTTGCTTCTTATTGCAGTAAATGCACCCATCTTTCATTGAGGCGTAGTATTATGACTTTTTTATGGATTCAACATTCTGTGCATGTGGTGAGTGTGAGCTAATGGTCTTTATAAATTGGGTGGATGGCCTTTAAATTGACTAGCCATCTTGTAGGTGGCCATCTCGTTTGTCTATCACTTACCCTTGTCGAGCTGGAGCTTTCATTGATGTAAGTTTCCAAAACTAGTTGGGATCCAGAATGTTTGTGCTAAATCTTATTACATGGGATTCTTGCAGGTTCGTGATGTGAGGTTAATAATGGACCGCAATTCAAGGCGGTCGAAAGGTGTTGGGTATGTAGTTTGCTTCGAGTGCCCATTTTTTGATATCTATAGCATGTTGAAATTTCATCCTAAAGCCTCTAATTGAAAGTTAACTTGGTTCCCCTACTTTTTATTAATTTCGAATTGGCTTAATTTAAACTTAGATCTCCTAATTGTTATTAATTTGGAATTGGATTAATTTCTATATCATTTCTTTCTTTTGCATGATTTATTTATTTTGACTTGACTGTGAGATGTGCTATTGAGGTTTTGTCATTAGCATTTTGGTCTCATATATCATTTTAATTTTTTGTAGGTACATTGAGTTTTATGATGCTATGTCAGTTCCAATGGCAATAGCATTATCTGGTCAGCTTCTCCTTGGTCAGCCTGTAATGGTTAAACCATCAGAGGCTGAAAAGAATCTAGTTCAATCAAATGCTGCTGTTGCTGGTGCTGGTGGTATGATTGGGCCTTACTCTGGTGGAGCTAGAAGGTTATATGTTGGAAATCTACATTTCAACATAACAGAAGATCAGCTTCGACAGGTATATAGAGATTTTGAAATTCATGAAATTTGCTTGATAAACATTTTGAATTAGGAATTAGTATATTTCTTTGTTTTTGGTGCTTAATTTAGTTGTGGGTATTGCTTTTCATAGGTCTTTGAACCATTTGGTTCTGTGGAGCTTGTACAATTACCTACAGATCCAGAGACTGGGCAGTGCAAGGGTTTTGGATTTGTTCAAGTCAGCTTCTGTTTCTATCACAGTGAAAACAAAATTTTAATGGTTTTCTTGAGGAGAAAAAGTGTTAATTTAAGATTTTGTTGTGCTTGCAGTTTGCACGACTTGAGGATGCTCGAGCTGCACAGAGCCTTAATGGTCAGCTAGAGATTGCCGGCCGAATCATCAAGGTTTGGACAATTTTGGCTCGATCTTGTATGTAGGATTATAACCTCAACTAGAATGTAAACCTGATGTTTGTGTTGGAAAACAGGTATCAGCAGTGTCAGACAATATGGGAATGCAAGATCTTGGTGCAAATGCCGGTGACTTTGATGATGATGATGGGGGTGGCATAGTAAGTTAGACTAATTCTCTTACAGAAAGCATTTTTTGTAAATCATCTTAATATTGCATCAGTTAATTTAAATAGGATATACATGCCAGTATTAGTAATCCAAACCTGTCTCTTTTGCAGTCTCTCAATGCTCGCTCTAGAGCTATTTTGATGCAAAAATTGGATAGGAGCGGTACAGCTACAGGGTATTGTATTTCTTACTTTTCCATGCTAGCGTCAACATGATAATTGTTTATCATCAATTTTGTGTCTGACTTC
This sequence comes from Sequoiadendron giganteum, assembly GCA_007115665.2. Classification (NCBI taxonomy): domain Eukaryota; kingdom Viridiplantae; phylum Streptophyta; class Pinopsida; order Cupressales; family Cupressaceae; genus Sequoiadendron; species Sequoiadendron giganteum. Next base: position 36,726,830 of record CM021104.1, on the reverse strand, counting down.
ATCCTTGCCTTAAAGCACCAAAATTTGAATTTGTAAAGATTATATGGATGAAATTTATATTTGTGAAAGGTATCATGATTGTACAATAATATATATTTTTTTGGCTTGTTTATTGCAGCGTTGCTGGATCAGTTGCAACCACACCTCTTGCTAATCCAGCTCTGAACATCCCAGGGTCAGCTGTTCCTGGTATTTCTACTTTAGCAACAGCTCCTGTTCCGACACTTGGAACGGCTCCAATTCCTGGTTATATGGGGCTACAAGGCTCAGCAATGATGACCTCAACTACTGCTCCCCCAGCTGTAGATCCTATTGGAGTTCCTAGTGACTGTTTGCTGCTTAAAAATATGTTTGATCCAAAGATTGAGGTTTGTGCAACCTATTTTGCTATTTTGCTAGTTTTTTCTCTCATTTTTATTCTAATAAATTTCAAGTAAAACATTCTTCTACTTGTAATAACTAGACTATTGTATTGCAGACTGAGCCTGATTTTGACGTGGATATTAAAGAGGATGTGCAAGATGAGTGCTCAAAATTTGGTGCAGTGAAGCATATTTTTGTGGACAAGTAAGATTCTTATTCTAAAGGATAACTCTTATGATCCTACAGTAGAGTGATTGTTTGGGAAGTTGTGTTTTTATCTTCAGTAGGATGATATATTTTCAAATTATTCATATGATATGGTAAACCATAAAATACTTTTCATTTTTTGTAGCCATTAGCCTGATTAAGTTCTCTTTGTTTTGCCAGGTTGATAGTATTGGTTGAGTACTAAAAATGATTGCACCGATCTTGTAAATAATCGTCTTTTAAGCTATTTTTTTATTATTGGGTCTTGAGAGTGCATCTATGTTGTGGCAGGTATAGTGCTGGTCATGTATACTTGCGTTTTGACAATGCAACATCTGCAGTTGGTGCACAGCGTGCTCTTCATGGTAGATGGTTTGCTGGCAAGATGATTACAGCAACGTTCATGGTATGCCATTTTAGCTTCATGAAGATACAACGTACTGTTGCAGGTCAAGTTATTATGCCATGGTTTATTTTTTTGATTTGTGCTGTTTCTTGTGCAGCCTTCCTATAGCTACGAGGCAAAATTTCCTGATAGCAAATGATTGGCGTGGATCAAATATCCAAAATTATCAAGGACAACATGCATTTTAGATTAGTTTTTAATGAAAGTTAAAGGTGAATGGACATCTACTCACGATTACACAAAGCATCAACCACAATATTTCTTGATTTACGATCATTTTGTGGCTGGTTTGTTACTTTTTGGCTGGGCATTTCTGAACCAGCTGGATTATTATTTGTACTCGATCCATCGTATCGATTTCTCTCCTGTTGTTTTTTTCGTGGGAGACCAATTCTTTAAATGCCTAACTTGTATGGAAAATATGATGGCATCTTTGGCTGCCATGTGTATATTTTAATTTTTGTTCACTTTTTACTTGAAGGCTAGAGGTTTTACTTTATTTATAAATTCAATATGGCTCTTCTTCTAATAACCTATGTGGAATAAGTTATTTAATGCGACAGCTCTATTAGGCATTCTAGAATCCTCAATATTACAAACATGCATTAAAAGATTGCTGTTAATCTCTAATATGAAAATTGAAAGGGTAATTGTCAATTATGTTATTGTGATTTTTTTCTTTTCAAACATGGGTTTGTTCTAAATGCATCGCCAAGACTGCAGGAGAGAAATTGGGCTTCACATTTTCTTAAATGTTACATTTTCTCTGTTTGCTGGTAGTTTTTAGATATTATGGTGGGAGGACTGAATAAGCTTTTGGTTGATGTTGTTAATATGAACAATATTTTTTATTAAGATAATTTATTTTTGAGATTTCTCATGTATAATTTGTTTTTAACAGTTTAAGAGGTCCCCTAGATGGTGTGGCTCCCGTTTTACTGATAAGCTGAACATGGACATGTGGAAGACTGAACAAAAAGATGTCATATATCACATTGTATCTTAACGTGAAGAATTAAAGGCCTAGCACCAAATGCCACTGCCTTAACAATGGCATTTGTCTAAGCGGTCTTTCGAGAGTTGTACAGCTCTATAAACAATGCTACGAATGTGTTTTATGCAATAACAGCATTTAAACAATGCAGTGTTTTTTAAAAGTTAGCTTCGTATGACAGTCCCCATAATGAATAGCATATATACATCCTGGAAAAATCATTCTCAAAACCCACTCAAAACTTTAGATAACACAGACGTAATTCAAATTTACATAAACACATTATTTAATGAATAATTCGAGTACATGCAATAATCCTCATTATATTAAAATTATTTATCAACGATTATTGATATGCCAATAAAAGAGAGTTTGTCAATTCTGAAAACAAAAAAAAGTTCACATCAAGCGGAGCATCAATATCTATCAATTGACCCTCTTCATTGGTAGGGTATGCTTATGAAGTGATACGCTTGGATGCATAGGGTTCTGCATGATTTAGTGGCATTTTGATTACCTATGGAGGGCGAGGCACAAAGAGGCTTTTGAAAAAGACTAGCGTATTTTGGGATTAAATTAACTCTCTTCACTTTCAAGTTAGGAGCTTTCATGCAATTAATGGAATGAGAGTTTCCACACTGACCTACTTAATTGGTATATAGAGGAAAATTGTGCTTAAGGAATTCTGATTGCTTCCCAAATCTTATACTTGTAGACATTGTTTCCAGGGGGGTTTTTGTAAAGCTGGATAAATAAAGGTCGGAAATTGTTGACCTTGCCATCGTTGCTTTTTGTTTTAGACGCCCATTTTAGTGTATTTTTCAAGTGTGTTTTGGGTTTATTTTCCCCTATTTTGACCTTTTCGTAACCAGTAAAAGATGCTGCAGGTGTTCCAATTCTTATCAATCCTTCCCAAGAAATTCCTTGAAACCTAGAAATTTTGCCATGAGAAGGCTTATGCGTCCATCGATGCAGATATCTAGGTCACTTGCACCTCCTAATGAATGAATCCATGTTAGTATATCGCAAAAAAAGCGAGTTTTCATCCGTTTGTGCACTCATACCTGTTATGATGTTACCAACCACTCGACTAAGGACTTACTGTAAGTTCGGATCTAAGGCACTTTCTCCCTCCGATCACTATGTCGTGTACTGCTATAAAAGTTAGTATACTCCCGTACTCCAACAATACACAGGAGAAGTGTAGGAACACCATTAGAGGAATAGGGCAACAAGGAGAAAGTTCGCAAATTTGAAACTTGTGAGGCCCCCTCGAGTAACCCCGCTATGGAATCTTTTTAGTTTGTTTTCCTCGAATCCGCCATGCCTATTCTTATATTTTATAAATTTGCGAGCCATCGGAAATCCCTCATATTTCTCCATGGCCACACAAAATCTGTATACACCTTTAACTATTATCCTATTCAAATTTGAAACCTTTTCCATCTCTTAGCACATTTCTTATGGCCATTTACGCACCTCATTGACTCTATTACTCTACTAACATTGCTTGTGTTAGTTTTACCGCCAGGGTTTTGATCTCGTGATCACTATTATAGTACACACTTATCTTTTGACCACTATTATCACGCCCACCACCATCCTAAAAGCGCTAGATGCATACAAATCCATTTTTGGAAATAGTGTTATTGTGGAGGTCCGAATATATCTACTAGAAAAGATTAAACCACATCTTTTGCCCCCTTTTCTCCCAAATACTTTGCTTAGGTTATCTCGATATTGGGAAGCAACATCAGCAATTTAAACGTAGTAAAGAGACTAGGAACTGCAGAGAACCCCTAAAGATGATGAATAGGACAAAAATATTCTGCTCGCAAGAGGGGTTATTGTGTCCAAGTTGCATGCCAATAGCACCCACAGGTGCAGCAGTATTACCTAGTTTTCGGAGAAATTACCTTGTGAAGCCCTAATTTGCATCGGAACTCCTCCCAAACCTTCCTAGCCCCATCTTCAGTGTCAGTTTAAACAGATATGCCTGCACATGATCATTTTCTGCGTTTTATATCAATATACATTTCAAGTTACGTCTTTTCAATTCTCAGCTCATTTTCCTTCGATTTATATAGATTAAATAAGTGTAAGTGTATTTTGGCTCTGCTATTTTGCTTTTGAATATGATTTATGTTAATATTTAATACATAGAAAGTAGATATGGGTTTTTTTTGTTTCTTTCAGAAACTTGGAAAAGATTAGAGGCCCCTACATAAGGAGTCAATGGGGAAGAAGTTGGACACTTTGATTGAATGCAGTCCAAACTAGGACTAGATAGAATGTGCACCTTGACTAGGCTGTGGCTCACCATGGCTTGCTTACATGGGTAGTAGTCGCTTCAACTTTATGCTGACACTATTGGTGCAATGGCTTTGTGTAAGCCCTTTCGACCACCAATATCAGTTTTCTTGAAATGAATGAATCAAGATCATTAGATGAATTTGGAGGATTATACTACAAGTTTAGGTTTAAATAACCCACATGAAATAAAGGCCTTTGATTATGATATTGCTGATTTTAGAATCTCACAACAATAATGGATGGTGCTTAATTTGTATGTTGCTTTTATCTCTGTTTCTAAGAAAGGCCTATGTTATTGTTTGCAAAAACTTTGAAGCTCACCATTTTTGAATTTTTTGTAATGTTGAGCTTGTGTTCTACATGTAGCTTAATTCTTATAAAAACCATAACATGGTTGTATCTCGAGAGAATATTAGCCAAATACTCTTTTCCACTAATTGACATCTTAGAGCTCTAACATAGTCCGTGTATTGAAAATCTGTAATTTCTTGTTTCCTGAAATAGAAAGCTCTACTTCTATTGGGCAATATGAAGAACTAATCCCCTAGAAGGGACTTGTGGCACAAGGCAACCCATTATTATGTCCATATACACATATTCTAGGCAATGCAATTGCCATGAAAAGAACTGAAAATTCAAACATGTCATGCTGTATATAGCTTTTATCTTTGAGAATTTACATTGATTTGGTAGATGGAATTTGGGTCAAGAAACCATCACATTGTTCTTATCGTCCTCCTATAACCATGCTAAACAAGAGCATAATTGTCAAAACATCATTTAAGATCCATGTAACTCAAAATATAAAGGAGCACCAGAGATTTGAATCAATAGCATCAATTCCTTACAGGAGCACCAATTCATAGAAACAGAGCGAATTTTTTTAATGTTCCCTAAAATAAATCTATCAGATTCCAAAGTCTCTCCAAATAAATGCAAGAGAACAGAAACATCAACATTATATATTGGGCAACTAGTGCTTATTTAAAGTGTTCCTGCATTCATATAAATGTTAATCCGTTGGTATACATAATTGCTCACTTTGGTTTCCACACGCAATCATACTACCTTTAAAGTCCCGTATCTAAATTTAAACTGTATTTATATGCTCACAATTACGTTTTAAGTCAAGCTTTTTATTATTTGTCTGTGTTCAGTGTGGTTTGTAAGGTCTGTGTCATGTTTATGTCTTGCCCAACTTATCGATAAAAACCACTGACACTTTTTTACTATTTAAATTTAAATTTAAATTTACAAATATATGTTTGCTTATGTCTTCTATTATTGTATGGTGTTATTTATCTGCATTGAGAAAACATAATTTTGTAAGTAACTGGGTTAGCTTTCTTTATTAAGATTACAAATTTGATGAACAATTTTTCAAATGATTTGAGCACTTAATTAATCCAATATGTTTTATAACTAAAATGGATTTTTTTTTGAGTGTCCATTCTTATAATTTCATATAATTAGGGATGTACAAGGTTAATTCAGAATATGACATCGAAGTTAAAGGGACCTTCCTCTATAAGAATGGCCTGTAAAGACAATATGGAATAAGCACTTTCTGCTGAAGACAACTTTTAGTCAGAATAATGAAATAATTTGCACAAGATAGATGCAGTAAAATAATTTGCACAAGATAGATGCAGTAAAATAATTTGCACAAGAGAATAATAAAACAACCGTCATTTGAAAATATAATAGAAATCACTTGCAAATATTTGATTGTAATAAGTAATTTTGACAAGACAGTCTCTAAAAATCTTTAATAGGAATAAAATTGAGTATCATGATAATACAATAACCACAATCTGATATATACCATATTTATGCCATGGATGTTACTCAAGCCAACCTAACTATCTATATAAGACTATATAAATGATCATATGACTTAGTTAAGGGTTATTCTAACATATTAAGGGTAGAGCATGCTCCACTCTTTAGAGAAATGTTGTCCTCAACGTGATCAACTATGGTTGTTTTTACATAAAGTCTTCATTTTTTTGTCGCATCTTTAATAAAAGAGTTCTTTCACTTCATCAAATACTTTGTAATCTCCCTAATTCATAACTTCTCAATGCATGTTTGAAGGATTTCATTAGGTTTCAAAATTATAGGTTGAAACTCTTTGTCCAATAACCTTCTTTATGTAGGAAACATGGAAGATCAAATGCACTTTTGTTGATTTAGGCAACTCCACTTTGTATGCTACATTGCCCATCTTCTGTATAAACTTATAAGGGCCATAATATATGGTTGTAATCACACAAAGACCCAATCTCTTACTTAAAATTTCTTTCATTGTGATTCTAATCAACTTGTTATTTCATTCTATTTTGTACCATTCCCAAGTTCACCTTGAGACCAAAGAGTACCTCTTGATGGTTTTGGTTGTGTTCTTCAACTACTCTAACCTTTGGGTTTGTCTACAATGAAGAGGTGATAGATGGTACCCATATAGTGCCAAAAATGGACATATTTTGAATGAAGTGTGGGAAGAATCAATACCAACATTTTGTTAGTGGTAGACATTGCACCCATCTCTCTTGCTTATTTGAAGAAAACATCAAAGGTAACCCTCCAAGCACTTGTTGACCACCTTTGTTTATCCATATGATTGGAGATGATATGATGAACTACGAGCAAGTTGAGTGCCCAAGCATGAGAATAAAATAGTCCAAAAACTACTTGTGTATATAGGATCATGATCACTTGGTTTGAGTTTTTTGCTATAATGCTTGCTACAAATGGGTGTGGCAAAGCACACAAATATGCATGTTTGGTGAGTTGATCCACAAGAACAATGATGGCATTATTTTCTTCAAACTTGGACAAACTTGTGATGAAATCCATGGATACGTCTTCCCACCTTTACCTTAGGATAAATAAGGGTTTTACTTGGAGTCTTAGTTGTTTTATTTTATTTTATTGGTATACTGTGCATTTTACCACAAATCTCTAGACATCCCCTTTGAGTCGATCCCAAAATAAATCCTTATTGATTTTATAGGTTTCCAAGAAGCATGGATGCCCACCTATTGGAGAAGCATAGAGCTTTGCTAAAAAAATAAGCTTAAGGGTTGAGTTCTTACATAAGTACAACCAATCCTTGTACCATAGATCATCTCCTTTCTATGCAATTTTTCTTAAAGCACTTAAATCTTGTTGGAGTTTTTGAATAAAATTTTATTTGTCTTGCCATTCTTCTTATGCTTGATCCACCCAATCCAATATACCTTCAATTGGAAATGACATACAATAATGATTGTGGGTTTATCCCTTCGAATATAGCATCAACCATAACATTTTCCTTTCCTTTCTTGTATATGATCTCAAATTCATATATCAACATCTTTGTGACCCATTTTATTGTTCTTTAGATGACAACCTTTGTTCCAAGAAGTATCTGAGACTCATGATTTATCTTTACCTTAAATTGCCTTCTCATTAGATAAGGTTCCATTGTTTGACTGTATGTAGGATATCCATCATTTCCTTCTCATAAATTAATTTCAACAAGTTCTTACCTTTGATTTGGTGTGACTCAAATACTACAGGTCTTTCCTCTTGCATGAATATTGCTCCTATGCTAGACCTAAAAGCATAACATTCCATAATGAAGGTTTTAGAAAAGTCTAGCATAGCTTGAACTAAAGTTGTGCACATGGTTTCCTTAAGATTTTCAAATGCATTTTTGGCTACCTCGCTCCATTGGAAGGAGCTTAATAAAATTGTGAATGTTGTTGCTATATTACCATCACTTTTTACAAATTAGCAATAGTAACCAGTAAAATCTAAGAAACACCTAGGTTCTTGAGGGTTCTAGTTATTTTTCATTCTACTATGGCCTTGATCTAGTGAGGGTCCACCTTGAATCTATTAGATGCACAAGACAACTGAGAGGGGGGGTGAATCAGTTGTACATTAAAACATTAAAACCCTCATTAACATTCAGATCTGCATTAGCCCTTAAACCCTTAACAACCCATTAAACCTTTATCATGCATTACCAGAATGTAAACACTAGAAATAATAATGCAAACACATCCAAACACATCCAAACTCATAAGAACACCGAATTTACGTGGAAAACCCAAGAAGGGAAAAACCATGGCGAGGATTAGCTCACAATATAAAGTAATATCAACACCGAATATAATGGGCTCACTGCCAAAGGACTCACTATTTAGAAGAAAGAAGATAGAAGGGTTGGCTCACTGCCAATTTGAACTGCTAACAATGCATCTCTTATGTCGAAGGTACAATCCCACTGAAGTACAAACAATTCATTCAACTGACTAAAATGTAGACACCTTCTACTCACTGCATTTGGGATTCATAGGCATTGAAGTACACACTCAAATCACCACACTTGATCACTTTCACATCTTTTGCATCACACACCTCTTCTACTTAATCCACACAATTCACCTTGTATTTATACCATCCTCGACCTAAAACAATCTCAATTAGGTCAGCCTTAAGGAAATATATGCACCTCAATTGTGCTACATCAAATAGGTCGGCACCAAACACTTCCAAGGTATAAAGAAGTGAAGGAAGACCATGCCATAACTTAGCTGGGACCCAAATCTACATCGACACACTTCCACAAACAACAATCATCCACCACAATTAGCGCTAGCATTCCAGGTCTGCCAAACCTGCACTAACACTAACAAACGACTCCAAACACACCTCTCCAGGTCTAGAAACATCTTACGGACCACACAACAACACTCCACAACATCTCAAAATATTCCACATCATCAAAATATTCACCACTACCACTACAACCACCTGAAACTTAAGAACACCTTCATTTTGTGCAACCAGACACACTGGCACAGACATCTAACACACCAAACAACCTTGTGGAGCACCACAACACCTGAAACTTCAAGGGAAAGTGGATATAGTCAATATAAGTATGTTTCCATATTTGCAAGACAAGAACCTTCACTGCGGAGAAATGCAGAGCAATCTCATTTCTCCCAGACACCTTGTTTTACCAGACAAACATTTTGTCAAACACATCTTCCACAACAGTATGATCCAAAAATTGAAACTGGATATAGAACCTTTGAACACCACTGATCATCATGTCCAAACCCTATGGGCATATCTTCAATCATGATGAAGTGTGGAGTAGAAAACTAAGCACCACTCTGTCACACTGAACTCTCTCTTATTCATATTCTCTCAAAAGCACTTGGAAACCAAGTGAACCAACTTCATCAACAACATTACCTATCACATACATCAATGAAAACATTGATGACAACACCACAACATAGTGCAATGCTCTCCAACATCAACAATCTCCCCCAACACAAGTTAGACCAACAAGCTCTGCAACTATACTGAAGACATCAATGGTAACACCAATACAATGTGTTGACACCAATACCAACAACTCTAGGCTTGACTTCATTAACACCATCAGTATTTCGACACTCTCTTTATACAAGGGGTTGACATCAATGACAACACTCAAACAACTCAAGCTTCCAACAAAATCATGTGGAATAATATGACCTAGGTACTCACCCCTTTGACTCCAAAAACACTTGGTTGGTTAGCATAAAGTTGATGTTGTTCAAGAATGTCCAAATCTTGATCAAATATTTCGAGTGTTCATCCCAAGTTTATCTATACAATGAGATGCCATCAAGAAATACCAAAATAAATTTCCATAGAAATGGCCTAAAGATATAGTTTATAAAACTTTGAAATATAAATCGTTTGTGAGGCCAAATGATATGACTAAAAATTCATAGTGGCCCTCATGGTTTTGAAAAGCTATCTTATGTGTATTCTCATTTTTAATTTTTATTTGATGATAACTAGAATAAAGAAGAAATTTGGTAAAATAAATAGCACCATTTAGCTCATCTAATAAATCATTAATTACTTGAACTAAAACTTAATTTTTATGCTGTATTTGTTGAGATCTTTGTAATCACAACACATTCACTAGTTGTCATCTTTCTTGTGTACCATTACCATTGGAGAGGAGCATGCACTTTGACTATGCCTAATAATTACTTGCCTCTAACATTACTTGTACCATCTTCTCAACCTCACTTTTCTATACATATGGGTACTTGTAAGGCTTGATATCTGACGATTAGCTCCTCGGTACCTATTGAATGACACAATCACAATCTCTTTTTGTGGGTAATAATTGTACACCTAAAAATGACATGCATTTTCATCTTATCATTTCATCATTATCCATATCATTTCTTCTATCTATAATTAATTAAATATTTTTCCTTCTTTTCATCCATAATAATTAAATAGTTTTTAATTATTGAATTATCTTAATCTTTTTTATCATATATATTAATTAAACAATTTTAATTATATAATTAATTCATCGTTTATCATTTCCCCCCAACATTGATTAAATTAAATTTATCTTTGGTCCTTCATAATTAAATAAATTTCAACAATTATTTATTTACCTAATACTCTTTTAAATAAATTAAAATAATTTATTAGAATTGAATATTTTCTTCTAAAATAAATAAATTAATATTTTTTTATTTCTCCAAATTTCATTTTGAAATAAAATAAATTATTTATTTAATTCTTCTAACTTTCCCTTCATCAAATTCAAATTTAGGTCTTACCCTATCTTGAGTTTTCTTATCCATTGATCTTTCTAATTAATCTCCACCATTGATCAAATATCAAGTGAAACATATAAATACAAAGCTTTCATTCATTCATACCCCCTAGCACTTTTATTATCAAAAACTATCTCTAGCACTCTCATGATCAAATCAAGCATTATCAAGCATTTATCATGATCATTGTCAAGTATAGGTATCATTTTAACTTTGAGAATTTATCATTTATCATTGCATCATTGCATCATTATCATTATAGTTCTTTCATAGTTTATTACTTTGAAGAACAACCAACAATGGGTAAAATCAAGATCTTAGCTATGATAACTTTGCTTGTTATCTAGATTCTAAATTTCAAACCAAGATCTTGAGCTTCATTGAAGTGATTGTTGAAGTGTGAATTTTATACTTTCATTGTATTATTACTATTTGTGATTCATATTTTCATCATCCATGTTTCGGCACGCTCGATGGGACCCATGCCCTAGATATTAATAATTTTTTTATAAGAATTATGTTTATTTGAAGTTATAGGTTAGATTTTCATATCCGAATTGATTCACGTCACTTTCAGGCTAACATACATCACTTATGGGATGATGCATGTTGTATTTGGTACATTTATCAAGTCCATTTGCACTCACCAACTTTTTTTTTTTTGGTCGACAAGGTAGATCTATGCTTTTGGTCAATTTTTCGATGCTTTTAGTTCAACATATATTTTTTTTATAGATAAGAGAGTAGTTATATTAGTACTCCAAACAATTCCATAGCTAGCCCATAGGGGCAAAAGTTTTTTCTCTTTTCTAGTCCCGGTAACAAAGCCCCATAACCCAAAACACACCCACCAGATTATGTAGATGAAACCCCAAAATTGACCATGTAGGGTCATGCTACCATATACTAGTATATGAAGACACTAGCATATACAAAACCTATTAGCACTAGAAAACTACATGACCATGACATTATATAGGTATAGCCATACTTGCTAGACACTTTAACATACCCCCACCCCAACACTAAACAAACACTTTAACATACCACCCACCGATCATTACCAGGCGACATGCTGCTACACAAAGATTTTGAACTCTTGCTTTCAAGTAGAACCCTACACAGGTGAAAGATGGAATATTTTCTTTAGAAATGTCACCCTCATAGCAACCAACCTACAATGTTCAAGAAATTCCAACCTATGCAAATCTAGAATAAAAGGATAATATTTAACTATTTCCCTCAAGACCTTGAGAAGACCCAAATTGGAGGGTGAGGGATTCCAACCCCAAGAGTAGCCACAACCAATGTTTCATCCAAACTAACCAAAAGATCTTTCTTGAATATTTTATGCATCAAGATTTTTGCTTCCTGCTTGGGAACATTTGCATCTAGAAGACCAACCAACACTTTGGAACTGATGTTTGTGTCAAGCTGCTACCCTTCACCACTGTCCATGAATCCTTTACCTATAATAAATTTCACATTCGTAATGGTGAGGAAGTCTGGTTTGTGAAGAATGTGCTTCAGTTGAAGCGTAGTCACTGGACCCAAAAAATCCATATGTTGCTTATTGCCCATAACTGAACAGGCGTGTCCATGCCTCCACAAACCAATTCACTCACAAAAACTCTGATAATGAACATTGCCATAAGACTCAATCGAGAGGATACTAAATTTAACCCTTCCTACGACATATGAATTTCCCAAGATGGTGTCAAAAATACAACTCACACCACACATTGAACATATAGAGGATGGATATGAGCATCATCGAGAATAAATCCTCAACTTTTGTGAACGATATGAGTCGTTCATTTAACAAAAAACTATCCCTTGAACATGTGAGAAGTCATAATGGAAAGGCTTCTCCAAAACATTAGGCATATTACACTTAGAACCATAATTAACTTGCATTTAATCGAGGTGAGACTTGTGAAACTGAGGTTGTCAAAAAACTAATTACAACTCACTAATCCGACCGTAAGATACATGCCGATGTGGATCAATTTAATCCTTTTCAAATTTTGCAGGCAACCAACCATCGACCCAAACAACCCTAGAGTAGTCGATAAACAATCACCTTTGCCACGTTATCTGACTCTCCACAACTACATTTGTGGTGATCCACCCTCCCAACCAACCACTGTAATAAACTTGTCACTCTAAGCCAGGTATGCCAATGAGTTCTTTGACCAAGATCCCGTAAGCTTCCATATTTGAAAGTTTGTCCACCTCTCAATTGCCTTCTCTTAATGTATGATTTAAAGTGTAATTCTTGAAACCTTTTAGTAACTTCAATGCATTTTCTAATTGCGCTCCAAGTTTCCAATTTAGCATTTGAATAGTACAAACGGTGTTTATGACCACTACTAAATCCCCTTCAACCACTATATTGGATAATTTCAATTCTGCACAGAGTTTGATTCCAAGAAAAGTAGCTTGCATTTCAGCTACGTTCACTATAGCAAAATAGGCAATTAGTGCCGAATTTTAGTGTATTTTGAGAGCATGACTTGAACAATTTAGCTGGCACTCAACCCGACGCAAACATGCATGGTCAGTTTGGCACCAAATTTTGCATCGGATTGAGCGCCAAATAGAACACCGTATTTAGCGCCGAAAAATTGCAGCGCCTCTATTAGTGCCTAATATATCGTCGGGAAGTAACATCGGAAATTGCACCGAAATGGGCACCCAATTTGGCTTCCATGTCTACTCCCATTTTTGCTTCTAGTTTTGCTTCCAATTTGATGTCCAGTTTTGCTTCTAGGTTTGCTTCCAATTTTACTTCCAAGTTTGCTTCCAGTTTTGCTTCTAGTTTTGCTTCCAATTTTGCTTCCGGTTTCACTTCCAGTTTTTCTTCCGGTTTTGCTTCCAGTTTTGCTTCCGGTTTTGCTTCTGGTTTTACTTTCAATTTTGCTTCTAAGTTTTCTTTCGATTTTGCTTCCTGTTTTGCTTTCGATTTTTCTTTCGATTTTGCTTTCAGGTTTGCTTCCGGTTTTGCTTCCATTTTTGCTTCTATTTTTGCTTCCAAGTTTGCTTCCAGGTTTGCTTCTAAGTTTTCTTCCAATTTTGCTTCCAAGATTTCTTTTGGTTTGCTTCTAGTTTGGCTTCCATTGTTGCTTCCTTTTTTGCTTCTAAAAATGCTTCTTGTTTTGCTTCCATTTATTAATTTAATATGTTTTATTTCAATATATCGTGCCTCTTAAATAACTCATATGATTATAGAGTAAGTAATTTAATTATTTAACTCATATGATTAAATAACAATATAATTATTGTAACATAATCATCATCTATAATTAAAACAAGTGAGTCAAATATCTATAATTTAATTGAATTTGACAACATCCATCCTGAGCAGTAAATTAAAATCATCATACTTAATAAATATCCATCCAAAAATCATTGACCACTTTTAATATATATAAATTGACAATTCAATACTGATAAGATCATCATCATACACAACTAAAACAAGTGAAAGTCAAATATGTTAGTACATCAAAAACATGTCAAAATCATACATGTCCAACAGTCGACATAAGTGAAAATGATACATGTACAAATGATATAAATAAAATTGATAAATTATGGAAAACAAATTGATACAAGTCAACATGATACATGTCCAAATGATACATGTCAATATGATACAACTCAACAATATAGTACTGTAGGCCGTGAAAATGATACATATGATAGTAACCATGAAAAAAGTCATCATAACGATATATCAACAATGATCCATGATGTAGTCTATATGATCATGAATGTCACTGGTTACTATCACCAACTGTCTCATCATCATCATCATCATCATCATCGGCCTCGGTGTCTTCCGTATTTGCATCATCATCATCCTCTGCCATGTGATCTATACTGGAAAAACCAATATTTTGTGGATCTATATCATGTTGGGGATCATCTTGATCTTTTGGAAGACCCGTGTTTTGCAAAAAAAAATATTATAAATGAAAATTTATTATTTATTTCATGCAATAATTTATTTTTCTATTATATATCTAATATTACAACATATGAGACACAACCATAATCATATTACATCATATGAAAGTGCACATACCATAATAAAATTTCAAAAAAGTTACAACTAATACTAGTGAGTCAGGAGAAACTTCAGCTTTCAAAAACAAAGCCAATTAGGCCGGCAGACTTGTGGATCAACCCAACATTTGGTGGAAGAGGAAGAAAGATGATTGGAACTCTGGAGGCCTACCATAATGGATTTCAGTATTCAACCATGAGAGCATTAGAGAGAGCTGATATCATGTATCAGAACATTAAGCATGCATTCTTCCAGCCAGCGGAGAAGGAGATGATTACTTTGCTTCATTTTCATTTGCATAACCATATCATGGCATGGGAACCAAGAAGACCAAAGATGTACAGTTTTATGTGGAGGTAATGAATGTGGTCCAAACTTTAGGAGGGACAAGAAGGTCAATGTATGATCCTCATGAAATTGAGGAAGAACAACAAGAGAGGGACAAGAAAAATAAAATCAATACACAGTTTCAAGGATTTGTCAAGCAAGTAAGAGAGCTATGAGAGCAACCTCATCTAAAATATTTTGAACTAGAGTTTGATATACCATTTAGAGAGCTTGGTTTTCACGAAGTTCCTTTCAAAGCCTCTACTTTTATTGTTCCTACGATAAATTGTTTGGTAGAGTTGGTGGAATTACCTTTCTTAGTAATCACTATTAGTGAGATTGAGATTGTTAACCTTGAGAGAGTAGGACTTGGGAAAAGGCATTTGATATAATGGATATTATTTTCAAAGAATTCAAGTGGGATGTACTCCGCATTGACACCATTCCTCAATCTTCACTTGATGGCATCAAGGAATCACTGGACTCCATGGATATAAAGTATTATGAAAGCAAAATCAACTTGAACTGGCAGCCAATTTTGAAGAGTATTACTGATGATCTAGATAAATTTATTGAAGATGGTGGTTGTGAATTTTTGAATATGGAAGCTAGTGATTCTGATTCTGATAATTCAGATGAGTTAGATCAAGGATATGAACCCTCTAATGTAGAAGAGGAATCATAATAAGATTTCATGTAGCCACCATCAAGAGTGTTACAAGACAACAAGATGGAGGGAATTCTTATATAAGGATAATTTTCAATGTTGTAGGTATCGACTTTAATGCCAACTACAATGGCAACATTGAAATTCCCTAGCAGTATTTATGTTAAGGAAATTTCCTTTAGATGCAAGGATTCAAAGCACATCAACCATGTGGTACAAATGATTAAATCCCAGAGATGATCTATAGCAATGAAAGAGTCTGAAAAGGCAAAGAGAGCTACACTGGTGAGTTAGAAGAAACTTCAACTTTCAAAAACAAAGCCAATTAGGCTGGTAGACGTGTGGATCGTACCAACATTTGGTGGTAGAGGATGAAAGATGATTGGAAATCTGGAGGCCCATCATAATGGATTTTGGTATTCAACCATGAGAGCAGAAGAGAGAGATGATATCATGTATCGAAACATTAAGCATGCATTCTTCCAGCCAACGGAGAAGGAGATGATTACGTTGCTTCATTTTCATTTGCATAACCATATCATGGCGTGGGAACCAAGAAGACCAAGGATGTCTAGTTTTATGTGGACGTAATGGATGTGGTTCAAACTTTAGGAGGGGAGATCCTGATGTCTGCCAAGAGGCATAAAGTTAGATGAATTAAGTTCACCTACATGTCTACCAAAGTTTACTTCCAATTTTTATGACTATTTTTCTTAATTGTCTGAGTTTACTTACAAATTTGAAAATTATTTCTGGTCATTTTGATGAGGATATATTCAGCCAATGTGTAAGCACCTTTTATTTGTATCACAAGCATATGTGCATTGCAAGAATTTTGATTATCTATGGTCTACAACTATGCCATCTCACTTATTGGATCTTCTATTTCATTTTTTTCTATGGCCTTCTTTGTTTGAGGTAGCACCTGAAAATCCTACCTCCTTTCCTTAGCTGAGAAGTGGATTTGAATTTGGAAATACTGCACTTTAAAACTAGCTATGGTTTAAGGAGAGCTATTCTAGCTTTGTTGTTGACACGCTCAATCTTTAACAAGGACTTAGATGCATGGATTGAAATGCAAGCTTTCAAACTTAGATTTGAATGTGCATAATTTGATTGATTATGGTTTTCACAGGCAATTGTCTTTACATGACTATTCTGGATTGTGAATACGTGTAATAGTGACTGCATCCTTATCAAGTTTGGCTACCCTTATTTAGAATGCCTTGGTCTTTGGACTCAATACAAAGTTGTGCATTGTTATTCCATATTTGTAACATGTAGGACATTTAAGGGGTACAACATATAGAAATTCAGTACTGTCATCCAAGGAAAACTTACAAATGGTGTATCAAGAACAACAAAAAATGCTTTTATTAGGGTTAATGCTTTCTTCCCCCACACTGCTGATATTTTCCCCAAAACATGTTTTTTTTAATTATTTCAACACATCTCAAAATTCAATGTATTGATTAACATTTGTTACGCATTTCAACTGTTTATGCAAATGATGCATATATGTTAACTCGATCAGTGTTGTTACTTCGGTAGTTTGACTTCTATGACAACTAGCCATTAGGCCATTGTGTGCGGGAGCACGTTTGTGTTTTTAGTTAGCTTTTTTAGATAACTCTACTAGGTGTTGAGGACATTCCATTTATCTTTTGAATGTTAAGAAGTCAGAGTTTCAAGGATTTTTTCAAGTGATTAAGAGAGCTATGGGAGCAACCTCATCTAAAATATTTTGAACTTGAGTTTGATATACCATTTAGAGAGCTTGGTTTTCATGGAGTTCCTTTCAAAGCCTCTGCTTTTATTGTTCCTACGGTAAACTGTTTAGTGGAGTTGGTGGAATTACCTTTCTTAGTAATCGTTATTAGTGAGATTGAGAATTGTTAACCTTGAGAGAGTAGGACTTGGGAAAAAGGAATTTGATGTGGCTATTGTTTTCAAAGACTTCAAGCAGGATGTACTCCACATGTACGCCATTCCTAAATCTTCGCTTGATGGCATCAAGGAATGACTGAACTCCATGGATATAAAGTATTATGAAAGCATAATGAACTTGAACTGGTGGCCAATTTTGAAGAGTATTACTGATGATCTAGATAAATTTATTGAAGATGGTGGTTGGGAATTTTTGAATATGGAAGCTAGTGATTCTGATTTTGATAATTCAGAAGAGTCAGATCAAGGATATGAACCCTCTGATGTAGAAGAGGAATCGAAATCAGATGAGGAAGGTTCAAAAGATGAATCTCTTGTGGATTCAAAGGAGGGCAAAGAAGAAGATTCTAAAGAGGAGGAAGGTAAAACATGGGATGAATTAGAAGCCCAAGCCAAAAATGCAGATAAGGAAAAACGAGACGAGTCTGATAGTGAAGATCAAGAAAGGCGACAACGAAAGGTAAAAGCTATAGGGAAGTCTCAGGCACTTGATATTAGAGATTCAAGAGGAATTCTCGCCAAGAGGCATAAAGTCAGATGAATTGAGTTCATCTACATCATTCTACTATTTATTCATGCACATAAACGACCATCTTGTAATCATAAGATTTGAGCTCTATTTACTCATCCTACACATCAATAAATAACTCAACACAAGAGATGAAAATTGACATATTAACACAACAATATCCAACTAAGTTATTGAAAATCAACTATTAATACCCTGTTCTCCATCCAGATTACAAAATCATCCCACTTTTTGTTTTGTAACATATTCTTTTCAAATTGCTTTGGATGGCAACCATATTTCTCCTCCTGTCAAAGCATGGCACATGGACTAGTTAAACTAATTAATATTCAATCATTTACTTTTTCCAAGGAAATAAAAATAAAAATCATTTAACATATTAAATATACTTACAAATGTACAAATCAAGGCCTGTAAACCTTTCTAGCCATTGCAATGCATGGCACAAAGTTTCTCAAGCCTAGCCTTGGAGGCCTTGTCCTGAAACATATACTAATTCAATTTAACTATGCACAAATAAAATTTAAATATCGTTTAATAATTTTGATATAATCTTATGAGTAAATTCAAATACCTGTGTACTCTCCTCACTGGACTTCCTCCATGCATCAGAATTCTCATATGCTTTTACAAGCTCTTTCCATACTTTCACACTTACATCAATTGGCCTTCTTTTCTGCCTTAGCTCAGGAGGGATATTTTTTATCTTCTTTGTTTGGTTGCACCAAAATCTCTTGCAGTTTTGAGACATTTGTAGCTTTATCTTCTTTACAGACCAACCTGTGCCAAATTTAGTCTCCATGTCATGGATAACTGCTTTTTTCAGTTGCATGGGTATCTATGAGAATGGAAAATGTAGATGGTCTTTGAACTGTTGAAGGCATTATTCCTTCAACCTATTCACAAACGTTTTCCTAGAATTCGTCATTTGGACTTCCCCTGAAACCACCTCTTATTCTATCTTCGTATTGTAGCTACCAATGCAAGATTGATAACATGGCGTGGTGGAAGAATTCTGTGTCCTAGGAGTGGCTGGTACATTGGAAGTCTCTCTTCCCTATTCCACATTCTTAGAGTTTACTGTCACTGATTTTGTCCTGGATCTTTTGCTCGATCCAGGACTGGTTGGGGAATCAATTGATTCCCTTTCACACAATTGATTTGTTTTCAATGTTTGAGGGGCATTACCAGATTGTTTTTCTATGTATCTGGCAAGTGTTGTCCAATCCATATTAACCAATTTGTTCACTACCTCTACCCCCAATATGGAAGCCAATTCCTCTTTATCTTTGTCACTCTCATGTCCCTATATATATATTTTTAAATTATATTTCTTCTTTTAAATTTAGAAATAAAAAACTAAAACCTACAATTCCTCTTTATCTTTGTGAGTCTCATGTCCTTATATAGATATATATTTTTAAATTATATTTCTTCTTTTAAATTTAGAAATAAAAAACTAAAAAGTAAAATTCAAAGAAACAATGGAAACATTTACAAATCTATAAAGGGAAAATGAATTACCTCATTATGGACAGAGTCTGCTGACAATGCTCGCTTCCTTCTATTGCTTGACATTTTGAGGCGACCTAGGGCAAATTATTTTCATCCAATCTGTGGAGGCAAGCGAAGTACACACTGTCAGGTATGAAAGTTTTCGTCCAGTTTGTGGTATGAAAGTTTTGTTTTGTGGGCAAATATGTTCGTTGGGTTTGCTTAGTGTTGATAACCTAGGGCAAATATGTTCGATGGGTTTGCTTAGTGTTGATAACCTTATCATGAAAACTCTTTCATAATGCAATCTTGCACGAATTTTTCATGGCATCAGTGACTATGGCAGGATTGGGCAAGACCAAGCGATTTTCGTGTTTATTTTCATCAGTTTCTCAACAATGATTGACCCAATTCCCAGATTTTCCAAGCAGTTCACTATTTCCTTGATACCTAGGTTAGGAAAAGAATACATAGGAATCCTAGCTTCGTGCTATAATATTTTGAGCCAAATCTCAAATGGGTAGGGTAAATTTTTTTGTTGGTTTCTCAAAGGTCTTACAATTAATAATGATGGGAAAATTTAGAGGTTGCCTGGACAGGTTAGGCCACAAACTAGTAAACAATCACAAATTCAAATGCAATACAAAGAGCAGTAAACAATCCTGAATTCAACGAAGAAAAATAATAATGTAACCTTACCTGTGGTGTCACAAACTAAATCGAATTTCTCATCAGTTGTTGGTAGCGCCCTGCTCTCTTCCTTTGCATGGCATTTTCCCCTTTTTTGTCATCTGATTTCTTCCTTCCAGCCACCAATGACAAGAGTAGGGCACGACGTTTTTCCCTTTTTTGTCGTCTAATTTCTTCCTTCAAATTTAGAGGTTGCCTAGACAGGTTAGGCCACGAACCAGTAAACAATCACGAATTCAAATGCAATACAAAGAGCAGTAAACAATCACGAATTCAAATGCAATACAAAGAGCAGTAAACAATCATGAATTCAACCAAGAAAAAAAAATTGTAACCTTACCTATGGTGTCACAAACTAAATCGAATTTCTCATCAGTTGCTAGTAGCGCCCTGCTCTCTTCCTTCGCATGACGTTTTTCCCTTTTTTGCCGTCTGATTTGTTCCTTCACGTGGGAAATTTTTTAATTTTTGATTTTGATTTAGTAGTCGACGTTAGTTAACGCCAACTTTAGCGCCAAATTTTGGCCGTTAATGTAATCTGTTTGGGGCACCGAAGGTGGCGCCAAGTGCACCTAATTGAGCGCCTATCATTGCTGTATAGTGACTATTTTCATTGTTGTGTATCACAGGATCCAGAGTGTTGGAAATAATTCCAAATCCTGCCTTGTTTTTGTGACCATCGTAGTCCCATGGCTCCTTCATTAGCTCGGTGTGGTAGAGCAGTTTTTACTGCGGTCCTGCAAGGTGCTTCATCCTTCTTGACGGTAGTACGGTGAAAGCTTCTGTGGCAACACGCGAGTCTTCCTTCTATTCCTGGCGGTGTTGCGGTGACTCCTGCAGTCCCGCAAGTCTTCTACCATTGGCGTGTGGTAGTGCGGTGACCACCACTGTCCCATGACTCCTTCATCAGATTGGTGCGATAGAGCGGTTTTTACCGCGGTCCCACAAGTTGCTTCTTCCTTCTCAGTGGTAGTGCGGTGAAAGATTATGTGGCAATATTTTTATTCACAAAGGAGGCCATGGAGAGAGGACGTGAACGACGTAGAAATACTAAATCGTTGAGAGGAAAGTGGGTGGAAATAGATGAGACAACAAAATCTGTAGATACAATAGAGGTAAGAAGAGAAAGCGACCTCAACCAAAGGAGGAAGGTGTTTATGAATTCACAAATGCTACAACATAGAGGAGATATCAATATGTCAAATATATGACTAAAGTGAGGTTTTGGGTTGGATAGCATACTCGTTGAAATGATATAATTGGTGTACTAAACATTATTTACTATGTTGTGTATTATAGGGGCGAGATGAGGCCATGTCAACAAATTGTGTCATATCAAGTGAGGACACAACAGATGAAGCGGGACATCAGGTACTCAAATTTTGACTTAACTTAGGAAAAAATGATCTGATGGAATTTTGTGACACATCCATCTTTTTTTACAATATTATTGAAATTTATAATGTATTATCCAATCTTGACATAAATTAATGCATTTTGTTGATTATTTTAGATGGAGATTGGAGCAAATGTAGAGCCTGAGCATTCAACTAGCAAAAGAAGAAGATATGTACGTGGACGTGGACCTAAAACTATTAAATCACGTAGAAGATAGTGGGTGGAAGAGGATATGACAATGGATACTATAGACACAACAAATGATTGCATTGAAGAAGAGGTGGGTCAGGACATATATGATGAGCTTCCAGTCGGTAGTATACCTCATACAATTGATTAAAACCAAAGAATAATAAATGAGTGTGGACCGATGTTTTATAAACTATGTTGTCAAAATTATGTTTTATTTAAATTATTGTATAAAAAAGGTAGTCTATAAAATAATGTTCCATTATTCAGTTGAAGTATATATGTTCATACAATTTATATTTATATTTTTTAAGCCATATTTGATTATATCTCTTTGAAATTGATACATTTATGATTTATCCAATTGTTGCCAAACATTAAATAATGCTTGCATTTGTTGATAGGTAGAAGATTTTGATGAAACACATAATAATACCCAAGATCCAATAGGGTTATTAAGATTTGGACGAGATGATCCAAACCATCCCTTAAACCATACTAGGGAGAGAAGAGCAAGATTGAAGAGAACACTACCACCTAAGAAATTTGAAGAGCTGATGAGAGTCGCATAAACTGATGACATGCCACCTAGCCTTAATGATGATGATCATGATAGTGAAAATGCAGTGCATGAAGAAGGATTGAATGAAATGCTTACAAGTTTCTTTGGGGATGGACAAAATGATGACAATAATGATGATATGGTTGAAAATAACGATGATAGCAGGGGTAATTAATAGCAACATAATGTTGATGATAACAACATCAAAGACTCCATCAAGCAAGCAGCGAAGACACTCGTGTTCAAATCGGGTGCAAGTAGAACCTCAAAACTGGCATGCACATTAATATTATTAGAAATCAAGTCACTATTTGATTGGTCAGACAAAGGATTCACTACCCTACTGAAGTGAGTTGAAATATATTTCTTACTTTGCATTGTCAATTGGTGTACATAATTCGTAAACATTCATCAACTTCGTTTATATTTCTTTAAGGGGATTTTAAAACCATATATTGTATATAAACAGTCCTAGTATAGATTGACATATCAAACATGTTCATCATAAGTCGAACATTCAATTGATTTAATCTTTGGCAATATTATAGGGGACTAAAATCTAAAATATTCCCTGAAGAGAATGTGTTGCCATCAACTTGCAGAGAGGCATGTTTGTTGTTGGTTGAGTTGGGGATTGAATATAAGAAAACTCATTCATGTAAAAATGATTGCATTTTATACAAAGATGAATATCAAAACAAGGTAGAATGCCCTGTATGCAAAGAGAAGAGATATCGTATAGATGTACAAGGTCCTACAGTTCCAAAGAAGGTTTTAAGTCACATGCCAATTATACCTAAACTTCAACGAATGTTTCGTTGCAATTCACTAGCACAATTGATGGACTGACATGCAAAGAACATGAGTGAAGATGGATTCATGTGAATTTCGGATGAATCTAAAGCAATGAAACACATAGAGGAAAAATGGCCAAGAAAATTCAAAGATGAACCCCTTAGTATCAAGTTTGGTCTTGCAATTGATGGAGTGTGCCCATTCTCTTTCATGAGATCAAATTATAGTGTTTGGCCAGTCGAATTGATAGTATACAATATTCCCCAATGGATGAGTGTTAGAAAGGAGCACCTTATACCAACTCTCATTGTTCCAGGAAAACATCAAGTTAAAAACATGGATTTTTATCTTGCACCTTTTATTGATGAGATGCAACTGCTATGGAAAGGCATAAGAATGTATGATATAATTTCCTCCATCAAATAGGTCCTTCATGTTGTATAGTGTGCTATGTTGGAATATTCATGATTTCCCAGGACTTGGTGTTTGTTCTGGTAAGATAAAATATTTACGTATTTATACTCATAATTTATTTTCATTCCAACTTTCATACTTAGTTTTATACTATTTTTTTTATGTTATTAACATTAATTATTGAATTGTAGGGCTTCAAACAAAGGGGATATTTGCATGTCCAAGATGTGCAGAACAATTTCAAGGGTGGTATTCTAAAGATCTACATAAATTTATTTATGCAAACAACAAGGTTTTTCTACCAGTAGATCATAAGTTTAGAAATCGCCTGAAGAATCAATTTGATGGAAAAGTTGAAAATAGAGGCCCTCCCATGATTACGGGTCCAGGTGATTGGCTTAAAAAGTATGAAGATGCTGAATTGAAAGCTTGGGAGGATTTTTTTGATTGGGGTGATTCAATTCAAGAACCAGAACAAGTTCTAGTAAATATGTCAAAAGGAATGAAAAGGAAATCCATATTTTATGAGCTCCCTTATTGGAAGGATCTATTAATATCTCACCTATTAGATCCTATGCGTGTCTTCAAAAATGTCCCAGATTCTATATTTCAACATATATCAGGCAAAGAGAAGGAAACCTTGTCTTCGAGGAGAGATATTGCTCTTTCGCGTACCAAATTTGATAGAAAACATTTGTGGCCAAACAAGGAAAATGAAACATATGCAAAAGCTCCATGGATTTTGAAAAAAAAAAGAGGTAGACCAACTAAAAAATGTCATCCGTTCGATAAGGACACCTACTGGTTATGGGTCATTATTGGCTAAAGCTTTTACAGTTGATGGACATATCATAGGATTTAAAACACATGATTTTCATAATTTAATGAAGGTATTATATATCAACATTTAACATTTACTGGTAACATTGATTAAGCACTAAATTTATTTTGATATTTTATTGTGTGAGAAAAAATTACTAATGACCTTTTCATAAATGTGTTTGATAGCATATCATGCCATTGGCAATTAGGGGGGATTCCTGTCTTACAGTTGACTTAAGGAATGCCATAAGTCGATTGCCAACATTTACAAGGTATGTGGTTATATGAAATGTTCATGTGTGAGAGACATAGAGATATTATATTGCATTTTAATTTATGACTAAAGGTTCATACTAATTTACTATTCTTATATTAGGTGGGTGACCTCCAAGGAGATCCATGAATCTGAAGTGCCAAAGTGGAAGAAGGGAATTGTAGAAATTATATGTGTATTTGAGAAGGAGCTCCCTACCAGTTTCATGGACCTACAAGTCCATTTACTTATACACCTAGTTGATGACATTGAATTGGCGGGTGTCGTATTAACGAGGTGGATGTTTTTCTTTGAGAGGTATATGAAAACTCTTAAAAGATATGCCCGACAAAAGACATATCTAGAGGGTTGCATGGCTGAAGGTATGTATTGAATGAATCATTTTTCTTCCTGTGTGAATTCCTTGGTAAGGATTTTGAAGATTTCCCACGCGTTTGGGATGAAGAACGAGCATCGGATATTATTGATGGAGAAAAACCACAATCTAATGGTGTTGAAGTAGAAATTAGTAAGTAAATTCACGATTAGTGCGGTTATTTTTTTTTGCAATCATTAATTTACTCTGTAATTTATTTGTCAAATTAACAACATGACATTTGGAGTTTGAAATAAACATGTTGACATGTAATAGGTGTAGACAAAATTTCTATACTCGAAAAGTTCATTATGTACCACATGGAATTTATGAACAAATGGATTGATCTATATGATAAAAAGAGAGAAGTGTTAGAAGCAAGGAGACAATTTAAGAGATCAAACCCAAGGAATACTCCACTTCCCACTCATCTACTTGGGGAATGGGGTAAAGATTGCACACTAGAATGGGTTACTGAACAAATTCAAAAGCAAATAGAAGATGCAGGTACAAATTCAAACATAACAAAAGATGAAATCAACATGTCTAGAGGATATGAAAGAAAGGTACAGTTGGAATTTTACAAAATGTTGTTTCCTTATAGTTTTGACAGTATTAACTATTTTAATATTTTTCATTATATTTGTTTTCACTGAAATAAATGGTCTTTCACAGGCGAGGAAATATCTAGCAATGTGGGAATATGGTTGACATTATTGTGTAGAAAGTGTAGACGTAAAGAGATGATCCTTCGATTGTGGCATCATGGTTGAATTCAAGCAATCCAGTCGATCAAGCTCAAAAGATAAGAATATAATTGAAGGGAATCTACAATATGTTGGGAAAATACTAGAAATTATTGAGTTGGATTACCACTCTTTTAAATGTTGTATTTTTAAGTGTAGATGGTATGAAGCATTTGAGAGGACACGAAGACATGATACCCATAGTGGATTATTTTCTATAGATTCCTCATCGTTCCTACCGGAGGATAAGGAGCCTTATGTTCTACCAATTCATTGTGAGCAAGTATTTCTTCAACTCAAACAAGAAGAGGTAGTGATCATTAATCTATTAATTCATAGCTTATTGTGAATATATACATATGTTTATTAATCAATAAAATTGTTATAACATACGTCTAATATATGTATGTCGTTCATGTGCAAGTATTTTTCTATGAAGATATTTTGGACCTGAAATAGATATTTGTCATACATTATGATCCAAGATTAAGGCATGTAGTTGATGATGCATTAGTGGATATTGAGCAAAACAATGATGACCAACAAAATGAGAGAGAGAGGGATTAGAGAACATCGAAGAAATTGACATCCATGATGATGTTGAAGATGGTTATGTTCAGGAAGAAGAAGAAAACAATCCAGAGTTAGATGATGTTATGGAAGACAAAAATATGGATGGTATAGAAAATGATGATCCGAATACATCTGGTAACACTATAGATGGTCTACAGTCAAATTTCAATGATGATGAAGATGATGCAGGTCAAGATGAGGATGATGATAATATTAAATACTTGAAAGAACATATGAACATTGACAATGATACACTGGATGACATTGTAGCAGACAATAATGTTAATGACCAAGAATTCTAAATTTTTTAGAATTATTTGCAATCCATGTTTAAAAAAGGATGATTGTTATGGCCTAAACTTTGGAATACTTCAGTAACATTATTATGTTGTATTCACCATACATTTCCCTTGACAAAGAAAACATGTGCTTTCATTTATTTTTACTGTATATCTCAAAAGTGAAATTGTTGTTACATAATGATGCACTGAGAAAATAATATATACAAAAAAATGAAAAGAAAATGTTTGAAATTTAACATGCAACCTACTGTGTTGTGTTGAAAGCAATCAAGATTAACTGGGACAAGAAATAATTTTTTTTTTGATGATTGTACTTAAAAGTGAACAGGATATGGAAAGTGTGGACAATGATGGTGCTGAAATTGAAAACCCTGATTCTGATGACATTACTGTTTTATGTCATTAGAGATAAAGAGCACATACAATTTTATATACATACCAAATGAAGATTTGAAACTAGTAAACTGAAAATGTAAACACTGTAATATTTTTCCTTAAACAATAATTCACATACTCACTTACAAAAAAGGGTGAAGCATTTTTTATTCAAACTCTGTATTCTTTAATAGACATAACAGTAAAAATATATTTACAAGTACAAGAATATATACACTGTTTCATTGAAAATAAGGAATGTTTCATAGAATATACAGTACAAGAATATTTACAAGTACAATAATATATACATTATTTCTTAGAATATATACACTGTTTCATAGACTTCTAAATTTTTAGAGTTATTTGCAATCTGTTGGGTCTCAAAAAAATGGGTTTTTAGCCCATAAGAGGGTGCCAATCTCTAAGAGGACTTTAATCCTTAATGCGAACCAATTAAAGTCAATTATTTGAAAGGAATTTAATTCAAACCTAACCAAAAACCAATCAAAGCATCCACATAGTAACATCAAATGTGCCTTGATAAATCTTGCAAATTTAAACAACTTGAAAAGACCACTTTGGAGAAAACAAAGCAATAAATGAGCATGAAAATCGACACAACAATTGAACATTGAAAATGGATTAAAGTTATAATGTATCTACTCCATTATATTGCATTTTCCTGAGTACCTCATCCTCATCATTGATGTCATCAAGGATGCCTGGAAAATATTCTGATATCTCATTTTTCTAGGTTCCTTCAAATCTATTTCTTCAAATAAATCTAGCATGGCCATACATAGTGGCTGGCTGAAGTCAGTCAATTCCCGTGTCAAGATATTTTGGAAGTTTTCATGTGTATTCATGAGGCTCTGACATTCTTGGAGCAAAGCATTATTATCTCCATATTTTGCCTTGATATGGGATTCCATTTCCTTCATCCTATCAAGTAGTCTTCCATGCTCCACGAGGGAATTGTATGTTCCACTGTGAGCACACCAGACACCATCTGCATGTTGGCACATATCTTTGAATTTCATACAAATTATTCCTGATGCTACTTCAAAAGTAGTAGCCTTCAATTTTCTTTTTAGTTCTTCCCGTTCCTTTTGAGCCTTTTCAAATTTATGCTTCCGTTGAGAAGTCTTAGACATGGCCTCTAACACTTTTCTTTCATGTTCAACTAAAGGAGAGTAAATCCTTGTAGAAGAAGACAACCTATCTTTGTAGCTGGTTAATTCTTGTTTCAACTTGTCATTTTCCTCTATTAGCCACTAGTTATCTCTTACTAGCTTTTGTATTTGGGCTTTGGTGAATTTGGCTACATTCACATTCATGTCAGTAGTCTCCAAGGGATCTGTCTCCCCTACTCTTTGCACTAGGAGATGTCCAAAAATATGATCATGTTCAACGAGAGAAGGCTTCTTGCTTGGGGGTAAAGAGTCCAAATTTGCAAAGTGGTATTATCAGGATTGTACCCTGATCCTGTATAGATCCCGTCACCCACTTCATCCATTATTTGCAAAGTTTTATTCTTTCTCTTCAAAAAGCTATCAAACACAATGGTTGAACTAATATCCCACCCAAGAAGGAGCATAACTCTAGCTTCTTGCAATAATGCTCTTCCTCTCTCAACAATCATGTTTCTAATTTCCCTATCAACTTCATCTTGTAACTCTTTCAAGGAATGAGCCTCTTTCTCAGGGTCAATGTCCTTTAACCTTTCTCTTATTAGTCTTCCTTTATACTCATATATAAAGGACTTAAATTCAAGGGTCTACACAAAATGATCATCTGCAACAAATTCCTGACTTGCACTATGCCTCACATCATTTGATAGCTCATCAGAGGCTTCAAAGGTGATCACACTTCTTTCTAATGGCATCTCATATTGGGGTATAATAGGAGCATTAAACTATGAGACTTCTTATTCCTCCTCAGTGCTATCTTCTTCCATGGATGGGGAACCAACTGAAAAGCTCACTTCAGGAGTAGGCTAAAGTGATAAGTGATCCAGTGGTGTGATATTTTCTACTTGCCTCCTACGACCAATGCCCCTTCCTCTTTCAAATGCCACAAGTGGCACATCTCTTATCAGTTCTTCTTCATGGAGGATTAACTGTTCAATTCTTTATGTGGGATCTTGTACCTTAGGGAAAGCCCCTATGTAGCCTAGGTTATTATTCACTTTCCAAGCCTTAGCCATCATAACCCTACTATAGGCATTCATTCTCATCATGTTTGTTTTTCTTCACAATTTCTGATGACATCTTCTAAATGGAGACTATGTCATACCATTTCAATTTCTGAAATTTTTTGGCATCACAAATGAAGTGTTCAGGATCAAAATTTTCCCTTTTGTTGCCAATCGACAAGCCATAATAATCCAGTTTACCACTAACCAAGTCATAGCTTGAATCATAGATAATAGTGAAATCACCAAAGCATAAATTGGAAGGCATGAAAGTCTGCCTCCCATAGCTCTTTAAATGCATGAAAGATGAAAATGACAATTGCCTTATGATCTCTAAATAAGCAACTCTATTTGGCATAGTCTTAGGCAGCAAATAAGGTGTAGCTTCAAATCCATAAATCCTTATAACAATAGAATCCCCAAACATGTACCAGTCCCCCAATTGTGATTTATACCTACTTCATGACCCATATATTTTGGTCGGAGAAATCTTAATATCTCTAGGGAGAGGTTGTAGTCACATTTGTGGCCTAGCAACTTGTATAGTGGTTTGACAAAATATTCCTCAAAATATAGGTAGTGGGACCTCCCACACTTGCTATCCCACACAAATGTCCACATTTGTACAAGCCTTGAATTTCCATCATTATCGAAGTCTTTTATTCTTAATTCATCACCCCATATCCCCATCACTTTCCCTTCGTATAATATCATGTGCATGAAAAGAGAATAATGCTTGAAATTAATGGCTTCACTGTCATTCTTGATGATATTGAGGGCATTATTGATGGTCTCTAATAAATACTCTGCATAATCATAAGGTTGGTCGTTATGGATCTGGATGTTTGTGGCTAAAACCATGGGAGCAATTGTCATGTTCTCAGGAACATCAATTCCCAGTACTTCACCAGTTGAGTAATAAGTGTATTGAAAGTATTATTCAAACAAAGCCATAGAGAATGGGGGCTTATCTTCACTAGAGAACCTCATAGTTTGGTTACCCGCACCTTTAAACCTATGTAGAGGAAATATCCACCTCTTGTAACTTGTGTCCATGGTGCGGTATTCCTCCGACAAGTCTTTGATTCATAATTTTGTTTTTAGGGAAGTGTCTAGCTGAAAAATCATGGAAATATAATATGGCTTTATGATCATGAACTGTGACCCATCAGGCAAATGAATTGCTCTCATCTTCGGATTGTAGTTCTTTTCCAACACCTTGATTAACTCTATGTTCACAAAGGCGTTGGGTACTACAATTTTACCCAAATTCAAATTCCATGGGTTTGACATTGGGCTATGCCAAAATTTATTCCTATAATGATAAATAAAAAGGTCATAACCCCTACACGGAGTCCATACATCTCCCAGATTTTTATGTTTATCTTGTAATGTCACACACAATGGGTTAAGCTGTGATATTCTTCTGGATTTTGGCCCAGACCTAGGACACTGATCGATTAAGTCTTGATTCAATTGCCTAGATTCAGTTTTCTATCTTTTTGCTTTCTGTTTGCCTGGGGTTCTTTTCATCTCAACCCTACTCAAGCAATGCTTTCATCTACTTACTGAGAAAATAATTTGAGTTGAGTCTATACCACTTACTTGGATAAATGCTGCAAATTTCCAACTGCCTATCGCCATCCAACTTGGTTCTCCAAATCTTTCAATTACAATTCACAATGATTTAAACTTCTTTGAGGCCATATTTATCAAATTTTAGGACACTTCATCCAACCCTAGTTCATAAATGGCCCTTGTGCCACCTTTATGACCAAGTTCTTCATTAATAGCGGTAGTCTCATCGATATTTTCATTAGTCACATCAATCAGACTAATCATCATTTCATAATTGTTGAAGAGACTTTTAATTGAAATTCCCGTTGTTTCTTCGATATGCCAGTGTTTTTCCCTTCCCTTCCGCTGTTTACCGCACTACCGCCTTGCTCAAGGCTTCTTGCTACGGGGTTGCAATGTATACTGCTCTACCACATATGTTGCTAACCTTCCCGATGATATAGTGGTGTATGCTTTTGATCATTACTTGAAGAGTGTCGATGAGACAATCTTATTTGTCTTACTAATATCTCAATGTCTCTTTGACATTAGATCTTATGTTGGTTGCCGGTGTCGATGAGACAAGTTAATGTCTCTTGCCGATATGCCACTGTCTCATCAACAATTACTTTGTTATATCCAAGAGTTGTGTTTCGCCGAGCACTTGTAGATATACCTTCTTGATGTGACATAAGTGATTCTCTCCTCTATATGCCCATATCTTGTTGACATTTCACTATTTTACATCATCGATGAGACATATAAATAAGTCTCTTCGACATAGGGGTGTCTCATCTATATTTCTAATCTGTGCTTTGTGCTAATGTCGAGGAGACTTTGGAGGGACTCTCATCGACATGGTGTTGTCTTGGTGATATGATATGAACAATCATAGGAGTATTTCAAAGGAGGAATACACTTTGATGCTATGATCAAGGGTTTTATTTGGAAGCTCACATGAGGGATTTTATTAAATTTTAAGTTATTATGAAAATAATTCTATGCATATGGATGATGTAAGAGATGAGTGAAAATGGAAGTATGCAAAAATAATTAGGATGGAATTTTGGCTACAACACAATCCATGTTTAAAAAAGGATGATTCTTATGGACTAAACTTTGAAATGCTTCAGTAATATTATTAGTGTCGATACGAATTACCTATTGCAATATCCTTCAATTGTTCAATATTTGGTATGAATTGTTGGTAGAAAAAATTAGGATTACTTGGATGCTTCTTCCATTCATTTTGTATCAACATATGTTCGTGAAGACACAAAAGTTAATAGCTCAATTAGGTAGAGATTTTGTGATTTTCAAAATAAGAGTAAGGTACATTTTTATTTCTGCTACATTACATTCATGTGCATAAACAAAACAAGAAGATTACATTATTAGATTGCAATTATGCAGATGCATATAATATAGGAAATATTGCACAATCCTTTAAAAAATGTAGTCTTTATTGATAATGTAAATAAATGTTGTTCCACACAAGCCATGGAACTAAATATTTGAATGCATATAATTGAAAAACTATACATTTATAGATACAAAAGAGAAAAATGCACATAAAGAGAAAGGGGACCCGTCATTGCCTCAATGACGAATCCCGGTTACTTTGTTCTGCATCATCTTTAGTCTTCCCGCTTGTCTAAGCCTCCAAGTTGATGTCTTCCTTGTTGCTCCTAGGTTGCCTACATTTGAGTGAGAAGAGTGTTGTTAGAGCAATGAAGGATCACCAGTCAAAATATGTGCATACATCTATAAACATATAATCTGATCATCACATGCATTCAAATAACTTGCATACCATAGATGTCCAGGAAAACAAGAAAGTTATCAAACATATCTATCATATGCTCGGTTTTATCTAACATGTTTTCTCATTGTGCAGGTATAGATAAAATTAGGTTGTTGTTTTGTTTATCTAGTTACAACATGTGGGGTGAAATGTGGCTCCCACAAGGGCTGAGCCCAGCCTACTGCCCTATTGTTTCATTTGAGAAGGATAATCACAAGTAAACCATCCATGAAGCATTAAAGATCAATCTTTGCAAGGATAGTGGAGTATGTTGGTAAGGGGTAATCTCCTTATTGATAAAGATTTATCCTTATTAATAAGAACATTCCACTATCAATATAGCCATGATTTTGACAAAACTGATCATCAAGGATTCCAAGATAGTTTTCATTAACAGTCTGGTTAAAAGTAAGCAGGCCCAAACATCATAACAGTCACAAGAATTGAACATGAGGGGCAGTCATGTAGATTAAAAGTTTTCACAATAGTAATCACTTGCAAAGACAAAGACAACATGTTTCCACATAAAAAATTAAATCAAATGCATGAAAGGTACAATGATGAAGTCCATAATAGTGAATGTTAATTAAGAGGGATTGAAGGACAAAATTTTGTATCAAGGAGAACAAGGTAATCTCAAAATTTGTTGTACCTGAGTATGACAGTACCTAAGCTTCTGGTGTTTCTAGATGGAACCTATAGCAAAAAAATGTAGTCTCCATTTGAAGGAACCATCTTCAGAGCTCTTCCCTGAAATGAGGGTTGAAAACATTAGAAGAAAAGAAATGCCATAATTCTAAAGTAACAATTTGTATCAAGACAAATGTCAGAAAGTATAATTAAAAAGACAAATCCTTACCTTGGACCTCAAATTGGACTAAACAAATTTATGATTTTATCTTTAGAATGTAGGAAATTTCTCTGTCGGAGCTTCATGACCTGAAATTGGATCTCAAATTGGACCAATAAAATTTATGATTTTATCTTTAGAATATAGGAACTTTCTTTGTTCGATATTCATGACCTCAAATTAGATCAGAAGTTGGATAAGAAGATTTATGATTTTATCTTTAGAATGTACAAACTTTTTCTATCGGATATTAAAGATGTAAGGTTGGATCAGAAACTGGATAAGCAGATTTATGATTTTATCTTTAGAATGTAGGAGCTTCCTCTGTCGGATATAATTCCTACACACAAGTTCTGCTTCGGAGCGAAAACACATGGAAGTGTTTCACACCAGCTCAAGGTACAATCCAAACTAGTTATGACACTAATAGTATTCCAATTTTTCCTGAAACGTCCATACCCGAACGTTGCATCACAATCTATTCTTCTTGCACATAAAAATGCCACATATTAACCCCTTCTAAATAAAAATCAAAATACCATGAAACAATGAGTCCCCTATATTAGTAAGTAAGTAGGCAATCTATAGAGCATAGTTTGATTTTATAC
This sequence comes from Sequoiadendron giganteum, assembly GCA_007115665.2. Classification (NCBI taxonomy): domain Eukaryota; kingdom Viridiplantae; phylum Streptophyta; class Pinopsida; order Cupressales; family Cupressaceae; genus Sequoiadendron; species Sequoiadendron giganteum. Next base: position 36,692,359 of record CM021104.1, on the reverse strand, counting down.
AAGGATTCTCATGAAAGGAATATTCAAGTGACAGTGAGTGAATTGTTTGAGATTGCAACTGATGGTGCAATATCCAGTCTTAAAGGCAGTTAGCAAAGTAGTAAATGTGCAAGAAAATCAAATTGTACACAACAAACAATTCACAATGTTATCCTGAATAATGCCTTAAGTTTGAAGACAAAAATCTCATTGTATCTTGATGAAAGTAGTGACCTTAATGGTCAATCACTGACAACCATTATTTTAAAACATGTTATTGTGCTTATGGAGGCAACATTTTAAGCAAGGCGGTGAGTGGTGGTTTGGAACAATGGCAGGTATGAAGGACTTGCTTTATATGCATACTATGTAGTCTAGCTTAAGAAAACGTTCTTAGAAGAGATTAAAGGTGGATTATGGAACTCAAGGGTTACCATGACAAATATTAAAGCAAAGACTGAGATCTATTTAAAAGCCACTATCATGAAGATATTAAATATATTAAATGCAAAACCCTAGCAGCTGGAGTAATGAATACAGTGCGAAAGAGGACAGTGTGCTAGGGTAGATTTAGGAGATCTCCATGTTATCTAATCACAGGAAAATACATCATTTATTTATTTGTTTAAATTAAAAAAAAATATTCTAAACCCTATATAGGACACATTGATACTTCAAAAGCATTTGATTTATTTTTTAAAATTAAAAGAAGTCATTCTAAACCCTATATAGGATACATTGATACTTCAAAAGCATATGAAGGACTTTGAGATTATGCAACCATATGTCAATTAAATACCTGGATTACAAACAGTAGCATGAACATTGTAACCCTTGTTGATTAGAGTAGGAATGAGATAAACAACAATGAATCCTATGCCTCTTATCGCGCACATCTCCTTACCATTCTCTATCATTCTTTACTAAAACACTTCTCCATTTTGGTGGGCTATGCCTGGAAATAAGGTTTCAACAAAGGTTTTATTGTATGTTTATTTAAATGAAAACTCCATTCTGGTGGGCTATGCCTGAAAATAAGATTTTGACAAAAAAATTAGAGTATGTTTATTAGAGTTTTAGAGTATTTTGGCGGGCTATATTCTTGATTCCTTAAATGTTTTATTCAAATGGATTGTGACTGATGTGATTTGTTGTATTTAGTGTTGTAAATTGTAATGATGCCACGATTACCATACTACCGTCATCTCTTATTATACTCGCTATGGTATGGTGGTGTTTTTCCCTTCCCTTCTGCTGTTTACTACACTACCGCCTTGCTCAAGGATTCTTGCTACGGGGTTGTGGTGTATACCACTTTACTGCATATGTTGCTCACCTTCTTGGTGGTAGTGGTGTATTATTTTTATCATTACTTGAAGAGTGTCGATGAGACAATCTTATTTGTCTTACCAATATCTCAATGTCTCATCGATATTACTTTGTTATATCCAAGAGTTGTGTTTCTCCGAGCACTTGTAGATATACCTTGTTGATGTGACATAAGTGATTCTCTCCTCGATATGCCCATATATTGTTGACGTTTCACTATTTTACATCGTCGATGAGACATACAAATAAGTCTCTTCGACATAGGGGTGTCTAATCTGGTGCTAAACCTGAAGCTAAACTCGAATCTAAAGTCAGAGCTACACATGATGCTAAAATTGAAGCTAATTTCGATGCTAAATACAACGCTAATTAGCGCCAAAATTAATGTCGAGTTGTATTGATCGATGCAATGAAGGCCAAAAATTGCACCATCCCGATAAATAGTGTTGACGTTTTCAAAAAATGGAGCAAATCACATGGATTTGTTGTAGTGGTTGTTGGAACCAATGGATAATAGCTTTGCTAATCTTCCTAAAACTTTACCGCTCCAATCCCTAATGATACACCTATCTCCAGAGCATCCGAGGTTCCCTCTAGACACCCCGCAAAATTTGACCATTATAACTTGACACATAGCTGCCACTAGCATCTTGAAGTGAAAGGGTGGTTTAGGAAAAGATGATCACCGAATTCTTCATCTTGTTTACATAATACACATCTGGATGGGCCACTGAAACCCATTTTCCTGAACCTATTAGTAGTTAAAACTCTACCTTGTATTGTAGCTCGGGAAAAAATATCCGCCTTAGGAATGCAATTATTACTCCAGCATAGGTCACTAGGAGAACTTGATTTTGCTTCTTGTTGTTTTGCCAACAACTTGTAACTTTCCCATGCATTGTAATCTCCAAAATAAGAGTTGTGGCATCTCAACATGTCTTTACCTTCCCTTATACATATTATCTGATTGCTCAATACTTCTTCATACACATAGGCCACCTCATTGCTTAAGCCTAGCAACCTTACACTTTTCCACTGAAACTAATGACATCCATTCACAAAGGAGAAGCTTAGATAGTCCCTTACATGATTGCCCTAAGTTTTTTTTGTCATTACCATTGCTTGTGCAAGATCACCTTTGTTTACCAATTTTTGGTAGCCACCCCATGAGTCTTCCCAGAAGAGGGTCGATCTCCCATCTCTTATATCCCAGGTGAGATGCTTCGAGATTATATCTCTATTGCTACATAAAAAATTCCATATTCTTGAACCCTTGGGGAGTGCTCTTGAGGTAAAAATACTTGTTTCTCCTTCCTCAAAATACTTTTCTTTCATTATTTTCACCCACTTAAGGTCTTTCCTCACATACATCCTCCAAACTAGCTTTGTTGCCAGAGCCTTGTTTTGTAAAATCAATCTTTTCAATCCTACACCATCTGCCTCCCTTGATTTGCATATCTTATCCCAAATTATTAGAGGAAACTTTCTTTGATCCAAGTTACCTTGCCAAAAAAAAGTTTTCATTCTTTGATTGATCCTACTGCTAGCACCAACAGACAAAGGTAAACATGAAATTGTGTAGATTGGGAGGGCCGCAATTGCTATCTTGATCATTGTGAGTTTCCCAACACAGGAGATCCATTTACCTTTCCAAGAGGACAACCTATTCTCTATTTTTGTCACCAATGGGTCCCAAAGCTTCCCAGGTTATACCCCAGAGGCTAAAGGAAACCCCAAATATTTGCATGGGAGTTTACCCTTACTAAATCTTAATATTCTCAAGATCTAATTTTCACTTGCTAGTTTTGTAAAGAAAAAGAATTTTAGATTTTTCAATGCTTACCTCTTGCCCTATCTCTCCCCCACAGATCCAAATAAAATTATGTCATCAAAAAATTACTGGTGAGTAATTGCAGGCATACTCCTTGTAGTTTAAATCCCATTAATCCTACCTTCTTCTGCCACTTTGGAAATTGATCTGCCAAAAATCCTCAGACATGATGATAAACAAAAAAGGGATACAAAGGGTCCCCTTGTCTGAGTCCCCTTGAAGCACCAAAGAACCCTTATGGAGTGTTGTTTATTAGGACTAAGTATCTAGGACATGCGATCTAGTTGAAGATCCAATCTATCCAACTAGTATGAAAGCCAAATGCCTCTATTACCTTGAATAGAAACCTCCAATTTACTTTGTCGTATGCTTTCTTGATGTCTAGTTTTATCAACATTGATTGCTTTCTTATTTTTGAAATTGAGTGAATTGCTTCTTGGGCAATAATCACCCCATCTAAAATTGATCTATAGGGACAAACCCTATTTGCTCATCGGAGATTATATTAGGGAGGATCTTCTTCACATGATTTGTCGTTGCTTTTGCAAGGATCTTGTATATGGTATTGCAAAGAGAAATATGATGAAACTCCTCTAATTTTTCAGGTTTCTCTTTTTTTGGGATTAAGCAAATAAGGTATTGTTAATTTCTTTCAACACCTTACCTGTACTCCTTGAATATTCGATTTCCTCAACCACATCTCTCCCAATTTTCTCCCAACAATGTTGAAAGAAAGCAGTCGAAAAACCATCCAGGCCCAGGGCCTTATTCAAATGCAATTGAAAGAGCACCTCTTTGATTTCTACTTTTGGGAATTTTTTTCTCAACATATTATTTTGGGCCTCAGTGACAAGTTTTGGAATGCACCCTAGAATTTTTCTTGTTCCTGCAAATTGGATCCGTTCCAATCATTTAACAAATTTTGAAAAAATTCTATAGTAGTTGATGAAATGTCTTATATCTTGTCCAAGGTTCTTCCATCCGTTGTCTTGATACTAGTTATCCTATTCAATTCTCTTCTTGCTTTGGTGGAATTGTGAAAAAAAGTAGTGTTCTTGTCACCAATGCTTAACCACAACTCTCTTGATTTTTGTCTCCAAAAAGTTTCTTCTTTTGCTAGAATGTCTCCCATGTGTTTTAGAAGTTCTTTCTCCTTCAAATACCTACTATTTTCCATCCCCATGCAACATACTTCTTCGTTCAGGGTCCTCAATTCCTCCTCTATTTTTCTTTTTTCTTCAAAATTATTTTTGAAATAATCTCTGTTCCAAGATTTCAAGTGATGCTTGATCAATTTCAGCTTGGTTACAAGATTAAATTTTTTTGAACCATTCAAATCTACCTCATTCCACCATTTCCTTATAAGATCATTGAATTCATGATTGTTAAACCACATACATTCAAATTTAAATAGACATCTAAATGGTCTCTTTTCACCATGGATATCTAGAATAATAGGAAAATGATTAGAACTAGAGACGGGCAAAATCTTACTTTTCAAGGTGAAAGGGAAAGTACTTAGATCCCCTTTGAATAAGTACCTATCCAAATTTTTAGCTATACCGTTGTAGAGAATGGTGATCATTGCTCACGAGTCTCTTGGTTACTAAGAGAGTCCCAGAGAATGAAATTCCCTAAACTACCTTAGATTATCTAATACAAAATAGTGCTCAAGTGATGAGAGTTCCAGAATCATAATGAATAGGTCATAGAGGACTTCAGGATAGATTGATGAGTTTTCAGCAAAAGGATGACAACATGACATACAGATGGAAACACAACGTGCTAGCATCCTAGAGGCACGTTGGTGTCTTGTACTAACTAAAAATTGAGAATGTCATAGAAAAACAAAGTGACTGATTCTACCCTGACTTCTAAGAACTCTTGGAATGCAAGAAAGTAATAGAGACTAACATAACTAAAATAAAGTAAAGTAAACCAAGTAAAACATAAATGATAAAGTGAGAGAAGGAGAGATATAAAATGCTTACAACAACCCAAGCAATGAAGCCTCCAACAAAAGAAATATCTTCAATACCTGCACACATAAGATTGAGGAAAATTGTTGGGGCTATTTATGGGTTTTCCATAGTCAAACCCTCATTTCATTGTTCCCACCTCCATGGACAACTAGATAGATAGATAAACAAATAGATAAATAGACAAGATAGAAAAATGTATAGACAAGGGATGTGAGAAATACCAAGATGCTCAAAGACACAAGACACAAGATAGATATCACCTATAAGGCTTGAGGAAGTCAAAGAGAGAGAGAGAGCTACACGATCCAAGAGAGAGCTTTAGAGAGTTGTAGACAACACTGTGAGAACGTGAGAGTGTTGTGGCAAGAAAGAGAGTTGTGCAAGCTTAAGAGAGTGAAAGAGAGAAAATAGTGTCTCCAAGAGAGAAAGACCAAGAAGGCCAAAGGAATTGAAAATATAGCATTTAAAGAGAGAATAGGAGGGAAAATAAGGTTCCTGATATGTTACAAGGCCTCATAGGTCCTTACCACCAAAAAAAGGTAGGGGACAAGTGGAAAGGCACTAAAAAATGACCATTTAGAACATTGAAATGTCGCGAGATACTAGTGTAGTGTACGAACGTCCATGCGACGTGCTAGTGTCTAGACACATCACACTACAAAACGACAAGAATGAGAAAAATAAAAGGTTAGATACAAAGCTAACACATGAAGGTAGCTGCTAAAAAGGGGTCCTAAGAATCTTGAGAGGGGAAAAAGTATGATGCAAGGGCTAAAATGAGCCTACATAAATACTAAGGGAGTGCAAACTAAAGTAGATAGAAAAATGCAAGTGAAATTGTAGGAGGTGCAATTTTATGACATTACATTTTTCCCCCACTTTAGCGGGCAAATGAATCTACATGAATATGCATGCTAAAGGAAATCTACTAAACATAAATAACATCATGATACCAAAAGGATACTTTAGAGGAAGCAAACAACCCTTCGAACCATGGAAACATACCCCCAGGCCGAAGACCTACAAAAAAAATGCATTAGACAAGAAAGACCTGCACAAGACAACAAGGTTAGAGGATAAAAATCCATTACAACACAAAGTTAGAACGTATAAATGGATAAAACACACACAAAGGCACACAAAAAACTAAAGGATTTGAGTCAACAAAGTGAAAGAGACCTCGATGTAGAAGGTTGCCTCAGTATTATGTGTCATCCCTGAATTAAGAAATAACACAAAAAAATTCTTAAACGGAGAGAAGAATGTAAGGATTGATCACTTCAAGAGAAGAATACATACAAAAGATGGGGAAGCAATCAATACAAAAGAGAAAAAGAAGTAAATACTCAGGATGAAGAAGATGCAGGTCTTCAATCTGGTATATACAATTGTAAATAGAAAAATATTGAAGAGAATATACCGATAACTATCGAGGAACCAGATCTTTGATTTGGCACACCTGGACGTAAAGAAAGGGGAGAAGAAAGATGTATTTATAGGTTATCGGTCCTACAAATTTTGAGATGCATTCTACAAGTTCTTGATCTTGTAAAATTTGAGATGGGCTCTACAGGTTCTTGGTCCTTTAAAATTTGAGATGGCCTCTACAAGTTCTCGGTCCTATAGAGAGGGAGCTTCACAGGTTCTTGGTCTTGCAAAGTTTGAAATGAAAGATCTCTATAGGTTCTCAGTCCTATAGAGTTTGATGTGAAATATCCTTACAGGTTCTCGGTCCGGTAAGAGAAGCTTGACGAGGTGTTTGGTCCTACTAGGCAATCTTGATACAACGATACTCTACAGGTTCTTGGTCCTGAAAAATAATACTAATTAGATAAGCCTGTGGTTACTACAAACTATGTTGTAGGATAGTCATAGAAAATATAGGTCTAGTCAGGTTGCTGCCAAGTTAGATGCAAAGATATAAGATAGGGCTAGTTAGGCTTCCAAAAAACTAGGTGCGAAGATATAAGACAAATCTAGTTGGGTTTCCCCCAAGCTAGACACCAAGACACAGTGACATCAAATATCAGATATTGCAAGACACTCGAGAATTATTTTGAGAAGAAGGCTTTCAAATGGGGTTACTTTGGTCGAGAACCCTTCGAGAAACCAAGGGGCCCATTCAAAGGAACGCTCTAATTGAAAGATAAAGAGAAGAGAGGGGATCCTTAAGAAGGACACACATTTCCAGAACAAGTTATCATTGCCCCCTAACATATAGGGGAGGAGAACCATGCAAGATAATATTATTTTGCTACCATAGAAAGAGTATGGTTGAACACAATAGTGTATGACCATGAATGAAAATGAGCAAGTAAAGCTACAACTGCCACATAACGGGCAACAACACAATAGAATGGAGGTGTAAGAACCTCATGAGAATATTCTTAGAATGGATAGGATAGAGGTAGACCTCTATATCACTTGTCATGCAAAAGAAAGACATGTGCATCAACAGTTGGAAGAGTGATGGAACCAAAATCAAGAAGTTGTTGTATTTTATCCTTCAAGGCCTTACATTCACTAGTGGAATGACCAGACACTTGATGGTATGCACAAAAAGAATGTTTTTCTTCATCATGCTTATAAAACTTCTTATGTGTAAGAGGAGGAAGAGTAATTAAGTGGGCTTTGAGAAGCCTCAACAAAATATGCTCTTGCTCAGATAAAGAATGAGGAGAAGGAAGCAACCCTTTCTCTTGTGGAGAAAAGGCTAACTACTCAGAAGAAGATGTACAAACAAAAAACAATGGAGGAGGGGATGGATACAAACGAGAAGGCTTGTAACCCAAACCCCTTGAAAAAGAGTGAGGTGTTGATTCCAAAGGGAACTTAACTCCTTATTCCATTTTACCAAGACCATTTCCATTATATCCATGCTTAGAAAACATATTAAATCCAAAACCATAACATGATTGCAACTCCTCCAAAGGGGGAGGATCAACATTAAGGACATTAGAATTATTGTTCACATTATCTCGCAATACATAAGAATAATCATCTTTGATAACAAGTGTGAATGATATTGTTTGAAAGTCTAAGTGGATCGGGTTGACTTTATATTCCCCATGAAGGAAGATGTAAAGTCGAAGGAACCCCAATCATTATTGAAACATGCATTTTCTTAAGAAGAGGTAGAAGGAGTAGGCTTAGGATTTCTTGATTCAGAAGGATCTTCTTTAGGAACATTTGTCTCAAGAGTATCCTTTTTAATGGGTACTATTGGAGTAGACATCATATTGAAGGGATAAGATTTTTAAGAGTAGGTACAATCGAAGCCTAACCGACAAGTGCCATCTCACATAAGTGTATGACATCAAGGTCAACCTTGATTGTGACTACTTGATTATTATGAATAAATTTAATAGATTTACGTAAGGTAGACGAGATTGCACCCATAAAGTGAATCCATGGTCTGTCGAGGAGAAGATCATATGGTAGTTTTTTTGACATAACATATAAAAGGGTGGGTACGCTAATAGTCCCCAACCTCAAAGGCAAGACTATCATTCCTATAGCTTGTTGACTGACATTATCGAACCCATGAATAACAAGAGAAGAAGATACAAGTGAAGCCAAATCAATTTTCATTTTAGGCAATAGATCATTGCTACATACTTTGAGTGCCAAACCGGTGTCAACAAGAGTATGGATAATACTGATATTATTAATGTTGATTATAATCATTAGAGGGTCTGCTTGCTTTTGTACTTCCATAGGTGGGAGTTCCTGTGGATAAAACATAATATTCGTTGAATCTACACAAATATGGGCTATCAATGCATTAACATCTATTGCCCTAGCGGAAGAAGGAAAGAGGATATTTTGCAAGGCTTCTTGAAGCATACCTTGATAAACCAGAGCAAACTGAAGCAAGTCCCACAGTGAGATCTTGGCCGAAATAACATGGAGTTTCTCGACACGATCATAATCACCAGGTGCTTTAGTTGTAGGTTTAGGTTCTGAAGGAAGACTTGGTTGAGTAGGTAAAGAAGTAGGTTGATTAACATTTAATTTATTCTTTCTAGTATTATAAGTATCGACTATCGCTCTATAAAAGGGAGCCTTAGAAAGATTAGGAGAATCACTATTAAATGGAACACCGTGAATGAAACAAATTATTTTAGGAGAAGAACTAGCTGAAGTCAGATAAATGACTGGTCTCTTAAGCCTTTGAGGGGCGACGAAGACATAAATGACATTTATGAATTCCTTACAACTTATAGAGGAATCATTTAAAGAAATATACTCAACATCTATCCTTGGAGGATCCGATGTGAGAGGAACTTCATCATTCACTAATGAATCATCTCTAGAAGAGAGTGCATTGGAATGAAGAGAAGGTAGAGTAATATTAAGAAAAGTATCAATGATTTCATTTTCTTGCAACAAAATATCCTCTGAAGCAAGAGGAATTTCATGAGAAGGATCAAGGATATCAAGTGACATGGGTAAAGCCAAGTCACCATCACATGCATGGAATGGAACATCATTAAAACTTTGAATAAAATTATAAATTTAGAAACTAAACTAATAAAAGAAGATATTAAATTCATTTTGAAAATAGTCAGCTAAATATAATAAATAATGAATAAACAAGTTGGTTGAAGGCCGACACATTACTTCTACTTTGACAGTATGGAATGCTGCCCCGAAAAAATATTTCTTAGAAGGGGAAATATTTGATTTATCCTTTTTTTATGGAAGGAGTGTTCACATCAAGTTCACCAAAATGTAGAGAAGGGGGATTCACTACTCATGATTCTCTTAGTTACCAAGAGAGTCCCAGGGAATGAACTACCCTAAACTACCTCAAATTATCTAATACAAAATAGCGCTCAAGTGACGAGAGTTCCAAAATTAGAATGGAAATGCCAAAGGACGGTAGCATGACGTACAGATGGCAACACAGTGCACTGATTTCTTGTACAAACTGAAAATCAAGAATGTCACAAAAAACATAAAGTGGCTGCTTCTACTTTGACTACTAAGAACTCTTGGAATGCGAGAAAGTAACGAAAAAGAACAAAACTAAAATAAAGTAAAGTAAACTAAGTAAAATATAAATGATTGAGTGAGAGAAGGAGATATAATGCTTACAACAACCCAAGAAATGAAGCCTCCAACAAAGAAATATCTTCAATACCTGCACACATAAGACCAAGGAAAATTGTTGGGGATGTTTAGGGGTTTACCGTAGTCAAACCCCTGTTTCGGTGTTCCCACCTCCATAAACATCCAAATAGATAGATAGAAAGAAAGAAAGAAAGAAAAATAGACAAGAGAGCAAAATTCATAGATAAGGGAAATACCAAGATGCTCCAAGACACAAGATAGATATCACCTGCAAGGCTTGAGGAAGCCAAAGAGAGAGATATAGAGAAAGAGAGTTGTGTGATCCAAGAGAGAGCTTTAGAGAGTTGTAGAAAACGTTGTGAGAATGTGAGTGCTGTGACAAGAAAGGGAGATATGCAAGCTTGAGAGAGTCAAAGAGAGAAAAGAGAGTGTCTCCAAGAGAGAAAGATCAAGAAGGCCAAATGAATTAAAAATATAAAATTTAAAGAGAGAATAAGAGGGAAAATAAGGTTCCCAAGCAGTTATAAGGTGACATGGACCGTTACCACTGAAAAAAGGTAGGAGACAAGTGGCAAGGCACTCAGAAATGACCGTTTAGAAAATCTAAATGTCACAGGATGCTAGTGTGGTGTGCTAGTGTCTAGACATATCACACTACAAAATGACAAGAATGAGAAAAACACAAGGTTGGACGCAAAGCTAATGCTCAAAGGTAGCTGTTGAAAAGGGGTCCTAAGCATCATGAGAGGGGAATTTTTTTGATGTGAGGGCTAAAGTGAGCCTAAAAAAATGCTAAGGGAGTGGACACTAAAGTAGATACAAAAATGCAAGTGAAGTTGTAAGGGGTGCAATTTTACAACATTACAACAACAAAATCCTTTGCGTCTATTTGTCCAGGTGAATTTCCCATTGCCCATAGGAATATTGATCAACATGTTTCTCTCTACAAAATTTTCAAAGTCTCTTTGTGATTGTAATTTCCTCCACACACCACATTGCTTATCCTCCGAGCACAGTATTGCATTAAAATCCCCACCAATTAGACTAAATTCAAAAGCCGGATTGCAACATACTGGATCTAATTCTTTCCATACCTTCTGAATACAGGGATTTGGTCCGGAGACATTAACTACAAGAAAACTCAAATCCGAATTAAGGCTTCTTACCTTGCATGCTACCCATATTTTGTTTGCAGAATTTTTTTCTATTAGCACTCTTTGAGGCCTCCATAATGTGATGAGCCCACCTAACTAGCCTTTAGAATTCAATGCCAACATCTTCCAAAACCTCATTCTTTTACCAAAGCATTCCATATATTCTTAGCAATGTTTTTTTCCCTGGATGAGATAAATGTCAGCCTGAGACATCTCTAGATGATGCCTAATCAAGCATTTTTTGTTAGGGGAATTTAGGCCCCCTAACATTCTAGGTCGAGTTTTTCATCTTTCTTCAAGAAGGGCACCACCCTTCCCTAATTTAAAAATTTCATTGATATTTTTTTGTCTCCTGGCTTCTCCATCTAGTTTTAGCTTTTCTTGATTATGAAACCTTCCCCGTCTTTTACTTTCTCCACAATTTGGTCAAGTATTTGTTGTTTCTTTTTGATGAATCCCTAGATTTCCCTTCATCGTCTATAGTTTGGACATGGAATTTCCTTTTTTGTTTTCTCTAGGGGTGATCTCCCCCTATTTCGACTCTGAACCTTCCTCCTCCACATCAGGGCTTACTTCCCAATCCTCCTCTATATTTGGTGCCTCCCCATTCTCCCCCAATGGTACTTCTTTGGCTTAATGAGCCAGCTCCACAAATTATTTACCTACCTCAATTAGGGAGTTTAGATCATCCATCCTCATATTATTTCCAATCAGATCAATAACTTATATCAGCTTAGCATCCAAATCGTTTCTTATTTCTAATGGTTTCTTCACCTGCGCTTCAAAAGGCAATTTTTCCATTATTTTTGGGGGTTGGTGATGTGAGCCTGTATTTGAATGTGAATTCATTCTTTTTGTGGATCTAGTGTCCCTATCCAATTCAAAATGTGGAACCAGATCAACATTGTTTTCTAGAATTTCAATTGGTTCCATGGATCGTCATCCTAGCGTATCAATTAGAGTGTTCCCTAGATGTGGATCTAAAACTAGGGGTTGTCATAAATTACCCCAGTCCTTTATAACCTCCAATTCTTTCCAATGTGTGCTATAAGATTTTATTTCTACACAGATCCTTACATAAGTACTGCTAATATCACTTGATTCATTCTTTCTTCTACGCACATGTATTTAACCAGATGATTCTAATTGCCTCCAGGATCTCTGGCTTCCAAAACTCTAGAGGAAGATTAGAGAGCATGTACCAATATTCAATTCTTTCCATTTGATTTCGATAAGGATCAAAACCTACTTCCCATTTGTGAATGTAACATCCACTTTCGTCCAACATCCAAATCCCATTTTCAATTTCTTCTCTAATTTTTTGAGTTGGACAAATAACAACAAAATAGCCATAGTTAGTGCCTTAAATCTCGTGTCTTTACCCCAATGATCTTTCCACCAATGAATCAAGCTATCCCAATTTAGGTCTTTCCCATACCATCTAACCAATTAGCCCTGCTATTCCAAAAGCGTGATCGATGGCTTCAACATGTTTTCTCCAATCACCATTATTTTCTTGTTGCCCATCCTTGCTCCAATGCATCAATTACCAAGAAAGTGATTATGCAATCCATGGTATCCATCAAACCTTCCCTTTCGCCACTTTTAAGCGTCCTTCGTAGTATCAATACATGCCTTTCTAGGGTTTTCCTCGCCTTGATCGTTAATGTATCTTCCATTAGAAAAAAGCTCTCCTTATTGTCTGTTCCTGAATTTATTTCACCAGGAAAAATTACACCTAGAGGATTCATACCAATCCCACCCATTCTAACATGTGTTACCTTGGTGACTAGTTCTTGTTTCTAGTTTGTTGTGTTTCAAATGTTGTCGCCATTCTTTGTTTTCTACCGAAGTCTGAATGTACTCCAAAGGCACTTCATGCTTTTCTATTTCTGCTTAGTTTCAGAGCCCTGCTATTTCCTTTTCGTGCCCTGCTTCCATGCTCACTCTTTTGTTTAGGAAATACATGACACCTTTTGGTTCGACATATTGCACTATTGGGCAATCTAGAATATTTTGCTAGTTATTCGATAAAAATGCTATGTTTTTATTGTCAATTTTGTGATGCTTCTAGCTGATAGTGTAGTGCATCTAGTTGACAATGTTGCACCTTTGTTCCATCCGGTAACATCTTTGATCACTTTTGAATCGCTTTTGGCCTATTTTGTAGCACTTTTGGTCTCTATCACTATGCTTCTAGTTTGTTTTGTTGTGCTTTTGGTCTCTATTGTTGTGCATTTGAACAATTTTTTACGGTTAAATTTGTTAGGTTAGGTGACATTTACCTTGCAAATCTATGTCATTTATTTATCTCCATGTTTTTTGGAAAGCGTCCTAGGGGATATGTGAGAAATGTATTTAATTTTGACATATATTGTAATTATATTTTCAAGAGGGAAATTAATGTCGGTGGAGGTTACACATCACTAGAGTACAAAATACTCTCTCCTAGGTGTGTACATTAGGAATATGAATAGTCTTGAGTGGGGAACCAAGTTTGGAGGGAAACAAGTATCCATTGGTGTACCACTCGGAAGTTGAACATTCATCAAAGCATCTTGAATGCTAGAAGTTGAAGGGGCTATGGGTTAGGCGCTCATGTTGAAGCCTTTTGCAAATTTAATTAATTTATTATCATGATTCTTGGTTTTCCAAGGATGGGGCATGATTTTTTCCAGTGGTTTCAACACCTCTTGTTTTAGTTTACCATTTGTGGTTTTGCTTCCCACAAGTTCTATAAATTGGAGCCTTGAGATGGTAGTAGCATCTTTGTTATTTGTAGGTGTATGGAAGCATTTGGGTTGTATGAGAACAACAAGGAAGTGTATTGCGGTGTCTCTCTCTTTTAAAGATAAATAATATACTTACCCTCTTTTCTCATGTGGATTTTTTCTCGAAAAGGGTTTCTTGACATAAATCTGGTGTCATTTGTTTGTTATTTTTCTATTATGGTGAATATTCAACCACATACATTAAATCATATTTGGTAAGATTTTTTTTCAAATTTTAATACACATACATAAGTTAATATTGCATCTTAGTTTTACCTTATTTTCAACATTTGATATCAGAGCTAATGGTTTTGTTTAGAAGGGGACACCTTTCTCTTAAGTGTCGGAGGTTTTTTGGTTGTAGTAGGAGCTTTTTTTTTTGTGGTTTATTGCAGATTTGTGAAAAAGATTTTATACCATGGCTTTTACCTCTCACTAGAATATTGAAAATTTCAATGGAACAGGATACAAGATGTGGAAATCAAAGATGGAGGATCTCCTAGAAGAGAGAGATTAATGGTTGCTAGTTTCACAAGAAAGTAAACTAGTTGTAATGAGTGATGAAGATTGGAAAAAGTTAGACAAGAAGGCACAAGGAACCATTTGGATGTGTCTTACAATTTTTTTCCTTTTGAATGTCTCCATTGAAGACACCACATATAAGTTATGGAAAAGGATAGGTGATATTTATCAAACTAAAAGTTTGTATAACAAGTTATATCTCAAAATATGTTTATATTATTTAAAAATAAAAGATGGTGTCTCTATAGCAGATCATCTAAATTCTTTTAATTTGATTATAATTCAACTTGCATTTGTAGATGTTAAGATTTGAAATGAAGGGAAAGGGAAACCTTAGAGTTTTCACCTTAGGGTTTGGCACCTTTCCCTAATTTAATATGTATGAGGGGGGATTGTGAGTAGGGATGGAAATGCAAAGATGGAGAGAGGGATTGATGGATTTGGACAAGATATGAGGTTGACTTACGACTTGATAGGTGAGTCAATCAACCCTTATCCAAATCTGGAAATGTCTTATTGATGAAATGCAATGATCTAATTATCCTAATGATACAAATACAAAAAACCTGAGATGTCACAGAGAAAATCAGACAACAAAAACATGAAGGAGAGGACACTGTGCACCTGTGGTACAAATTTCAGCTGAATTTTTTAGGATGTTTCCTCCAGGGGTGCCTCTGTCCTAGTAGGTATTTTTAGATCTATTTTTTCATTCCTCTGATGTTAGATCTACAATTCCATTTCCCATATGCAAACTTGTTAGATCACTGCTAGATATTTCTATAATTGATTTTATGTGAGTTGTCAAGGCCTAGGGTTTCAAATGCATCCATGAATAAAGTTTCTTCAAACTCCTTTTGATCTTGAAAATACCTAAAACCTACACATTCACAAAGAGAGGAAATGTTGTGCCATTTTAGAGGCTTGTCGTGGTCAAACCCCATGTTAGTGTTTCCACTTCCACAATGACAATGTCAATGATAAATAGATAAATGATAGGAGGGAATGATGAAATCATAATTTTTTGCAACTCACCACCCTTCAATGGCTTCCTTGAAGGATTGAAGTCATGCACATCACCTCAAGGTCTTGGATTTTTCTTTCTTGATTGCTTGAATGGCTTAAATTTCTTTGGATACCTACAACAAAGGTTAGCCTTCACAAAATAATGACATGTGTTGAACACCCAAAATACTGAGAGGGGTGGGGTGGGGGGGGTGAATCAGTATTCTACTAAAACAATTAGCTGCTAACCATTCAATAATTAAAACATATTTAACAATAGATGTAAATAATTACATGAAAGGAATCATAACACCGCATAACACATGAACACCAATATTTTTCCTTGGAAAACCCAAAATGGGAAAAACCACGGTGAGGATTAACTCACAATATATTATAACCGGTCATAAGATATTACAAGGGCACACTACCAGGACACACTATCCTTGAAAGGCTCACAACCTGAAATGATTACAAAATGGAGTGTGACTCACTGCCAAAAAGATGAACTGAGAGAATACACCTTTATGTGCTAAGTTTAGTTCCAATTAAGCTTTGGAATACAAAATCCTACACTGGTTTGTAGGTTCACATCATATACTACCTTAATACAGAACTTATACAAGCTCACATACTATCTCAATTCTCCTCACATTACATTTCACATATTTTTTACCACAATTCACATATCTCGCATATCTATCTATCTTTATTATTTAGTACAAAAATATTCCATATATATGTTTTTATATCCACATACATTAATTAGGTCGGCCTAATTAGATGTGCACATACTTAATTCAAATGTAGCTTTTCAACACAATGCACAAAACCAAAACGTGCAAGGCATAAACTGAGTCGACACAGATCTAAGAAAGAGCTCTTTAACATCCACAAAGCATATTAATCTTCATACCACTTATCCATGTCGGCCAGAGGAAGACCCATACCACTTTACATAATTTTGAGCAGAAAAATGTATGTCGATCTTCTGTCAATTATATCTTTTAGCCCATCCAACCAAAATCGTTGAAAACTTGTCCATAGCTGCATTTAATAGTCCTGAATAACATATTAAAACCACATAGATTGATATTTCAATACGAGCAATTCCAAACCAAATTACCGGATCAAGGTATCACATACACTATTTTACCAGATAGACAAAATTGTCACTAAACAATGTTGGCATCAATGAAAACACACTGAAGGGTTTCTTCTTCATTCCTCCAACAACATGAACATGAAAAAACTCATAAAATTTGACATGATGTTGGATCCTGAATTGCTGCAATAAATCCTTTAATGGATGCTCTTGACTTGGTCTTGAACGCTCTTGATCATAATACTTTCTCTTAATGCTCACTTGTGGCCAGATATTTTTGAAATGATGCAATAACTAGGTATTTATATGCTATTATTCTAATTTCCTGAAAATTAAATCCCAACAACCGACTTTAGATATTTGAATTTCAAATAATAAAATGCTGACAATAACATATTTAAATTTGGAGCCAAAATAGGGGGACATAGGTGTTGGAGTAATCATACATTAGCTAATAATTAATTACTCTTTAATTGATTATTAGTCTAATTTATTCTCATGCACTTAAGCTAAACTTAGGAGTGTTTTTATGCTTTATTAGTTGAGCTAATATTAAATCATTATGTCTCATCTCATGCGATGTTGACACTTGTCATGATTTAATCCCTTTCTCATTTAGGGTTTTGCTCTTATAAGCACTCAACCCTCATTGTAATTATCTTGAGCTTTCATATCTTCCTGAGAGTCTCTTGCTTCTGTAGTTTTTTCTGTTGAAGAATATTGCATATATTGTTTGCAGATCTCTTGTGTGGAAGGTGTATTTGTTTGTTGTTTGATCCTATGGCTCATGGTTTTGTGCTTATTTCACAATTCTAACATGGTATCACAACGTGGATTCAACAAACCGCTTCTCGATTTATGAGAATTTTTTTTCCTCAACAAGTGTTGCAGACTTTAGATTTGAATCCTCTTTGCTTTTTTTGTAAATTTTGGAGGTGGTCAATTTTTTGGTGCATTTTTTGCATGAAAAGAACCTCACTATTGGATTTAAAGTTGTCGAGAAAGTCAAATTTGGATTTTGTTTCACCTAATTTTGACTCATAATGCCAGATCTATGAGGGTTTGAAGTGGTTGCTTTATTTTCGAATTTGAATGGTAGCTACATTTTGGGTGCGTTTTGAGCCAAAACAGAGGTTTCCATCGCGCTCAGAAGGCCCAAAATCTGTGTTGAGAGTTTCTGAGGCAAAAAATTTTTGCCAAGAAGGTTGTACGACCTTCCCAACACGCAGGTTGAGGTGAAATTAAAAAATAAAAAAATAAAAAAAATTCCTACACAATTTTTTTCCAAAAAATTTTTAAAAAATATTTAATTAAGTTTTATTTAATCAAAACTATGTGGCAGTCCCACCTCGTGCCTCACCCAAAATTTTTAATTTTTTTTTTAAAACAAGTTTTTATTATTTTTTCTCTTAAAAAAAATAGTTTTTTTTAAATGAAAAAACATGTTTTAAAAAAATATATATATTATGTATTTTTTTGCTAATTTTTATTTAAAATTAAAACATTAAATTTTTTTTTGCAAATAATGTCACATGCAATGTACTTGGATAACTTTGTTTATTAGCACCTCTAAAATTGGTGGACCCCTCTTTTGGCGGTTTTTTGACAAATTTAGCGGAGATCATTTTTTGCCCTACTCAACCCCTCTCCGTTGGGCTTTTCAATTTTGCACCCTATATCTTCTAGAGGCCATATCTTGGTCGTACAACGATATTTTTCATTGCATTTATTTTGAAACGGGGTGGAATTTTGTGCTCTTCGTGGTGGTGTAGGTGTTTTCCACTTTAGACTTCTGGTTTTTTCTAGAATCCTATTTTCTCAATGTTGTTGCTGTTCAGTTCTCATTTTGGAGACTTCGACGAGCCATATCTTCTGCATTCAGACTCATTTTTGGTTGCCATTTTTTTTAAAGTGCATGTTTTTGTGTACTTCATCATAGTGCTACCAATTTCCTCTTTTTCTATTATAGAATTGTATTTTTAGCATGTAGTCCTTTTTTGGACATTATGGGCTTCCATTGTATGAATTTTTCATTATGTAAATGCACTGAAATAAAGTGCCACAACAGGTGTATCTTTTATGGGATTTTTCACATCACTTTGTGCCTTATTGTACTTGCACTATGTTATAAAGTTCCATGGGGAGTTTTGATGTTTTGCCTTTGTTTGCAATCATACCTTTGTCAAGTGAGTGTCCCTTCCACGACAACAACCTCATGCATGTGTGGATTTTTCTTTCACACCCTTTATATGTGGATAATTTCATGTTTTCACGTTCAGATGTTCCTGATTCTTCTTCATGCACTTCTTTCTAGCATTTAGTTTTAGTGTACCTGTCACACTTCCCCCTTTTCAGCATTATGGGGGGGTTTCTACTGTTGGTTCTAATGCTTTTTTGGTTTTGCGTTGGAGTGAGTTATGTATACAATCTTTGTTCCTATGTATTTTCAGATGTAATATACATCAGTGGCTGGTTACTTGCATTTTGGTGAGATGGATCACTTACCATATGGACACTCTTGCATTCTTCTTTTCGACATTACAACAGTCATTCTTCGACAGTGTTTGCAACTTCTTCATGCTTCAGTGGTGTTATTTTTGTTCATCCTTTGTTCCTATCTTTTGGGACAACATTGTCTTGTTTGGAGGCTTCTTCAGTCCTTCACTTAGCTTTCATCTCTTTTTGGAGAGTAGTTTTTCCCATGAGGTTTTCTCTATTTCTCCGTATTATAGAGATCTTTTGTTTGTACATGGGTACTTTATTTGGCCTTGTTTGTCGGGACCCATCATGCATTATTTTTAGGGTTTTTAGCTACTCCCTAAGTTCATCTTAGGGGGGGTTTTAGAGTAATCATGCATTAGCTAATAAGTAATTACTCTTTAATTGATTATTAGTCTAATTTATTCTCATGCACTTAAGCTAACCTTAGGAGTGTTTTTATGCTTTATTAGTTGAGATAATATTAGATCATTATGTCTCATCTCATGTGATGTTGACACTTGTCATGATCTGATCCATTTCTCATTTAGGGTTTTTCTCTTATAAGCACTCAACCCTCATTGTAATTATCTCGAGCTTTCATATCTTCTTGAGAGTCTCTTGCTTCTGTAGCTTTTTCTGTTGAGAAACATTGCATATATTATTTGTAGATCTCTTGTGTGGAAGGTGTATTTGTTTTTTGTTTGATCCTGTGGCTCGTGGTTTTGTGCTTGTTTCACAATTCTAACAATAAGCACTTTAAGCACCAGTGTCCTAGCCCTATCCTCAAAATTAGATACATCACCAAAAATCTTGCAATCTTGTGCAAAGGGGCACCCAAGTCCTAGAAATTGATTGGTCTAATACCCACAAAAAGATCTCCAACATCCAAACTAGCATGGGCAATTAGGTGGTATGGCTAGGGTATGAAATTATAGACCAACAACAACAAGAAGTTTGAAAATCACTCCAAAAAGGCTCCCACAATGCTGCAAAATCATCACACACACACACACCAAAAATGTAACCACTAGAAAACATGAAAGAAAAACATGATGAAATAAACTGAAAACTTCACCCATATCTCCAATGGTGACTCCTGTCATGAAGCCACTCCAATATCTAGCTAGGGAGTATCTTGCAACTTCAAAACTAGAGCCAACCTTGAGGGTTTTCATCCTCAAAGCCCAAGGATTCTCACTCCAGTTCGATAACACTTTGTTATCATAAGATTGCATAATCAAAATGAGAGCAAGAGGAGGGTATATAAATAATAATTAGGGCTCCAAAATTCAAATATCTTTTCTCTCCAAAAGGGATGCCACCCTAGGGAAATCACATTTCATTTTAATTTTTGCTTAAGTCCTCCTTTTGGGCTTCCAAGTTCAATTCCCCCTTTTGAAACAACTTTAAGTCATTCATCCTAGGCGTGGGGGTCAAAATGTGAACTTATAACTTAAGTTATATTTTTCCTTTTGAACTCCAAAGATGGTGGATGCACAAACTGCCAAAAATATTAGGACTCCAACAACTAAAACTGCCACTACTGCCAGAAATAGAAATCCTGCACTGAAGTGTTGCCATGATCACTACCAAAAATAACACTTACTAAAAATAGCAAATTGCTAAAAATAGTGACTCCATACGCCAAATTAGCCCAAATTGAGATGCAGTTGTGACTTACTAAAAATAGTAATGTCTAAAAATAGCAATTCTGCCCACCAGAGATCTCAGAAAACCCAAAAAAACACAAAAACTATTCTAGCAAACCACTGCAGTTACCCCCTGCAAGTGCTAACAAGAATCTAGGAATCCCTTGAAATGCTTCTAAATAGCCTATGGGACTCTAAAAATAGGCTAAGGGTCACTGAAAAGCTTAGGATTGAGAAGGGGACATTACAATAAAAAGAAAACACGTCATATTTTCTACCATTTTCTGGCTTCCCTCTTCCTTAGTGAATTTTACCTTGTTGATTAGCAAAAAAGGTTTGCTAAGTAGGGGGAACTATATAAAGCATGGGTTCACTTAAGTGATTTATTTTCAGCACATGCAAAAGTTTTTTTAAGTGAGTGTTAGGAAATAAAGGGGGTCGAGGAATCTCACGATGCAAGGAGGACATAAGGTTATGACTTAGGGCACCCAAAAAAGGTAATGACATATTATAATGTGGGGCTAAAAGGGTAAGGTTTTTTAGGGTTTTAATAACGCATGTGAATAAAAGGTCAAATGTCAATCTTTGTAAATCTAACAGCTCTAGGGCGATTCTAGAGGTTCGAATTTGTAAGTCTATCGCTTCACACATTTCATTCGAGAATGCAATTGTAGTCGTCCATTGAACTTTCATCGAACAATGAAAAAATTGCATACATTAATTTTAATTTTCTATTACAACTTAAGAAAACGAGAAGGGAATGAAGAAGTCCATCAAACAATGAATTAATTTTGTACATTAATTTGAATTTTTTGAGTATATACACTTTTTGATTTGTAAGAGCAGCTCAGGGTTGCATGTATTATATTAATCCAAATTTTTTTTTATGTTTACAGAAGCTAGATACATCATACAATTAGGGCCTAACCAAGCCCACACACAAAAACATTGACCATGACCTTCACACCATGACAAAATTTATAGATGATTAATAATTTAATACACAATAAAATTTATATTGAAATTGAAGCAATTAAGCAAAATATTACATCGATACAAAAGACTAATCTGTACCGCTCTCACTTGAGCTTGCAAGATCAAAAGGTGGTGAAAAGAGAGGACATTCATGTGGGTCCTCTTCAACATGCTTTATGAGAAAATGAACTAAAACCGATAGTAGAACATAAAGAATTCAAAGATCTACTAAAATCAGAAGGGTTGTCACCAACAAGTCCATTGACCATCACATATAGAATTGAGACACTATTGTCACCATTCAATAGCTTGTTCCTATTAAGAAAGCCAGTCGATCCTATCTTGGATAAACCAGACCTAAGATTGAATCTCTCCAAAGCTTCAGATAGAGCAAAAAATGAGAAGACATAACACTGGAGATAACTCCCAATGAGGAACTTGACGAGTTATGGACACCAAAGAATATGCATTAGTTTTGAAACAAATAAAGAAGCAACCTCAGATGGGAGAGCCGAAGGATTATTATGAATCCAGTCTCTGCCAACCACTGTTGTAATAGCCAACTCCACTTGATCACATTGATATAAGAACACATGACATAACTTCTCCCCAAGAAAGGTAAATTGTCTCTCGCTTCCTAGTGGTGACAAGGGATAAACACTCTAAACTAGGACCCTATTTCAAGCCAAAAGAATAGAATTATAGAAGGAAAAAATAAAAGAAACAAAAAAAAAGAATTGGAACATAAGTAGGCAAAAAGAAGGGTCAACCATGAAATATATAGCTAAAAAATTTAAAGAATGAAGACATCAATACTTCGCAGTAATACATGTGAGAGCCATTGCAAATGTTAGTTGCACTAACCTCTGGCTTTAGGAAAAGCACTTTGAAGCAATGAAAAGATACAAAATTAAATGGCTTGTTGTACCATAAGCATTATCAATATCCACTAATAAGTCATAATAAATTTCGCTCACTTATGATCAAAACTTATAAATATGTTGACACTTGTCTCCATTCCAGAATTTTTGGAGGAATTTGGGTGTGTATAGCATTTGATATTTTTCACCACCCACATTGATTTTTATTTGCATGCAATTTTAATTCTAATAACATAAGAGAATTATTTTGCGACTGTTGTGGCCTGCGGACTCCGGGTTGGGCATGATGGCGGGGTTGTGGGATCTGTTTCTGCTTCTCGGATGGATGTCCCACCTTTTGTTGAAGGGTTAAGTCCTTCTCTGATGCTGCTAAGGTGGGTGCTCGACCTCCTGCTCAGGTTCGTTGGTCTCTGCCCCGTGCTTGGAATTCCCCTATGGTGGTTTGTGGTCTAGAGGTAATTGAAAATGAGGAATATTATTTGAAATTAGGCGTGGTCTGCAGATTTAATGGTCCATGGCCCTCCCTCCTAGATCTCCACGACTGGGTGTCGGTATCCTGGAAGCCATTGGTTGATGGGGAGATCGAGCTCTACCCTAGCACTAGGGGTTTCTTTATTGCTACCTTTGCCTCCCCACTGGAGCGAAACAATGTTCTGGATAGGGGGTATTCATTCTCTATCCATCAGGCCCTGTTCGCGTTCTGTCAACCCCCTTACAGAGGCGTTGAACACCAAACCTGTTTGGGTTCGTCTGCCAAATCTTCCTCTCCAGTTTTGGGATGAATCATATTTTGAAGTCATTAGCAACACCATTGGTCGCTTCTTAATGGTGGACTCTACAACTAGGGAGTTTGGGCATACCACGGTAGATCAGTTGTTAGTTGATCTGGACATCTCCAAACCTCTCCATGGTGATGTTGTTTTTCTGGTGGAGGACAGACCTTGGAAGCAACTCTTGGACTATGGGAGTCTCCCCTTTCACTGTAGGAGATGCTTTTCGGTGGGTCATTTGGCCTCTGCTTGTCCTCATGCCCGCCGCAAGGGCATTGCGACTTGGTGGAAGGATGCTCTCTTAGACCACCTCATGGTGGTTTCTCCTTTAGATGTTTCTTCTGAGGAGTTTGACCCTATTGTGCCTGCTCAAGAACATTTTTTTGCTCCTCATCTGGATCTCCCTACCGTGGAACCACATTTGGATCGATATGCTGATGCTGTTAAGACTGTGCCTGACCGAAATTCGTCAAATGCTTATGCTGGTCCTTTGACAATTCTTGTCTCCTCCCCTGTGCAACCGTCTCCCTCGTGTTGTGATGGCTCTTTGCCCTTGATGGATTTTGAGGATCCACTCCTCTCACCTTGCTCGGTGGACTTGGATACTGAGTCTTCTTGGTCTTTGGTGTTGAGGAAGAAGAAAGGACTCCCTCGATCTGTCACTTCTTTGTGACCTAGGGTTAAGGGTGTCAGTTTAGTCCACTCAGATTCTGGAATTTTGTCCTAATCTGTGGTTTAATGGATGTCTGTCAGTTGTTCTATGTTTGGTTTGTCCTCTCCTAGTTCATTCTTGTTTTGAACTAGCTCTTTTTTGGCCCTTTGGGCTCTTTGTATAGAGGGTACAACACCCTGTAAATGTTGCTTATCTTTTCAAAAAACATAGAATAAAGATGTAATAATATAAAGTTATAATTAATAGAAATAATATAATATACATGTTGACATTTATATCTTTGATAATGTAGCATGTATAAAGGTGCTTGTAAAATGTACATAAGAAAGTTATTAACATAATCATGCTAGTAGGCTAGTAGCAGAAGGAAATATTCACATGCATTTATCAAAATTATGACTTCATTCCTCAAAAAATCATATCCCATGACAACCAGTTGATAATGTCCCACTAAAGTGACATTATAGAAATTCGACACAAAATGCCAAGTTACTATGAATCCTCCATTTAAAAAGCATGGAATATCACTTGGTGTAGCGGTTCCTACTCCAGTGTGCGCAACAACCAAAACATCCCCTAGGCATCCTAGATAATCATTTTGAACCATCAAACTCACCAGAAACAACACATCAACCTGCTAAACTCCAATGTCTAGGAAAGAATCCACGAACTATGAAGAATATTAGTGTTCACCCGATATTTATCTGCAACTTCTACACAAGCCCAACACCTTGATAAACACTATCGTCCATCTATTGTGTAACTTGAAAATTTGTGTAAGTCTTTGGCTATTAATTGCTCCTAGGAAGGATAATTGTCATCGAGAACTGGTTAGACCAATTGGTGTATCAAATTCCATAATGATTTTTGAACTAGAGCTTTAATCAAGATTATGATGAACTTCATCTATAATGCTAGTTGAATTTATTAAAAAAATGGACCTTGGTTCTACATCCCACTATGGTGAAGCACAAGTTGATAGTTAATACATTTAATACAAAAGATATTGCATAATCTAATCAAGGATCTTCATCTTGTTATCTTACCTCAATTTACATGTTTTAAATTTAATTTTATCAAAAGAATAATTAAATTTAATCGAAAGGTGAGTCAAATTGCCAATTGTTACCTTTGCACTTTGTTAGCACATGGGAGAGTCATTGCAAATGTTGTTTAAATTGACATTTGTCTTTAGGCAGTACTTCAAAGCATTGGAAGTATAGAATTAAATGGCTTGTTGTACATTAATCATTATCAATATCCACTAACAAGTCACAATAGATTTCACTCTTCTGATAAGAACTTATAAATATGTTGACACTTGTCTTCATTCCAAAGACTTTATGTAAGAATTTCGGTGTGGAAAATTCCTCTCGAAATAGAATTATATAGAGCATTTAATATTTTCACCACCTAGACTATGATTTTTATTCGCATACGAGTTTAATTCATCACGGAAATATTTCATTAGTTTGAATACAAGTTTAATTCACTAACAAAAATATTTTATTGTTTTGAAAACAAGTTTGATTTACCAATGAAAATATTTTATCGGTTTGAGTACATGTTTGATTCGCCAACAAAAATATTTTATTAGTTTCAAAATAGGTTTAATTCGTTAACGAAAAATATTTTATTGGTTTGAAAATAGGTTTTAATCACCAATGAAAATATTTTATTGGTTTCAATAAAATTATAATTCACCAAGATTTTATACAAACTTCCAGTGATTATAAAAGATTCACCAATTGAATTTATATTTTTCTCAAAAAAAGAAAAAAATCACCAATAAAATTAATATTTTTTTCGGAAATTATACAAGATTCGCCAGGTTTTTACACCTTTTCTCGAGGGGTTCATAAAGTTATCCTTGAAAACCATCACTAAACATATGGGGTGATCTAAATACAAGGCATAAAAGCATAAAATAACTCATTTGGTAAATTGATAACCAATGCATAATCAACAATCACAAGAATGATTATTAATGAAAATAGCGACGCTAAAACATCAATAAATACTCCATGCAACATACACCAACACAACCTATGCATCCCATGATACATAGTTGGAATCAAAATGCCAATAATAAACATCTAAAGGAAAACAAAAAGTGTAGCCATTACAAGAATGCCTTTTTGATTTATTTCTCTTTCTTTCATGTCTTTTCAAAAGTGGTTTTTTTAATCTTCTAGTGAAAGTATTTTGTGTAAGTGAAATGCAAGTGTGATGGCATAAGGATGATGCTCAGTAAAGATGTTTTCAATGTGTATTAAGCTCAAATTTGATCAAGGTTTCATGATATATTTGATTATTGTACTCAAACAGATCTCACTAGTGACATTAACCTTCTTCATGGGAGAGGATCATAGAAAGGATGAGATAGGTGTACCACCCTCCTTTGCTACCCACTACCAAAAGAGTAAGGCACTTTTCTTTAAATTTTAATTTCTATTGTCAATTTATGAGCTTATGATTTAAATACTATTTTTTTGGGATACTTTCTTTATTTCACCATTTTATGTTATT
This sequence comes from Sequoiadendron giganteum, assembly GCA_007115665.2. Classification (NCBI taxonomy): domain Eukaryota; kingdom Viridiplantae; phylum Streptophyta; class Pinopsida; order Cupressales; family Cupressaceae; genus Sequoiadendron; species Sequoiadendron giganteum. The sequence goes on along the minus strand of CM021104.1, from coordinate 36,665,647 downwards.
TTTCCAATCACAATACAAATATAGTAGACCATGTGGAGAGGTTTTGTGCATGAAGTGTTTCATCTCTCTATGCTACTTCAACTTCACACTCTACAATGGTCAAATAGTCAATAGCAATTTTACACTTCATCCCTATCAAAATGTGGTAATTAATGAAGTCTTTCTTTTCTAAATATTGAATGGATTAGCATTCATTAAAGGAGATCAAATTATTGAACAATGTAAAGGTGTAAATTCATTCCCAAGAGCTTGGAGTGTATGTATATTGTCATGTGCAAGAGTTTTTTGAGCTATTTAGGCATTTTTGCATAATTTTTTTTAAAAAAATTACCACTTTGTGATAGCGATTGTATTTGTTTCTACAAGGAATTATAGGTACATTAATGACAATATTGGATACAATAACATTCAAACTTAGAACCTACTTGTTACTCATGAGATTTCCCACCATTATATTGCTTGCCCTTTCATGATGGAACCTTTCAAAGTCTATAAACAAGTATATTTCAATTCCAACACACTCTCTAAGGTACATTCATGTTGAGATCAACTATGATAACAAATTCAAGTTTTCATGATATAATTTAGCTTTAAAAAAAAAATAGATGAGATAAAATTTCAACCATGATACATGTTTTTAGCTCAAATTATTTTTCTACTACCTTGCAATAAAAGTTATTTCACTTATCTATATCCTATAAAAAATGCATTTAATAAGTTGCATGCATTTGGATCATTTTCAATGTGTAATTAAGGATTTGACTATATCTAACCAAAGCATAATTTTGATTGTATTTGACTAGAGCATAATTTTAGTTGATTTGGTCTCTTTTTATAGAAATTTACAATCGCACCAATCCACTCAAATATTTTTCGACTCTCAAACTACCATTTCCTCTCTTTGGCTCATTATTGAGTCTACAAGTTTGACCTATCATCTTTGCAATTTGTGCCTCTAAGCCACATATTTTAATTTTTCAATTTAATCCTCAACCCAAGACAACTCAATTCTTATTGGCCATTATGTACCAATTCCCATGCCAAAACTTTCAAATTGTGAATCTCAGCTAAGCATAAAAGTCACCATCCCTTGCTTCATTGGCATCAACAACTACCCATCAACTTCACAATTTACCTATAACCTGCATATTTCAAATTGTCAATTTATTCCTAACTGCAAGGTGATTCAGTTCTTATTAGCCATTATATACCAACTCCCATGCCAAAACTTCCAAATTGTATGTCTAAGCCAAGCATAAAAAGACGTCATCTCTTTCCCCATCGACATCATCAACTACCCATCAACTCTACAAATCGTGCTTCTATCCCACATTTCAAAATTCCAATTCGATCCTCAACCCAAGACAACTCAATTCTTACTAACCATTATGTACCAACTCCCATACCAAAACTTCCAAATTGATCATCTAAGCCAAACATAAAAGGACATCATCCTTTGCCTAATTGGCATCATCATTCCAGCATCTTAACCAACACTACAAACTTAATAGAGGAATCCATATTTCGTATTTAGCTGTTTTTGAAATCATTTTGACTTTCATCACCTCTATAGACACTTCAAAACCCTTGTTGTCTACTAGGTCTTTTGTATGCCCTATCTATCACATTCCAATTTTATGAATTGCCACTCGTTTATGGCGATTCTTGTATTCATCATGTACTGTTTAACACTATTTCTATTTAGTCATTATCCCAATTTCTTAAGAACTTGCCGCAAAGAGAATACCTTCATTTAGAAAGATCTACAAAGTTGTTTATCAAAACCACCATTTTAATTGTAAGTCCAAACTTGTAGACAATGTTTAAAAGTTATCTGACTATCAAATTAGATTTGCGCATAGAAGTTTAAATCCCCGGACATAGGTCAGTTTTACAATTCATGCAGATAAGTTCTACACTCGGGTAAGAAAGTAATTTCAGGTTCAAAAATATTTGCTTAATGCATCAAATACAGTTAAATATTTATTTAATTTTCACATTTATTCCATTTTCAAATTCAAATAAAAAGCCAAAGATATAAAGCCAAGCAACCCAGTTTGGAGTTTTGATGTGATCTTACATTTACAAGTAAATTTCATTTTTAACCCCTGTCAACCAACCTCCCTCTACAGATCATGTTAACCTTCATCTCCCCTTGTGATATCTGTCATTGTTCTTATTTATCTCCCCTCTCGTGAATGGTTACCAATAACAACTTCCTGCTGAACAACATTCATTTCATATTTGTCTTCTTTTTCATATAACAATAAGCTGAATCTATTATTGCCAACAAGCTTCTGTCAAAGAGTGGAAAGCCACTCACAAGCAAAGACCTGAAAGCAAAATGTCAAGATATATATAGCAAACCCTGATTCAGTTTCCAAGCAGATAGACTTGGGAATATTTTTAGATGAGTTCAAGCAGATTCGAGGCAAGTCTGTCAATCTAGGGCAATCAATTTGATTATATTTACTCGTGAGCCACCAGAGATTGTGCTTGCTAGCTGGAGCTCTCCAACCAGAGATACACATATGGACAAACTATACCAGTGAACTGGACAGACCTCAAAACAAACACCAAGTATAATCTATACAGGAGAGGCAAGCAGACCCCAATCAAATCGTATATCACCAGGCAAGGATTTGACAAAGTAAACCTCAAGCAATCAGATTTGAAACGTAGGCTCAGGGCACAAACCAGGCCTGTACCCCATTTTCCACCTCAGTTCGTGTCTGGCTGCTCAATTTCCCCATATACACATTCAACACAGCCCAGCGACCTAACAGACCTCCAAATCCACATCAAGTAGACTGACATCAATCCCCCAAAACCCTAGGCAAACCTTAGACAATCCCAGTCATGTCTTAGACCGGTTCATGGGCAAGGATTATGCAAACTCGGGTAAAGAATGCTCCAAGCAATCCTCTTCCTGGCCTAGACCAACTGAACTTAAGGTTCTTATGATCATAGCAAATGTCCGTGGAGATTACTCAAAACAGGTAACTGGATAGACCATGTCAACTAAAACAAGATTACCCCAATACAGACACAAGCCAATACCAAGCAAAGGTGAAACAGAGTAAATACAAATCAATAGAATTATCTCCAGAATAACCCATTTAGACAAAGAAAAAATACACTTTAGATTTATCTTGATTCTGGTAGATTTAGTCAGTGTCACAGTTTTCATTGTGGTCAGATTTAAGTCAGATGACTTGTCACAGGCTTTTAAACTATTAAACACCTCGAATATCAGGGATTAACACCAAGAGTCAGTAATCTGGGTCATTGCTAAAATTCAATGGTGGTGATAGCCGATTTCCACATCCTCCCATCGCCTGTGATTTAATTATTATTCTTCCAATCGTAATGTTAAAACTTGAAGAATAGATGCACTTCCATGAGGTTGAAATGGTAATAACCTTAACCATTACAATCAACTGGCATAAAAACAAAGAATTCTTTCATTATTAAGACATTGATGATAAAGAACTTCTGCTATAGGATTGCATTGAATTAAAAATGATTGCTTCAATGGCAAGAAATAGGAAAATGCATTTCCCTTAATACGATAACATGGGCCATGGCCTTTGAAGGATACAGGAACCCAATAGGGAGAACACAAATCAAAGCAGAACCGGTGAAGTTAAAGACATAATGCCATGCTGCCAAAACCCTCTTCATCGTCACACGGTGGCAGGTTCAAATCCAGCAATAGTGGCCTAGCTCCCTCAGGCCTTAAGCTAGACGTTGTGCCTACTTCTTCATCATCAACAACCGATGAGGATGAATCACAGTCACTGTGGCAGGCATTTGGATCACAACCCATTTGTGGAAAGTTTTGTCTCGACCAATTGTAAGTCTCTGCAGCTCTGTCTCGTGCACAGCTTCTCTTGAATGGTTTTTGTTTCCGTAATACATCGGGGATTTTCTCTTCTAAATACCTCTTCTTAAATGCCTCTTGGGCAACGTTCATATTCAGATCAATACTATTTCTAAAATCCTCTGCTTTGTTTGAGGATGAGCTCCTTCTTGTGTTATTGTTACTGTTATTAGTAGTCTTGGGACTACTCCAAGATTCTACAGTGCTGCTTAAACTAGAACTCCTATCATCACAAGGAACGAAGGCAAAATTGCACTTTGCCTTGGCACCTCTGAGAGCTCTGGCTGCAGTATCGTATGCTCTCGCTGCTTCCTCTGGTGTATCAAATGTCCCAAGCCATACACGGGTTTTCTTCCATGGATCTCTGATTTCTGCAGCAAATCTTCCCCACGGCCTTTTTCTGACTCCCCTGAAATGGGCTTCCTTGTAAGCAGCAACAGATCCAGCTTCTTTTTTAGCTACACACTTTGGCTGTGCCATCATAGTCAATCAAATGGCAAGATTATTCTTAAAAAACGTTCAGGGTTACAGATTATCAATCTGATGTGAACCCAAAATAGCAGGATCTTCAGTTGCTTTGGAGACGTCCCAGTACCAAGTTGTCTGGTATCAAAATCTTTTCAGGAGATCAAAACCAAATCTGACGCACTCAGGGGTTCAGATTGTGAAAATGCCCAATTATATTCGGCAAAAACACAACTCTGTAGATGATAGCCTTCAAAGTTCTGCTTCTTGATTGAAAACGATTACCAATTATCACAATCCATGTTGTCGGTGACTACAAATTGGATCCTGGAATTTCTGTCAAACCAGCAACCCCACGTAGTCAAGAATCAATCTAAAACACAGAACCCCTCTGGAATCCTCCACAGACCCTTTGTTCCTATACACTCAACACCCTTTGGATGCGAATAAAAATACTGGACGCCTAGGATGAATTCCCACGAGACTTGATTTTTCACAACAGAACACCAATTCAACAACATCCAACTGATTTGCCCATTAATTTCTGTAAAGACTTGCCATGAGATCTAATTTCACCAAACAATCCACCACATCAACGATACCCAACGGATTCCTCCCTTAATTTTGGGGAAACAATCAACCACTAGAACAGAAAATACCAAGTCTCAAAATTGACAATCAATATCTTATTTTTAAAAACAAAACATATGGGCTCCTACAGTTCAGTAAGCCCTCTAATTTTGGGGATATGATCAAATCCGATAACAGAAAACACTAATGATCTTAAAACTGACAGACCGTATTTTATTTTTAAAACAAAACATACGGGCTTCTGCAGTTAAATAAGGCCTCTAATTTGCTTGTATACATTTCAAACTAAGCTACAACAAACTCTAAATTTGTGAGATTCACAATCGAAAAATCACAAAGACGAATTCAACCATACCCTATTCTTCTTCTTCCGCCTTTTGTCTTTGACGGCCAAATGCCACCGGATGGATCTAATAAATCTCAGGCGATCAAATTGGCAAAACCTCAAAAGAATCAAACCCACTGATTTCTCCCACTTACCGATCGAACAACCACAGATCGAATCACCCAATTCGATTCAGAAACAACACCCAGATCTCACATTTACCCCAAAAATATGAAAGCGGAGGCTTGATCTTTAAATCTCTTCAAACCCTCAAAAGAGATTCAGGGGGCTGCATGCTATGAGATTGGATTAGAAAAACACGGCTGTAAACAGCGCTTCAACAGCTATCTGATATGAAAGAAAATAAAATGAAATGGAATGGAATTGTGATTTAATTAACAGAGCATAACACCCTGTGAAGCCTTCTGCACCTCAGAAAGAGGATCGATGACTTCCCTAAGAATGAACAAAATCTGGTCTTTAATGAGATAACATCTTCTGCAATTTGCCCCTTCCGCCGACGTGTATTGTATGGTAAAATTTCCCGCGTATACCTAGTAATCTGTCAAGTCAAAAGTATTTCCTCCCGCAGAGACAGAAGGAAAACACGGTATGTACATCTATACGTATAGACGCACAAAAGATTACATGTTGAAACCCGCAGTTCAACTATAGTTAGAACATGGTTTACATGTGTCACCCACATCCATTACAGAGTCGGTTACTTTTCCATCATAATGATTGGAGTGGGGCAAAGTGGATTGGAAAAATCTGCATTATTTCTAAATTGGTTGTATGTGAGAGGTGTGAATAGGAAATAAACATATTTAAAATATTTTAACAAAATGATTATTTGAAATTAAGTAAATGAGTTCAATATGGATTGAAAAAATATGTATTATTTTCAAATTGGTTATAAGTTATGACTTTAAGTCTTTTATGTAACCTTGAACTATGACATATTAAGGGTTTGGTGTTTGTCGAAACTCCTCACTTACACCTACACATGTAAGTGAAAAGTTTGGTGGTACTAAGAAGTATTGTTGAGACTTGTTGTGTTGGGGATGGGAAATTGACTAGCTTCCCTACTTTTGTCTTGGGGCAAGCACAATTTATTGATTCGATGATTTGTAGAAATATCACAAGACACGCTAAGTGGGGTTGCAATAGATGTGTGAGCAACTAGTAATGACTCAATATAATAATTTTTAAGTGCTTGATACTCTTTGTAATAAATGAAGTGTCAAAGTGATGACATAGTACAAGAGCTAAGATTTTCACATTTTTTATGCAAGAGTAGAAGTGAATGAGTTAATTGATACAAAAAAAAGAGAGTTTTGACACGTGTGACTACTAAGTGATCCTTTTCTAAGTTGTAGTGATTAGATTATCTAGAGGATAATGGATTAAAGGATGATTGAAATGGTCCAAGATGATGTCTATTTATACATATCCTAGGCACATAATTTATTCATTTTTTGTTTGGGACTTGATGATTAACAACTAGTCATAACTGAGTTGACTCAGAACCATAATTAATTTTCAAATTGAACAAAGAAGGCAAGGTTGCACTTGTTACCTTGAATACAATCAAGTTCGCAAGTGCAACCCTAAATTGGGTACAAGATATCATGATCTAAGAGGGAGGGGTGATTTGAGATTATATAAAAAGGTATTTCCAAGTGTAGGAGTGGATCCAAGGTCAGTGAGTACACCAAATGAATGAAAATCATGTTCTAGGGCTATGCACTTAGGAAACCCACTCAACATGGTGTAAAACAAGAAATGGGTGCACCTTTCACTTCTATATTAAAAGTGCAAGGGATGCACTTTTCACCTCTGTGTTTTACCTTATTTGACATGCATGCAAATCTATGTGATGAAGCATACCAAAGGAAAATGAAAAAGACAAGCACAAGTAGAAGCATAATAATTTGAGCAACAGCCTAGGATCAACCTACAAACTACATGTAAACTAAGAGTGTAATTGGTAATAGTATGCCCACCATTTATTTTATGTGTTTCACAAAGGGGTGCACATAAGTCAACGAAAGAGAGAGAGAGAGAGAGAGAGAGAGAGAGAGAGAGAGAGAGAGAGAGAGAAGTTGGATAGAATTTAAGCATGGTAATGTGTATAGAAAATAAGCCACCAAAGTGTGATAAACTTAGTATAAACATGAAAAAAAATTATGTATAAATATGTGGTAGGAGATCCATAGCTAAGATATGTATTCATGATTGATCATAAAGATGCTCCCACTATCTCCTTGATGATCAATCATGAATGCATCTATCCAAATCAACCAACAACCTTGTTCCCCAATTGAAAAGCATAAAAATGCAATGTCGCAAAATTACACCTTAGGGGCAATTTCACATTTTAACACTTTGCCTAGCATTTATTACACATAAACACATTTATGATAAGAGCCTCATGGGTTAGAATTTTGTGATTCCAATCCCATGAGGTCTCATGACGAAGTGACAACATTCCATAATCCCATTTCCTGAAAACTAACATGTTGGGCACCTGCGCAACATGCGAATGTTTGCACGACGCACTAGCATCTGAGTAGTTTTTCAAGTTTGAAACAAGGAATCTCAAAATCTTGACTCGAGACATGAATCTTTGTAGTTAGATTCTCGAGTGTAATGGCTCTTTCTGCCCTTGCATACAACAAAACCCCCTTTTTCTCTCATTTTGGGGGGTTCTCTCTCATTTGATCACTTCTCTTTTCAATCTCACTCTATTCTCAGCCTCTTCTACTTTTTGCAATAACACTTCTACAAGTGAAGATCTGTTGGACAAAGGTCCCTCCAACAACCAAATCTTTCTAGCAAGCATTCAACGGTGTGTCTGTGTGTTCAAGAGGGGGTTGAGGATTGTTGGTAACACCTTCTTTCTCTTATCTATTTGTGAATAGATTAGATCACTTCGTTCATTTGCTATTTGGTGGTGTGGGTTCTCCTCCTCAAGCGAGGATTGTTTTCACCACTTCCATTTGTCTATTTTGTTTACTCTCTCTATCTATCTAGTTGTTTGTGGAGGTGGGAACAGTGATCATGGAGGTTCCTGCTGTGGACAGTTTCCTTAAACAAAATGTCACTTAATCAGAATTCTCACAATATCATGAAATTTGTGCTATCTTCTAAGGACTGCAGATATTCATCATTCATTTGCTATGGGAAGGTGAATAAAGATGAGATTTAATGGGCAACAATGAAATCAAAGTCCAGACTAACTTTGCACAGTCATCTACCTTCAGCAAATGACCAAAAGTATGGACAAGAAAAGCATACACACAGCAGCAATCTTCAAAACCAGAGATAACATACTAAATCTACCAAATTTAATCTAAGGGCATTAAAACAACAAAGTATCTTAAAGAAAAGCTATAACTAAAAGGGAGAGGAATCATGAAACATATTGAGAAAACCAGAAATACACCAGAAAATGACTGTATTTTCTATTATAATTTTTGCAGTATGCCTTTACAACAACTCAACTCTCTTAAAATGAGAGGAGGAGAGCCCTATTTATAGTTTCAAAAAACAAAATGAGTGGCCAAGATCTGATTCTATTGTGTGACCAAGATTCACTTTACATTAGGGTTTCACCTACCCCCAAATATATTACATTTATAAATAATTTCTTGTTTCTTCCCTATTTCGTCATCTAGTGACAACACTGTAGCAAATTTGTCTTTTAGCCATTTGCCCTTTGCTGTAGCTATTCTTCAAGGAACTCATCGTCGATGACGGGATTTCCCTCTCGCTTCTTCAACGCGGCATACTCCATGAAACTTAGGACCAGGGATTGAAACTTATCCACCTCCATGATGTCGGATTTCAAAATTTGGTAAGACCATTCCTGGAAATTGCTGCCAAGCTTCTTCCAGTCGTCATCATACTTAGCAGCATTGTCTTTAAAGAGTTTCGACTGTGCAAAGGCTCGGGCAGCGAAGCACATGAATTCAGTGGTGACCTCGATGAACATCCCATCTTCCATGATCTTCAAGAAGTAGGGCTTTATATTCTTAGCATTGATCTCGACCGCGGGCAGCTCGTATCCTATCATCAGCTTGAGGTACCGAGCACACTCTTCTCTAGAATCCCTTGCCCATTCAATGTCTAGCACCATTCACTCCAAAACCTACTCAAGCCTCCTCTTCCGGTGATCAAAATCTCGCTTCCACGTGTCCACTAGCCAGTGATCATCATCCTTGATGGTAAGGTCCTTTTCCCAGACATCGCTTGGCAACGCGAGTATGGCCTCAATCTTTGGGTAGGCCACCTCGTACTTCCTTGGGAACCTCTCACAGATTTTCCTTGTCTCCTCGAGAGTCTTCTGAACTTCTAGGAACCTATTTGCTGCCCGGACAGCCAAGTTGATGCCCATGTTTCCCATGTCCAAGACCTCCCGGAACCAGTTTTCCGTAGTCTTGTCCAAGTTCCGTCTCTTTTCCAGCTTGTTAATCTGTTCTCGGGACAACAACTGAGGCGGGGCCGATGATGTTGTAGGCTACTCATCCAGAGACAACCATTATTGAATATAAGCCGTTAGATCAGCCACTTGCTCCTTTTTGGAGACCTTATCCTACTGGATAAGGTGCACTACTGTGGCGACCGACTCTTGGAGATGCTCAACCTTTTGTTCCCTCGTGGCCACTCCCAAATCGATGGTGGAGACGTTGTAAGTTATACCTTGTTCCCCAACCATCGGTGTTGCTATCTGCACCGCCCTTAATCCTGAGGCATCCATGGTGACTTTTGATCTGACCCTTGACTTCTTTTCTTTCTTAGTGCTTATTCGTGCCCTGGCCATAATGGCTTCCAGCCTCGCCTTGGGATCCTTCAAGGTGGGAGTCTTTTGCTTGAGTTGTCTTTGCAGCCAATCGGGCGCTTGGGGTTCTTCCCTTGGTGGTTCACTTCAATCCCCGTTGTCCTCCTTCTTAAGTTCGATGATTCTGACAACAAGAGCCTTCTCCTTGGTTTTTGCATTTTCCTTTTCTTCATCAGAGTCTTGTTTGATCGTTTCATGTCTAGCGGTGGACTCAGTGTGCAACTGCTCGTTGGGTGAATCTTTCTTTTCAGCATCCCCCTCTTCTTCGTTTAGAGTATCTTGATGTGCCTCAGGGTTCTGCTCTTGTTCGCCCTTGTGGAGGAACGCTTCCTTGTCATGCTCCATGATTTGGCCATGTCCCTCGGTTGGAGACCTATCACCTTCCATCTCTGGAGCAACAATCTCCTCTTCCCATGCAAGCCAGTCCTCGGCCTCCTTGTCCTCAATTTCCTTAAGCTGCTTGCCCCACTCTGCATTGAGCTCAGGATCATTTGACTCTCAGATCAGTTCAACATCGAGGTCCTCACTGCCCTCGCTGGAGGACTCATAGGCCACTTCATCAATCTCCCGACGCTCGAACAAGGGGTGTTCGTGATATTCAAACTCTTCGTACTTCGGCGCCTTCTCAGTCTCTAGCTGCTGTCGTTCAAGCTCGGCTGATATCTGCATGGTTGCTTTCATCTTTGGTGATTCAGTAGAGGGGAAGGAGTTGGAGCAAAGGCCATAGCCTGAGCTATCGCGGCCTAGACCATCGGATTGGAGAGCATTCCCGAAAGTTCAGACGACACGTTTTGCATATACTTTACTAAATACTCCGGAAGGCTAAGGGCAGGCGTCGTAGTAATAGAAATGGCGGGAAGGGCAGGAGACATGGAGGAAGAGGACATTGGTGAGGTGGTGGTGGATGATGAATCCACGGGAATAATTTGCAACACCAGAGGAGTAGGAGCAAGGTGGACCGAGATGTCCACCGTAGGCGGGGAGGAAGTAGAGACTGCAAGCGAAGCATGAGGGGTAGGGGAAGCAGCAGTGGTAGTAACAATGGTAGGAAGCGACCTTGGTGAGCTAGATCCTGATCCTCCGATCCCAAGGGATAGACCCTTGGTTAATACATCCGCCTCCGCGTTGCCAGTCATTTTCCTCCTCTTCTTGGAAGGTTCAGGCTTAGAAGCCTTATAGGCATAAACCTTTGGTTTAGGCAGCTATTCACTAGTCTCCTTTCTTTTCTTGGTCTTCACCGATGGTGGGGTCTTAGATGTCTCCCCAGTTGTAGCGGTAGCTACCCCACCTTCGGAGCCACTTGCTTCACTTACATGCTCACTTGTAAGTTTAGTGAATGTTAGGATGACCCCTTGTTGTTTCATCTGGGCCACCTTCTTGTCAATCCATGTCCTCGTTCGGACTTCAACGGGCCTAGTGAGTATATTAATATCATTAAGCTCTAGCTCGTTCCAGTCAATTGCAGGCAGCGACAAGTTGGAAACTGCATCATATCTTGGATCCACAATTGTGTCCTCATCCTCCTCTAGCTGATCAGGGACCGGACACAAGTTCACCTTTTGTACATAGATGACGGTCATGCGCATGTAATGTCGCAACCACACCTCAAGATCATCTCTGCAATTGGCCCAAAAGTCCTCGATGTTGTGGAGGTGGGCGTATTCACGTCCCAGTTCCTTTCTGACATGACCATAAGGATCCATTCATGGCCACGATGTGTATTGCTCGAAGTTATATTCCGCCAGCTCCTTTTCTGAATATCCTGTGCACTGGGAGGTGTGGATCTTATACATCCCCTGATCAAGGTTCATGGGATAGGTAGGGCCTACCAAATGCTTTTCACTCAAGATGCTATGAATATGTCACAGCTATCGAGTCAACTCCAAGAGAATGATCCGGTCATTTGGGTACCGGGGCAGTTTGTTCAGTCTTTTAGTGAATCCCTGAGCGCGCATGTAGGTGAACCTTGGGAACTGAATGTACCAGAAGGCGTACTGCCTGAGGAGAACCTTGGCACTGTGGGATGTCCTCCTATGAAAATACCCTCCTAAGGATCAGATGATGTGAGCAATGAATGCGTCGTTCACCCTGCAGTAGTCCCTTTTGAAGTTCCAGAACTGTAACTGAGGGTTCTTGTCATAAGGTTTGAGCTCTGACCCTGATGGATTACTGAGCATCATTGTCAACCCTTGATAGTGTCACTGATTGGCGAGAGAATATACTAAATAGGAGGTCATGAAGAATTTGTTGGTTTTCTTCATGGTGGTAAACTGCTCGTGGAAGCAGTCGTTGATTATCTCGCCCCAGTAGAAGGCGGTGCCTTTACCGCGGAGAATCTACTCTATAAAATAGAACATCTATTCTTGGAAGAAAACTGCACTGGGGAGGCCCATTACTCGGTTGAGTAGAGTTACAAGGTCATGGTAGTCCTCGAAGAAATCACTGCAGAAGAGCTCCTGAGGAAGCTTCCCAGCACTACCCCGTTTGTCCTTTAACCAGTACTGGTTTATAAACCTTTTGCACCCCAATGGGTCCTGTTCCCACAACTCTTTGCATTCTTCCATGGTGGGGACCTCCATGCTTTCGAAGGCAGGAATGTGGAAGGTTGCTGTTATACCTGACGGAGACATATCTGCAAGGATATTTCCGTCATGGTCCACTATGGTTCTCGTATCAGGTTGGTATGCCTCCACGCACGCCATTACCAGCTTTGGGGCCACTAAGGCCGACGGGAAACCTGCAGCCTTAGCAAGTCCACTACTCTTTATTAATCTTGCATTTTTTGTTTTTGGGTTCATTCTGACCCTTTGCGTGAATTCATCAACATCGACCTGTCCGATGTTGGTATCTGAGACATCCCTCCAAAGGGTAGTGATCCTGGATTGAATAGGGACCCCCTGAAACTTATATTTCATCAGGTCTCTGTCCTCTTTGCCCCTTGGTGGCTTGGCTGTTCCTTTCCCTTTCTTGGAAGCACCAGAAGTCTCTGCACCAGATTCCATAAATCTTGCACAAAAGACGTGAATTAGTAATGATGAACTTGACAAAACGGCCATCGATAAATCCCTGCGTGTTAAGATTAGTCCAGCAATCATAATTCATATTTAATAACCATGCAAGCTGGATACTTCATTGTTAGAAAGCAGTGCAAACAATCTGGAGTTCCTGGGCCGAAATTCCCTTGGCAGAATGTTGTTTGAAAGGGCAAAATGAGAATGGAATCCCCATAGGAATTTCCCGAGGTTGGATTTGAGGATTTGAGGTTGATATGGAGGAAAACCTAATTTTAGCAAGTGGGTCGAAATCCATTTTGGATTTGGAGGTCATTTGATCCTTCATTTGGAAGTTCGGGCATCATTTGCAGGAAAGCCGTTTGAAATGGCGCAGAGGACACGAAATTCCGAGCGTCAAAATCCGGGTCTCGGATTGCTGTCGCCGGGAAGTAGTTACAGGTCATCCGTTAAGAACAGCAAAATGAAAGCGAAAATCCGGGAGGCAATTTTCGGAAGCGGTCAGAGGGTTCAGGACAATCGGGTAGTGAACGAAGCACCGGGACCCGGAGGTCAGGAAGCTGTCCTAAACTCGCTGTTAGAACGGCGCAGGTGGAACGAAATCCCGAGAGGAGAATTCCGGCGTTCAGAATCCAGAAGAAGTTCGGAGGAAGTTTTTCCTAGATTTCGGGTTTCGGCGGGCAGCAGGTCGGGATCCGGGAGGCGGGAAGACGCTCGGGCAAGGCCATTCAGGACGACGATGACACCACGGAATCCTAGGAAGGGAATTCCGGAGGTCGAAGTCTAAAGAGGGAAATTTGTCGAGGGTTTCAACCGGAAGGTGGAAGACTTTGCGGCCGGGAAGCGAGGTTCGGAAAGCCGCTCGGGGAAGGCCGTCAAAACGGTGAAGTCGAGATGAAATTCCGAAGACCGAATCCCGAGGGAGGATTTGAATTTAGTGGACCTTTCGATTTTTGAGTTTAGACAGACTTCGAGGGTCCAGGATTCGAGGGTCAAGAGGACGCTCGGGCGGGGCCGTTTGGAACAGCGATGACATAATGGAATCCCGGGAAGGGAATTCCAAAGGTCGAAATCCGAGGTGGGTTCGAAGATCGGCAATTTTGATGAGATGAGTCACGGACGGCCACGGGAAGACCCGGGCCCAGGAGACGTTGGCGTTGTTCTGAAGAACAGCCGCGACGTGGTGAAGCTCCGGATAAGATTTTAAGCCATGTAACGATTGATTTTGATTTTCTAGGAGATGGGTTTTGAGTGGAGGGCGTGGATTTATTTAATTTCAGTTCAATTTTACATTTTACCTTCACCAAAATCCAAAAATCCACAAAACAAAAAGGAGGGTGCGCGGACAACAAACCTACCTCGAAATCCTGAAGAACAAGTTGTCGGATGCGCGGGGCGCATCAGAAAAGCACTCAAAATATGGGGCGAAAAAAATACCTGGGCGCCGGGAGTTCTCCAACCTTTCCTATCACTCAAACAGTTGATAATGACAACCTAAAAATGTGTTTTTATAGCAAAAACCACCATTAATACAACATTAAATTCATTCGTACGTTGGCAGGTAAGGTTGGTGGATTTTCAAAATGCAGACGGCGGCGAGAGGTCCGAAATCCGGGGTCTGGGAATCCGTCCCGTTGCATCCGTTGAAACGGCGAAGCCCGATGGGAAACCCGAAAGGGGAAGTCTGGCAGAGGAAACCCGTGCAGAGGAAATTCGGAAAAGGAAATCTGGCAAGGGAAACCCGACAATGGAAGCTCGACAAAGGAAATCTGGCAATTGCCACAGTTGCCAGAACGGCCGCGGGACACGGAAAACCCAAGTTAACTCGAGACTTAGCAATTTTAAAAAGGAGGGGGACTTCGGTCAAGCTTAAAATATGGCATTGGGAAATGCGCTAACCCCTTTGGGGCACAAAAATGGGTAAGCAAAATGAGGCAGAAGAAAAAGGGCCTGAAAAGCAAAGAGGGAAAAGAGGGTCCCCATTCCGAACGGGGCCTGTGTGCAAAAAAGGCACAACAGGTTTGTCTAGCTCAATGCACTCAAGAGATGTGTTATAAATCTATGTATATGTACTTGAATATCCATGAGCATGTTATGTTATATAGAGGATGGTGTATGATCAAAATTGTTTCTCTACGGACAAAAGTGTTATACAAAGGTGCCAAATGTGATGTATTGTTTGAAATAATTGGATTTAACTATCATGTCATTCATTTCATATTCTTGTTAATTTCCTTTGTGTAAGTGTTATACGAAGGTACCAAATGTGATGTATTGTTTGAAAGAATTGGATTAACTATCATTTCATGCATTTCATATTCTTGTTAATTTCCTTTGTGTTCACTTTCTTTAATACCCTCATTTGTAGCATCAATATATATAGTGTTATTATTATCAAAACCAATAAACTCATCACTAGAATTATAATAAATTTAATCATTCAATTATATTTGTTTAGCCTCACCATACGATTGTTCTAAATATGTAATCGCATCATCATGAAATCCTCAACTTGTCACACTTTTGTCAATAAGATATTGAATTTTAAGTTTGAACTTGTGATATATTTATTTGTATTATGTCCATGTATGTATTGACAATCAAAAAATTATTTAGCTTTGAAATATCATACAACTCCTTTAGATGTTTACATTGGCTTAATGGGAGACAAAATGATGAGTTATTGTTGCAAAAATTTGTTCCAATGCCACATGTATGCAATCCTCCAATTTAGTGAATTATATAAATGCATATGCTTTGACATGTGCATGATGATCATCACTATGGTTGATATTATATTTGATGAGAAATACACATGTTTGATACCAATTGTTGGGAAGTTCAATCTCTATCCAAAAATGACTTCAATGGATGAGATACAAGGCATGGACAATGGCAACATGAAAATCTAAAACTTATATGCAAATCTGAAAATTAAATTGCCTTAATATGGAAATAGCATGATTAGATCCATATTCTTTATGATGCCAAAAATCAGTCAACATAACATACTTATAAACACTACCTTATGTGAACTTATAAAAATAATAAAGAAATTATATCATCACCATAAGATAGCAACAGCGAGGCACAAATCATCAACACAATATCATCACATAACATAGGATTTACGTGGAGAAACCCTTGCAAAAAACTCCACCAAGAAGAGAGGCCAATTATGCAGTATCATCAAATAAATGAGATTACAATACAACCACTTCCATTCTCCTCTTTTCCTCCAACATGGCAGCACCTATGTACCTATGAAAAACCTCCTTATGCCTCCACCTATCCTTGTTCCTGCAGAGTAACACTACATTCAACTATTCCTCTCTAATTCTACACCCAAGAGGCTAATTTTATAGACTTGTGAAGGTATCTAATGCACCAAACATGGTGCCCAAAGATGACCCTTCATTCCAAACATCCCCAACCTTTGGATTACCTCCTCGGCATTTGAAAATACACTGGTTTTGGCTCCAATACTTTCCCTTCAACTTGGGCACCCAACCATGAGAGATAAACATTACATTAAATGCAATAAAAGATGGAAAACCAAGTGACACATGTTGCCTCTTTCCAAGCACCCACCTGTAGAATCCCAATAGTCACTTATTTATCATTTCCTTTTATATTTTATTATCCCATTATAGACATCCACATGTGGGGGAAACACTATTAAATATTTATGTCCACAACCCACCTTTACTGCTGCTAGTGGACCCATCACCCCTTATGATTATATTAAAAACAATGGTGAGAATTAATATTACAAAGTATTTTACCAATACACCCTAAGTACCTAGAGACACTTTCTAAGTATGTTGGAACCATGATATATGACATAAGATTTACAAGGTGGATGGCACCTAAAACTATCATTCTCCCACTTGACACCAACAGTGTAAATACACCCATGGGAATCACAAACAAGGGATAGACATCCCTGAGCCAATCATGTACCATTTGAATCTTCACCATGCTCTCATGCTCCAACAAGATACTTGCAAAATCAACCATGATAACCACCATCAAGCAAAAAATCCTTCACATCCTCCAACATGCCACCTATGGAAGAAAAAGGAACATGTCAAGGTGAAACATATCATCTGTCATTGAAACCCGCACCAATATTTACATGAACATAAGCATCAAATTAAAATGATAGCAAAGGCTCTAAGTAGCTGCCTTACTCACAACACATGGAATAACAACCACAAAAAAATGTAACTCTCATCCAAGCTAACCATACCTCAAACCAGGGTATACAAAACATAGGATAAAACTTCATGCCATCAACATACCAACCCAAAATCTACAAACAAGTCTCTATATATCCATCCTCCTACCTCAATAAAATATACCAATGTACAAATGACCATAAACAAGGCCAAATAAAAAGTTTGCATAAACACTGAAATAATCTCATGGATATAAATAGTCTACATCTGAGTTATCCCACTACAAAAAAATGGGTAGTTAATCCAAAACTTTCTTAAGTTTTAGATCCAAATCCAATTAAACATGCAAACTCATTATCACATCAGTAACTAGTAAACCAAGATATCATAGAGGATAACCAGACATATATCTAGAAACTCCCACTGCATGAGTAATGTCAAATCTAAAAATAAATCAAGGCATACCAAGTCTATCTATAGTACTCCATGTAGAGGATGTGGCTAATTCCTCTATTACATAGTGTCAAGTAAAAATACAATGATATACAAATCTTGCAAACAAATATGTTGTAATACCTCTCTCACCATTAGTCTCCATATCTCTCCTAAGTTCTTCACACTCAACCGTGTGAAACCAAACATCTAAGAAGAATACCATGACCAAAGAGAGAACCTACAAATCAAACCATATCCTTGTTCCACAATAACATGTACCAAGTTGTGTAATGTAAGATCTCCTTCACCATTCCCAAACTAAAAGGATATCAACATCTAACTTCCAAATAAAATGAAAACATGATAGCAATAGATGTAAACCTCTCATACCGAAGGTAGAACAAACAAACCAATCATTCCCACAACAAAGGTAATATTACCAAAGCAACAAATCATTTCCTATACCTCTCCAAATAATACCTCCAAACTAGATCCATAGCTCAAGACCAAAACAAGGAGAACAATGGAAATCCATAAACCATGCATCTTCTTCTTAAAAAGTCTTCATAATGTTTATATTCAAGACTAACTCATATGACAAGACAAGATACAAAATAAATAATGCATTTGAAAATCAGGTGGGCAATACCTCTCAGATCATTCACCTATTCAGTAGACCAAGAGTGGGATACAATATTGTTTTGTGCACACAACACCAAGAAATGACAATCTTCTCTTTAGGTCAATAATGGATTCACATCCACAACCAGGTGTAGGATCCTTGGTCTTTCTATTGAAATCCTCATTGAAGAGTAACCATCTCAACATACAATCCCATAAATAAGAGATCTCTTAACCTCACCCAAGTCTCTCTAGTCTCCATGAGTATCCACCAATGAATCCATGCCAACTCCAAATGCAACCATGTAAAAATCATGTTCAACTCCAAGCAAATGATTAATACTCAAAACCAAAGAGAACCAAATAAGACCATTTTCAAAATTCTAACAATAGAATCAAGAACATATCATGTGTCCATCATGATCTAACATCCCCTCATAGGAGATCACATAACCATCCATCATCAAATGATGAATCAACATCATTGCCAAAGCTCCCACTAAACTATGTAACCAAGCTCTCCAAGCATTGTGATAACCATCTCCTAACTGAATATCATCCATGAACCCAAAAATAATCAAAGATCTCAAAACCATAAGCTCCCAAAAGGTAGAGTACAACCATAATCTCCAAACCAAGAAGATACAAGTGTCACACATCCTTTGTCAATAGAACCAAAGATGTCATAACTCTCACTGCAATTTTAAGGTAAAATCCAAGAGCTCCTTATGACACCAACAACCATTGCAAAAGACCATCCATCCTCTAATCAAAGATTATCCATGGCTCACTACACATTGCAACAACAACAACTTAAAATTGAAATCTTGAAACAAAGACGATAGCACATTATGTAACTACATAAAGCTCCCACTGAACGTAATACCGATTTATACATGACATCATGACCAATATCATTACCGACACTCTACTCAAAGTAAACAAATATTATCATGAACCATAAACAATTGCTAAAGATTCAAATGAACAACTATATCAGGTACTCCCAATAACCATCTATCACTGCAATAAGGGTCACTGCAATAAGGGTCAATGCACCAATCTGTGACACAGAAAAGGTGCCACTTTTCCAAAAAAACCTGAAATAGGCAATTTCGCATATGCCAAACTAGTTAGCCATTTGGTGAGTGTCAAATTTGGTGCTTGCCAAATGTAAAATCTTTTTTTTAAAATAACCCTTTTTCAATGCATTTTTTTTGTAACAGGTTTGCGACTTGTTCTCCCATTTTATGCTCTCTCAAGTCGCGCTCGCCAAAAGGAGATAGAATTTTGGTGTCAATTCTTCATGAGGATTCCGCCAAGACATCAAAGAGGTCAAAGAGATCAAAGAGGTATGCATTTCTATTGTTTTATTTTGAATTAGAATTATAATTTAGATCAAAATAGGTTTTAAAAAAAAACTTTTGTTTAATTTCCAAGGAATCAATCTCCACCTCAAAACATTGACAATTCACAATCACCCCCTCATGAAGAGCCTCCCAAACAAGAACAACCTCAAACCCCTCCGTCATTTCATAGGCATCCACAAGGAACCCAAGAAACTATCTTAAATCAAATTGAAAACAACAAAAGAGAGATTGAACAATTGATTGGAAGATTAACTGAGCATGCTGAAACCCACCCTTATAGGAGAGGGATTGTCAAATCACTGAAGTCAATCGTACCACATGTAGGGGAAATGAGTGAGAAAATAAGTTTTTGGTTGAATAAGAGGGATGAATTAAAATAATTTTATGCTATAGGTCTTTCATATGCAGATGTGAAAAAATAAAAAAAATAGCAAAGCCGACTTGTGTGCCCTATCTACAAACCCGAGAACCAACACACCTTTATCACACGCATACAGGAGGTTCCCCATCCATTGGTGCCATCATGAACTAATAAAAAATATGTTTTGAGAGTAGTGGTGGATGGTTTTTGACCAACCTCCATGCAATAACCATGAGGTACCATAGTATTTTTTGAGGAAACTCTATTGTGAGTTTGTCCTCAATAAGGTGCCAAATTATTTTGACATTTTAGACTTTCAGGGTAGAGGTGGGGGCTCCACACATGATAGACCGGGTGCACAATGTAATCCACAATTGGCATCGAGACCCTTGCCAAACCCATGGTGGAGCATGTTTTTGTTCCTTCCATTATGAAGGACAGTATCGAGTTGGACACGCTAGAGTCGATTAGCTCACTCACTCAAAGCATTGTACAATGTGTGAGGCCTTTAATAGAGCCTGATGTGGACGAGACTTCTAGGCACAAAGTTACACCCCACCATTGTCGCTCCTGTGGTATTGTTTGCATGTATGATTATCAGAGTTCTCAGTATGTAGCTACACAACCTACATCAACTATAGAGCATATGGTTATGACATATGCATTGTTGAATGAAACATTCAAAATTGATACTCGAGTAAAATTCAACAAGTTCATTTAATTTTGTTTATTAAATTCTATTTTGAAATGTAAGAATAACTAAATTAGTAGAATCAATATGATGAAAATTCAAGGTTGGAGTGTTCATGATATGTGCACCATTCCTGTAGACCCTTATTTATTTTCGACGTCGAGTCCACAGGTATGCAACTAGTATTAAAGAAATAATTACTGCATGTGAACAGTTGAATGTTATTTGAATGATTATCTCATAACATGCTTTGGATTTCAAATAGTTTGCTGGTGGACCTTCGAGCTCCACACCTTGCTATTCACATCATCAAACAACTTTCACTCAGGTAACTTTTATTCATTAATGGTGTTGTAAAATAATGTTAGCTAGTTTTGGTAATTTTGCGTGTACAAATCTAAAAAAATGATGAGAAACACAAACATTGGAGGAACATGAAGTGGAGAACGAATGAGACTAATTTGTGCAATTAAGAAATTGAAATCTTGGAGTTGAAATTATTTCTTATTTTCCATCTCAATTTTATATTATATAGTTTGATAACTTTTGAATAATTATGAAATTGCTCTCATAAGAAGTATAGTTCAAGTTTGGAAGATATTTTGTTGGTAGCATGCCCATAGAACCTTAAAATTATTTTCTCTATGTGTAATGCATATTCTCTTTGGTATCAATTATCATATTATAGCCTCTCAACAAATATTAATAGTTTAGGTTATAATTTATTATTTACTACTTATAACTAGTTGGTAAATAAGTCAAAGAACATGCCTTATTCTCAAATGGCTATTATTATCACCTTTCCTAGTATTCACTAGTACTATGTTCCCATGATTCCAATAATCCCTTGTCATATCCCTTGGTTTCCCTATGACCACTATCTCTACCCACTTGCCTTGTACAAGATGTTATGAACACATGCTAATTTTTATGATGGTAGATCATAGTGGGAAATTGTCTCTCACATAGTTTCTTTCATGCTCATTTTTAGGCTACCACATCCCTTCAACCAAATTAAATCTTACCTTCCACCATCCCATAACCTATCACTTGTATCATCCTCCTCACCACACATTTTAACCAAACATGAAGAGTATATGACATGCGATGTGAATGAACTATGTTGTAAGGAATCTACCATGATGTCTTATTTTCCATATCTATTAGAGGGTGTCATGCTTGATTGGTCTTGTGAGATCCTAAATATATTTAACATTCAACGTCCATATAATTCTTCCATTCCTATCATCACACATAGTTTAACCATTTTATATCACATATCCTAATCTTTAACACCTTATATATTATACCACCTTCCTCCATGTTTCATCTTATACACATATCCTAACAAGAAACCTTTCATTCTACTCATTATTGACCAAATCTCTTATACATTATTACTACACACCTCAAGTTCCCACTTCATGTCCTATATTCAAACCTTCGACACTGTCTAATTCACCTTATGTTCTAATATTCCCTCCTAATCACATCCCATTAACCTCTAATAGTTTACCTTATGTTATTATCCCATCCTAGCTCATCCAATCAATCCCTATTATTCCATTCTATGTTCCATTATCCCCTCGTGATCGTGTCCCATTATATTCTCCTAATTCACCCTATGTTCCTTTATTCCTTCCTAATCCCATCCCATTAACATTTAATAGTTCACCCTATTTTCCATGATCCCCTGCTAGCCCATCCACTAATATCTACTATTCCATCCTATGTTTCATTATCCCCTTCTACTACCATCTTATTGTATCCTCTATTATTTCACTATATGTTCCATCATCCCATCTTGGTCTTTTCATTTTATCCATTCTATGTTATACCATCTTTGTCCACGTTTCATCCTATATAGATAATCTTACAAGAAACCTTTCCTTCCACTCATTATTGACCAAAACTCTTCTCCATTATTACTACACACCTCAAGTTCCCACTTCATGTACTATAGTCAAACCCTAGTCACCTCCTAATTCACCCTATGTTCCATTATTCCCTCATAATCCCATCCCATTAACCTCTAATAGTTCACGCTATATTTTGTTATCCCATCCTAGCCCATCCCATTAATCTCCACTAGTCCATCCTATGTTCCATTATCCCCTTCTATTCTCATCCCATTACCCTCTCTTATTTCACCCTATGTTCCATTATCCCCTCTTGGTCTTGTCCCATTTTCTTCCCCTAATTCACTCTGTGTTCCTTTATTCCCTCCTAATCCCAACTCATTAACATCTAATAGTTTACCCTATGTTCTATGATCCCCTCTTGGACCATCCCACTAATCTCCACTAGTCCATTCTATGTTCCATTATCCCCTTTGACTCCCATCCCATTGTACCCTCTATTATTTCACCATATGTTCCATTATCCCCTCTTGGTCTTGTCTCTTTATCCCTTTTATGTTATACCACATCCATCCAAATTTTATCCTATACACATATCGTTACAAGAAATATTTCCATCCACTCATTATTGACCAACTCTCTTCTCCATTACTATTGCACACCTCAACAACCAACTTCATGTGCTATAGTCAAACCCTAAACACATCCTAACTCATCCTATGTTCCATTATCCCCTCTTGGTATTGTTCCATTTCCCCCTCCTATTGTCATCCCATTATCCCCTCATCATTCACCCTATGCCCATATTCACCCTATGCACTCATCTATATCTTCACCATTCTTGACATCATCTCCCTTAAAAGCTAGGAGGACACATACATACACTATTCTATATTTCCAGACAAGCAGAATATGACTGTCCATCATGAGTATTGTGCCAACAACCACTATTATTGATCTTGCATGATGATGCATGATTTGGACTATTCTTGTGATCAAGAATAATGAGTTCACTTGAAGTCTGCACATATAGCTTCTCACTATCATACTTATGCTATCATGATTACTAAAACCTTTGTTTACATCTTACTCATAAGTTAACCTTATGCCTCTACCCCTTATGGTCATGATCATTGTCCTTGTATCCATTTGTTTTGAACATTGGGGGTGTAAGGGTGCATGTTTATGTATATTGAGTTGGATGCCCTGTATGAAGCATGATATTTGAAAGCATGTCTCAAATGAAAATTCAACCATGATATCCACACCAATATCTCTATTACAATTGTGTTCAATGGAATTCATGTGTTTCATTATGCACTGAGAAAGTGGCCCACAATGGGATTCATACATGTGTATCAATGCTTTAAGGAAATCCTAATCATCATCATCCCCATATCATCCCCATCCACCGCCACTAATTTTATCCTTACCTACTACTTCAATAATTATAAGGATGTCATGCTTAGATGTCTCCTTGACATTGGTGCTAAGCTTCCATCCTCCCTACCTTCATCCAATCCCAATCCATCTCCTCTTACTTGTCCTTCCCCTTCCTTTGACAACAGAAACCAAGCCTTTAGCCAAAATTCCCCTCCATATCCTTTTCAAGGTCCTCATCCTCATCCTCAATTTACCAATCCATGGAAGCTTCCACCTCATATTCCACTTGTTCATATCTCACATCCTTAAAATCCACATCACCCCACTATTACAAGCAAAGTCATCCACCCCATCCCAACATAATAGAATAGAGAAGGAAATGAATTGTCTGAAAAAATGCCTCAAAGAAATGTGATCTTGTGGTGATGGAATGCCATGACAAATAATCATCACCATGAGACCACATTTCTTTGATGCATTTTTTCAAACATTTCACTGCCTCCTCTATGCTACCACATTTTTCATACATGTCTACCAAAGAATTTTATTAAATAGTTCACTACCTTGCTGCTATGGATAAAATCCTAAAATATGTGCTTTCAAACTAGCTATGGATAGGGAAAATAGTAAGCATAATAGTAAGAAATATATAGTTCAATAAGTACTCAAAATTTTATTGATTATCTCATGCATTATAAGTCATGACCTGTATCACTATTCTAGTTTTCATGATTGAATAATTTGTTGTTTTATTTTCAGATGTTGCAAGTAGAAACAAATCCTAATGTTGATAGGGAAATAGAGTGTGGTGTATCTTCCGCACTAGACATCTCAATGGCTCTCACAGGGATATGAGGCAAATTAGTAAATTTCAAATTACATTTGTTCTTATAGTTGTTTATTATTAAAAAATAAAATAATTATTGATTCGTAATTTAATTTCTATTTGGATGGTTTCTATAGGACTTTGGCATGCCAAAGCTTGAG
Organism: Sequoiadendron giganteum; assembly: GCA_007115665.2. Classification (NCBI taxonomy): domain Eukaryota; kingdom Viridiplantae; phylum Streptophyta; class Pinopsida; order Cupressales; family Cupressaceae; genus Sequoiadendron; species Sequoiadendron giganteum. Next base: position 36,640,641 of record CM021104.1, on the reverse strand, counting down.
CATGCAAATATTTCGCTTGAGGAGAGAGATTGTTTGGTGGAATTAAGTGATTATTTTGTTAAATATATCATTTTTTATAATGTAATTTTTATATATTAATGTCTTTACTTGTTATTGTAACAGGTGAAGCTTTATCTGGAACTAAATAGGAGGATCAGCCCTCAAATTCAAAGTAAATGAGTGTCATATGCATCGCGATCCACCCAACCAACAAAGGCTACCTGTTTGTTTCCTTCACCTGGATGACAATGACTTTTGATTGGGGTGCTTTTTTATATGCCTATATGGCTTTTTTGGACATATTTTGCATTGCATATACTTGACATTGTATGTCTATATGGAATTCTTGTAAGCATATATGTCTATTTTGTAATATTTTATACTTATATCGACATATATTGATGTATGCCTACATGGCTATTTGGTTAATATAAATCTTTTTTATTAATGGTGTCCATATTTGCATTATAAATCCATGCTTCAATAGATATGAGTTACATGTATTCAACCATATACTTTACAATTTACGTGTATACTTTATGAATTACGTGTATTTTAATGTATACTTTGCGACTTACGTGTTTTCATGTATATACTTTATATTCATGTGTATACTTTGTATTCATATGTATACTTCATGGCTTATGTGTATTTGAGTAATTTTGCTTCACTTATTCACATGTATGCTTCATGTTTTTGTTGTATAATTCATGTGTTCACTTGTATGCTTCATGATTCATGTGTATACATCATGTATTCACATGTATGCTTCATGCTTCTTGTGTATACTTCACTTATTACATGTATTCATGTGCATACTTCATGCTTCCAATGTATAATTCATGTGTTCACGTGTTTTCTTTATGATTCATGTGTATACTTCATGTATTCACATGTATGTTTCATGCTTCTTATGTATACTTCACATATTACATGTATGCTTCATGCTTCATATGTATACTTGATGTGTTCACATGTATGCTTCATGATTTATGTGTATACTTCATGCATTATGTGCATTCACATGTAGGCTTCATGCTTATTATGTATACTCCATGTATTATGTGTATCCATCATGCTTCTTGTGTATACTTCATGTGTTCACATGTATGCTTCATGCTTCCGTTGCAATGTAGCTCGAACCACTCCAACATGTTTGGGTGTGAAAAAGGATCATGCCTAGGCTGAACATACCCATTTAGACATGTTGGAACTGTCGGTTTGGTCACACAAGTTGCAAAATGAAAGTTACACCCCTTTGCAACTTTGCACTACTTGCATTTGACCTTTTTTCCATCGACTGAAAAGTCGACACCATGGGAAAATACCTTAAAGATATCAAAAATTGAGAGAGGTTATTGTAGAGGGGCCCAATGTGATCTTGTAGACTCAAATGGAATGTTTCTAAATGACATGGTGTCTAAATAATTGCTCATCAAAGATTTCTATCTTTTTGTGCTTTGAACTGTTAAGGGATATTGCTGGTGCAATGTAGCTTGGACCACTTTGGCATGTTTGGGTGTGAAACATAACTATGTCTATTCTAAATGTACCCTTCAGATGTGTTGGAACTGGCAGTTTGGTTGTACGAGTTGCAAAATGAAAGTTACGCCCCTTTGCAACTTTACATTGCTTGCATTTGACACTTTTTCCATCAACTGAAAAGTCATCACATAAAAACACCTTAGAGATATCCAAAACCAATAGAGGATTTTGTAGAGGGGCCCAACATGATCTTGTATCCTCAGATTGAATGTTTATAAGCGACACAATGTTTGAGTAACTGCTCATCAAAGATTGTTGCCTTTTTGCTCTTTGGACTCTTAAGGGATATCATCTGTGCAATGTAGCTCAGACTATTTTGGCATGCTTGAGTGTGAAAGAGGACCATGATTAGCCTAAACGTACCCATATGGACATGTTGGAACTGTCAGTTTGGTCGTACGAGTTGCAAAATGAAAGTTACACCCATTTGCAACTTTACATTGCTTGCATTTGACACTTTTTCCATCAACTGAAAAGTGGACACCACGAGAAAATACCTTAGAGATATCAAAAATCGAGAGAGGTTATTTTAGAAGGGCCCAACATGATCTCGTATCCTCAGACAAAATATTTCTAAGTGACACAATGCCCGAGTAACTGCTCGTCAAATATTTCTACCCTTTTGCACTTTGGATTGTTAAGGGATATTGCCGGTGCAATGTAGCTTGGACTATTTTAGCATGTTTGAGTGCAAAAGAGGACCATGCCTAGCCTAAATGTACCCATCTAGACGTGTTGGAACTTCCAATTTTATTGTACGAGTTGTAGAACGAAAGTTACACCCCTTTATAACTTTACATTGCTTGCATTTGACACTTTTTCCATCAACTGAAAAGTGGATACCATGAGAAACACCTCAAAGATTGTGACCAAAGGATTAGTATGGTTTGACTATACTTGATCCATGAGTATACAAAGCATACGTAATGAAGCCACTAAACATCAATCCCAATAGAGATCATTCAAATAAACACTAAACTAGGAATCCATTAAAAATTAACATGTTAAATTATAAAAGCTTCAAAACACCTATTCTAATCCATTGAAACTTATCCTATTGGGGGAGTGGTGTCGTGTTGATGTGGAATGATGACCCTTTCCCAATCCCTTGGATAATGAGCTTGTTTCAATCAGTTTTATTGAAGAAAACTGATGAAACCATTGATAGAGGTGTATGAAAACATGATTTAAAGTTAAATGAACATGATGCAAGCTATTTTAACATGATTTATGCTTAAGAAGATCAAGATGTATGAGTGCAAAGCTAATCTATATGGATTTTAAGCTAAAAAGATTGAAATCCTAATTACTAAATAAACTAAATGAATGCATCTATGTTACCATGGAAGCCATTAATGGAAGCTAAGATAATATGCTGCGATAAATTAAATTAAAAGATGCTAAATATGTGCTAAATATGAGTACAAGTGCAAGTGATTTTGACAACATAAGTCTGATGTTAAAAGATGGATCCATTTGTCTCCAAATAGTGACTTATTTATAGGAAAGCAAATGAAAAATGAAAGGTTAAGATTGAAAAATCTAATCAATGGTCAAGGATGGAGGAAGTTGGAGGCATGGATAATGGATTCTTATCAAGGGATGAGAATCAATGATAAGATTTAATCAAGGGTTCATATTCTTTCAAACAAACACACTTTTAACTTGCACAAGAAGTTTTGTAAGATAAATTGCACATGAAGTCTTGTAAGTTTGTTAGAAGGGAGAATATTCCTTTTTTTCAAATGAGTGAAGAAAGAGAGTATTCTTTGGAATATTCTCATGAGTGAGGGGAAATAGATTTTTAGCAAATTAAAACAAAGTTTTAATGTGCAAAAGGGGAATATTCCTTTTGGAGGAATGTGCAAAGGAGGAATATTTCCTTGGAATATTCTTTTGCAAGTGGGGGGGAACTAGATTTATTAGTAATTGATAATTAAACAAAGGTTTAATTATGAAATTAAAGGGAATTAGATGATATTCATTAAATAAAGTGATTTAATGAAAGGGGGAGAGTGAAATAATATTTTATTAAATAACTTAGGGTTATTTAATTGAATAAGAAGACTTAGGGATTTAAATTAAATAACTTGATGTATTTAATGTAATAAGACAAAATGTTAGCATGAAAGGGGGTGAATTAATCTGACTAGATTAATTTGGTTAATAGATGCAAATGACATAACTAATTAAGTAGATAGACCAATTTAATTAATTAAGCAAAAAGAGGATGGATATTAGGATGAAATGATGTTAATATACCTGATTCGAGTGCATGATATCATTTAGGAAATTTTTAAGTGTCTACATTTTCCCCCGCTTTCAAGCGAGGTACCTACTACGTTGGTTCAAAGACTGACACTTTTTTTAGATCAAACTACTACTTAGATCAAAAAATAAAAATAATTTTTTTTGGATGCCCCACTGTTGCCCCAGTGGAAGGAATAAGTTGGTTCCCTGCCCCCTTGAGAAATCGGATGAGAAATTTGAATTTTGGGTTGATTTCTTGACAAAGGTAAAATATAGGTTCAGGATCAATTAAGCGCAAAGAGGACTAGAAAGCACAGATGTTTGATGTAGATAGATTTGATGATGTATAGATAATCATGGACCATGGGTAGCTTCATGTACATTGTACATTTTGATGATATACATACACTGATTCAGATATTGTACTATGATAGTCATTTTTTGATATATATATGAGATGATATAGATTCATGATGTTATGTGTTCTTTATTTCATGTGCATGAATGTATGGATGAAATATAATGGATGTGTTTCCTTTTATTCATGTTTATGCGATATGTGATGATATATGTGATATGTGATATAATGGATGGATGCACTTCTTTTTATGTACTTTTATACATAATTTATGAGATGATGATGTATGCATATGGACGTATGGATAATTTAGATGTTCATGATAGTGTGATGTATGTTTACGATATGATAATGATGTATGCAACGATTTAAGATGCTTAGAATAAAAAATCTATATTATTCAACACGATCTTAAATGATAATGATGTTGCAGTGAAATATGTTTTTTCTTATTTATGATATGCTATGATTATGCAAGATGTATGCATGTTGATGCCTTGTGGATGTAGGATGGATGTATTGATGATGTTTTTGTTGGCTATCATGATACTAGGTTAGTGCGAAGAGAAGATAGAAGAGATAAGATAAATGATTTAACCATTGATTTTGATGATAAATTCCTAACAAGTCTTGGATCCACTGAGACTTTATTAGAGATGGTGATAAGAGATGCATGATAATGATGGTGATGATTTTATCATATCTTGGGATTGGGATTTTCCATCATTCCTTATTGTTTGATATAACACATAGACACGATGTATCAAGTTATTAATAACCAAGATGGTGTTGTGTCTAGTGTAATGGACTTTGACTTTGTAGACAGATAAGATAGTTCTTGTTCACACCTTAACATACAGAAACCTCGTTGGAATGTAAGTTAGAAACTTAGAATATCTTGGATCAAATCATACACAATAGTCAATAATGTATGCACGAAGATTATTTTACAAGAATACCCACAAGCACAACAAATGAAAGATAATGATCGATGCCCCATTCTTGTCTCTCTAAATCATTTTGATAGACATCATCGAGAGATCCTTGGAATGGGTCAATAGGATAAATCATAAGAAAAGATCAAATACAATCAATCAGTGTTATCTATATCTCTTGTTAGTTTAATTTAGCTAAGGTGATTTTTTATGCTGATGTCCATTGCAAAAAGGATGCATCCTTGGACATGTTGATCAGGTGGTTTTGATTAGGATATGGTGTTTGATAAGTCATTGATACAAAATCTACTGACTCGTTTACCTATGATCTAGACTTTAGCATTTGACACTTAGGTTATCACTTTACGACTTGTGATACTCGCTTTCTATTTGTTTTGCCAAAGGTTGAAGGTGATGATTGATTTATTATGGGTGAAAGTTTATTGCGGGTGAAATGAGATGGATGGTTTTGGATTTTTTGGAATATTTCAATATTTTTGGTATTTTGAAAATGTTTTGAGGTTGTTTTTGATCTTTTTGAAAGTTTATGTGAATGTTTTAGTTTTTGATTATTTGAGTCTATTTAGGGTTTTCTCTAGGATATTTGAGGTTGTTTAGGTCTTTTGAATGTTTTCTAATGTTTCTAGGCTTCTTGTTATCTGAATGTTTTTGTGTTTTTTGAGATATTTGAATGTTTAGGGATTTTTTGAGTTTCAATCAAGAACCTAACCTAAAAGACTATCCTAGAGGCCTCGGGGGCTGATCAAAGATTAGACTTGCCTACGTTATACACGTAGAGACCACGTAGTTCAATTGACTCGAATTATTGACAATGAGATATGAATAGTTGATGGAATACCAATTTATTATGACAGACTCCTAAAGGACTGACCTAAGGTGTCTCAAGGGCTCATCAATGATGGCCTTGCCTATGTTTAGCTTAGAGACTCGTAGTTTGACAAGGGTACTATTTTTGGATTTTCAATGTTTTAACCTTTTGAGGGATTTTGATATGTTTTGGATTGACTTTACAATTTTTTGAATGTTTTTTGGATTTTCTATAAGCTTTCCAATAACCTTAAGATATACAAGAACCCGATCCGATCCATAACGATTTTCCCCTAGTGTAATGGAATAGACTACCTTAATATAGGCAGGACAAATTGACCTTTGGAATATGCCAAGTAGTACTAAGGGGATACGATACTTCACAATATCAAGATATGATAGTGACGTAGCTGAGTGATTGAAAAAATAGGATGAATGATGTGATGGATGGAATGATAACATAAAGAGCCTAGGTAGATGGAGGTGCTTTATCTATGCAAGGCATCTATTTTCCAGGTTTTCACCAAGGTACTTGCCCAAAGTGCCACCGAAGTGGTTTTCACTAGAGGATGATTATTTTTCTTTACTTTTTCAATCCTTTTTCCTTTTTTTTTTGGATTTTTGATTTCTTTAGTATTTTTCAGATTTAGACCCTTCAAGACTAGGCATTAATTTTTTTTAGATGCAAGTTGTTGGTTAGTTCCTGCAAGGGTTCACCTTTAGGTGTTAACAATTGATATGCTCATGATCCATAACTTGTTGTGATGACAAAGGGATCCAACCAGTTAGGCTCAAACTTTCCTTTACTATGCGGATCTGAAAGATTCTTCTAATTCTGCTTTAGGACAAGATCCCCTACTTGGGAAGATTGACACTTGATCTTATTATTATAGCTTTGTTTTAGTCGATTTTGATATACTTGCAAGTGATTAAGGGTGTCAAGATGACACTCATCTAAGAACTCTAGCTCATTCAGCTGAGATACTCTGTATTCTTCATCAGTGATTAAATTTTGCAGTGAGACTCATAGTGATGGAAGCTCAACCTCAATAGGAAAGATGGATTCTGATTTGTAGACCAAGGAGAAAGGGGTTGCACTTGTAGGCATGAAAATACAGGTTCGATAGGCCCAAAGGGCATGATTTTGTTGCAGATTCCAGTCACGACCAGCTTCACTGATTGTTTTCTTTAGGATTTTCAGAATGGTCTTGTTTGTAGCCTTAGCTTGACCATTACCCTGGGGGTAATACAAGGTAGAGAATCAATGTTGGATGTTGAATCTTTGATATAGCTCTTCCACATCCTGATTCTTGAAGGGTATTGTAGGCTCTAAAAAATGAATGGTTCTATGGAAGAGAACCATTATTTATGGACCACATCAATAGAGTAATTCTAATTTAAATGCAAACCAGTAAAAACATGCAACTACACTAAGATCACAAACTTGCTTAAAAGAAATCAAAATCTGCACTTAAAAGAACATAACTCCATTGTCTCCCTTTCACCAAGATCTTATTTTATGCATTTGCTCTCGGATTTTTGTGAGCACAAAACAACAAGAGGCTATGGTGAGTGGGAAAAAATATTCCAAATTCGTGTAGGGGTCAAAATGAGAAGAGAGTGCTGTTTAAATAGGAATCTTTGATGACAAAGAGGTTGAGAATGAGAAATGTGGGATAAACAGATATTGCAATAATGAATTTTTAAAATCCCACATGGTGTAGTGAAATGAAATGCATATGAGTGGAAATGATAAAGAAGATAGATTAAATGAATGGTGAAGGATTGAATAAAATAATTAAATGCACATATTTTTAATGTGGATGAAAATGGTTTATTAATGTTTTATCATGAATTATTTTAATGTTTTTATGAGAATGATTTATGTAAGAATGATAATTTGTCGAAATGAAATTATTTAATTTATGAATGGTTATGAAATGTTTTATGAACGATTTAATAATTTATATAAATGCAATATGAAGTGAATGATTTATGCAAATGATTTGATTTAAATGATAATATAGTTTTATTATGAAATGCTAGTGAATGATTATGATAATGAATGATAGTGCAAAATGATAATGTGACGTATGCAAATGATAATGAAATGATTTAATGATTTGATGAAATGCATGAATATAAGAAAGTATTGAATGAATTGATCATTTTAATCAATAGACGAGTAATGTGATTTGTGGTTAAATTTGAGTGTCTACATTTTGCCCCTCTTTGAGACAATGTAGCTTGTTGCGTTGTTTCAAAGAAAAAGATTGATCAACTGATACATGTCCCAGATATATCTTGGTAAGGAATATGATAAGAATGATATGCAATGATTTAATGATCTGATGAAATGCATGAATAGAAGAAAGTATTGAATGAATTGATCATTTTAATCAATAGACAAGTAATGTGATTTGTGGTTAAATTTGAGTGTCTACATTTTGCCTCTCTTTGAGACAAATGGTGAACCCGACGTGAACAAGCAATCATTTGTTTGTTTCTTCATTTTTATTGTTGTCTCATTTTTTTGCTGTTGTTGGGTTGTTTGAAACCATATCAACAATATCAAATTTGCTGAAGAAGTATGAGAAACAATGAAATCACTTTTTTCTCTTTGCTGCCACGTTTTTCTCACTATTGGATAGTTTGAAATGCCCAAAACATCTATAAAATTGCCCTTTGGTCATGAAGAATGTCCCAAGCATTGTTTTTGAGGTGAAAAAGTTCATTTACAACAAACAAAAGCTCTAAAAAAATAGCTTTAATTAAAAAAACGTGATCACTGCTCTTCAAATATTTTCAGTCAATTTTTTTTTCATTCCAGACAACATTTGTTTGGCTGCACTGTTGATGGTTACTTACATTGCTACTGTTGTCGTCATGAGAGAATAGAAGAGATTGTTGTCTTTTTTTCATGACTGTAGATTTTTGAAGGCTTTTGCTGAGAACTATGAATGGATTGCAAATTTGATTTTCATGGTTTGTTGTAAATTGAAATAGTTATTTGCCTAATTTCTTTATGCTTCTGGCAACATTTTATGAATTCTGGCAAAATGTGCTTTAATATTCTGATATGCTACAGGCCAAGATACATGAATACTTCCCATTTCAGCTGTCACCATAAATACTCCAGTTTGTTATATTTTGTTTTTAATTTCTGAAACTACTACAACATGATGCATGACAGAGCATAATAACTCATGATTTTAAACTTAGTTTCAATTTTATTTTAATCTTAGTTTTAATTTTATTTTTAACTTAGTTTACTTTAGTTTTAGTTTAAGTTACGTAAGTTTTTAGTTTAACTTTCATTTTTTCTGTTTTTTTTAGATTTTAGTTACTAATTCTCTTTTAATTTCTTAATGTAGTTTAGATTTTTAGTTTTTAGATTTTATTTTGTAGATTTTAAATCTGGTTTTAGTTTTTAACTTTAATTTAGATTTTTAGTCTTTTAGTTTTTAGATTAATTTAGTTTTTAATTTTTAATTTAAATTTAGATTAGTGTAATTTAATTTAGAATCTAATTTCTAATTAGTTAAGATTATAATTGCTAATTTATGTTAGATTTTTAATTTTTAATTTAGTTTTTCATTTTTTAATTTTAATTTGGTTTTATTAAATTTAAGTCTTTAGTTTGATTTTATTTACTTTAGATTATCTTTAAATTAGTTTTAATCTAGATTAATTTTTTTATTAATTTAGATTAACTTTAAATCTTAGATTAAATTTTAGTTTAGATTAATTTAGAGATTGCATTCTAACTTTAGGATAAATTTTTAGATTTTAATTTAGAATTCTTTATTTTTATTTTGGTCATGATTTGATTTGCCTTAATGGGGGGCTGATTTAATCTTTTTGTGACTTGTGCAGGACGTTTCGTTGAAGAACTAAAAATCAAAACATACGCTTGACAAAGATTGAAATCAAAACTACTAACAACATTTGGTGCAAAACGATTGATGAAGACATGATTTTGAAACCAATTGTCTTTTAAATTAGAAAACACTTCAATTGGTGCTTTAAAAATGAACAATTGTCTTCTCTCAAATTAGCTTAACTAGGGGATCAATGAATACTGTTTGCTATGCTTGAAGGTGGTAGGTGATTATGCTCTCACCTTGTGCAAACTAGGTGATCAGAAAACTAGACCCATCTATTTTATGTGTTATCTCGATTCAATAATCGAAGTATCCTCTCCCCTTGCGCACTTGTGCGATCTTGGGTGCAAGAGAAATGGTTATTGACTCTAGAACTTGGGCTTGCCTTGGTGGGAAAAAGTACTCACCCCAAGGCGACTCAGACCGACAACGAAGCTTTTTGGCCAAGCTACCCCCGACCGGTATATAAATGTGAATCCTAAGGGAAAGCCTAGGATTACGAGTGCGGATATGTCATACGGACCAAGTAGTACTCCCCAAAACCCTGTTGAGTGTAACCTCTTCAGGCTGGAGTGCCTCCTAAACGGAGCTTAATCTTGTGCCCCATGTATGGCCACTCGAATGGGGGTCCTGAACTAAAAACCTTTGTGTAGTTGCCAAAATCCTTCTATTTACTAGCGCAACACCGGTCGGTGTGAAGGCATCCACATCTTCGCAGTTTTTAGTAGAGGTGACCAATCTGCCATGGGAGTTTCATGGGGGTTGGAAGCTTGGTTGGCCTGAGAAGTGAGTGCACTGTAAGAGGGAGCCCGTGCAGCCAAGCTTCTGGATTCACCCGCTAAGAATATGCGGTTGGGGAAACCCACGTGGAATCTGGCAGATATTGTCATTTGCAACCTTAGGATTTGTGCTTATATTGTTAAACTCAAACACTTTGTTTGCTATGTCTTGCGTGTGTGTTCCAAAATAGACCTCAAACAAACATCACACCTAGTAACTTGCAACATCTCAAACTTTGCAAATCTCAAAGGGTGCAACAACACAAACATACAACATGAACCTATGACTTGGATTTCTTGGGGTCATCATCCTTCAGTTTTGATCTTTCAATCCTTGCATTCCATCTAGACTTTGCATTCCACCTAGCCCTTGCATATCCATACATATTCATATACCTTTCATCCTAGTCCTTGCATATTACTAGTCTTTCATACATAGGTGACACTACATAGTCCTTGCATATAGATAACACTCCACCTAGTTCTTGCATGTTCAACCCCTTTGCCTATCAAAACCATCTCACCTAACCTTTGCATGTTCCAGGAATTTAGTCCTTTGCATATTCATCATCGATCAAACAAAACCCTTAGCTTGCACTTAGGCTACTCTTCCTAGGTCTTGAAATCAAACCATTGGCTATCTATCACCCATATCACTTGAGGTTCATCATCCTTGAGTTAGGGAACATACCGTTATCCTTGAGTAGGGAAATCCTTTTGGAGTCCATCATCTCCTACATACCCTCTCTTGATCATTGGTCCTTGTGTCTATCCATCATAACACAAGTAAAGCCTTTACATCATAACCAACTTTGGACCTAGAGTTGCCTTTTAGCTTGTCATACCATACCTTACCATTTCCATATCTCATCTTAGAATCATATAATTTTCATTGCATCCTAGTCTTAGGTCTCATACATTACCTTGGATTGAACATCAAAACAATCAACTATGACCCCTAGAACAAGAGCAAAAATGTTTCAAGAAGGGAACCCTTGGGGAAGAGACTTTGATGGGGAAGATAACATTAGTGTTGCAACTAGAGAAACAAATGAAACTGATGATGAAGAAATAACCAAATTCGATATAGAAGAATCACTTAAGGATCATAGATTCACTAAACTTCTTACGGAGGTAGTTAAACGTAACCCACAACAATACTTCAAAGCCCTTGTTGATGAAGGAATCAAAATGCTTCCTGATTTTGACATGTCACTGCTCATGATGAATGACCAACCTGAATCTACTGAATCCAAACATCCCAAAACAAACAACGATGGTAGAATCAAAGATCATAGACCCTTTTATCTACACCAGGTTACAAGCGATCTTCAAAGCTCTCAAAATCCACACCAACAAACGATCCTATTTTGGATGAGCTTATAACATTGAGACAAGAATTGGAAACCCTTAAGAACCGTAAATCATCATCTCATAAGTTCTCCATTGAAGATATATGTCCTTATCCCTTTGATCCAAGCATACCAATGCCACCTTTTCCTAACCATTGGGACATACCAAAACTTGACAAATATAATGGAAAAGGGGATCCTAAACATCACTTAAGACAATTTTGTGCAACTACCATGGAATTCGCAGTTGATGAAACATACATTATGAGATTATTCCTCCGCAGTCTAGGAGGAGAAGCTATGGAATGGTTTTCACAATTACCCCTAACCATCAAATCCTTTCAGGAATTGACTGATAAATTTGTCTCCAATTATAGTTTCAATTGTGACTTTAAAGTGACCATGACAAACCTTTTCAACACCAAACAAAAACCAGGTGAATCTTTTGTGTCATTTTTGCAAAGATGGAGACATTTGACAAAACGATTACCTTATGTCATTCCTGATCAAGAATTGGTTGACCTCTTTTCTCAAAATTTGAACAAAGAAATTGGAAGGGAACTTCGCCTCAAATGCTTGGATTCCTTTGATGATGCCATAGAAATGGGATTCCGAATTGAACAAACTCTCATTGATGATGGAACCATAAAACTTAATAATGATAGAGATCAAAAATCAAATTCAAACAACAAGACACCTTTTTGGGTAAAGAACAAGAATGTAGTCAATGATGGAGTTGTTGATGCAAAAACAACTAAAACATCATCACCTGTTTATAACCTCAAAGGTTCATCTTCAGATAAAGGAAAAGAAAAACAAAGAAGTTTCCCTAAACGAAATTTTACACCATTGGGACAATCACTTGAATCTGCATTAAAAGAACTTCTTGAAATCAATATTATAGTGCTACCTGAAATAAAGGAATATAATCCACAAGTCAAACCCCCATGGTGGAATGAGAATCACTTTTGCGACTATCATAGACATAAAGGACATAAGACTAATAGTTGCAATAAACTTCGACATCTAATACAGGACCTTATTGATGATGGTAAGATAGTGGTTGATGGACACACTCCTTCCGGTAACTTTGATCTCGAGGTGTTTAAGAACCCTTTCCCTAAGCATGACAAGGATAAAGGAAAGGCCCTTGAATCTGGTGATTGTGTAAACTATACTACTACTAAGTATGACTATACCATACATAACATCAGTGAGGTTGATAATCATGTTAACACTTTCATTATAAAAGGAAAAACACCTGATTGCAAGGTTACTACCCGCAAAGGCACAATCACCCTTAGAGTTCCTAATTCAAAACCCACTCCACCAACTTCACAGTATAACCTCATAGAGCATTTAGGAAAAACACCCGCACAAATTTCCATACTTGAGTTGCTACGCCTATCTCCTAAGCATAAAGCTATCCTAGATAAAGCGCTTGCTACTGCTACAGTGCCTACAAACCTACATGTAGACCAATTCCAAGCTATGGTGGGACATATCACCTCGCCTTACACTATCACTTTTACTGAAAGTGATGATTCATCCCCTCGACAACCGCATAATGCAGCTTTACACATTGACATCCTTATCAATAATGCCAAGATCAAGTGAGTTCTAATAGACAGAGGAGCTGGTCTTAATATTTGTACCCAAGAATTGATCACAAAATTAGGGTTTTCTGAAAATGCAGTTGATCCAAGGAACAAGATTACCATAAAGGCATATGATGAAGAGGAACGCTCTTCTAAAGGATCAGTTACTCTACCAATTAGAGTCGGCCCTGTGGTAAAGGATGTGGTTTGCCAAGTCCTTGATCTCCCACTGACCTATAATATCCTCCTTGGAAGACCTTGGATTCATGCAATGCAAGCAATACCTTCTACCTACCACCAGTGCATTAAATTCCCACACAATGGTGTTGAAATCACAATACAAGGAGATCCCAACCCTTTCATGTACTGCCATAATCTAAGTCCTAAAACTGAAATCACAATCCCAAGCAATCGAGAGTCATTTCCTTCCCAAGCATATGTTGATCCTGAGTCCCTAAAAGCATCCTCCTCAAAATCCATGGAAGTTAAGACCAAATTACAAGTAAAAGAACAAGGGGTGGGAGAATATACTTTGAATCATGCCCTTTGCATTGGAAAGTTACCTTTATCTCCCCATACCTATGGCAAACCACAAATGACTAAGACCACATCAGATGCAGAGTCTACAGTGACTTTTCAATTAACCAATCTCAAAAAATGGGGAGTCCTCTCTAATGAAGTAGAAGAAGTTGATCTCCTGAAATGGCTATACAAAGATGAGGATATAGAAAAGGAACAAACTGAAATAAAGATACCTGTTGGACAATATGGTAAAGGTTTTGATCTTATGAAACAAATGGGATATGATGGTAAAAGTCCTCTTGGCTTACAAAAACAGGGTATCTTGGAACCAATACAACCTACTCATATGCAAGAAGTCCCTGGTTTAGGATATGATGCGCAGAAAGATAAGACCTTGAGTACCACATGTACTTCAAGTAAGGAAGTAGAGTCCTCTAATGCTACACAAACAAACGAGGAAAGTACCATCGATGAATTCCTTGACATTTATGACTATGATAGTATCCCTACCCTTGAACTTGATCATAACATTTCTACCCTCGAATCCATTCAAAATCTTGATTCAAATCATGACCCTTTACCATTGGTTCACCCCGAACTCATTGATTTAGACCAGAAGGGACCGCCACAACTGGATGTATTTCAAAATGATGAGGCAATCATAAACTTTTTGGGAGCATGAGAAGATACACCTTTTGAGGATCATAAGATAGGTTTCACCATAGAACTCAACAGTGCGGCTTACTTTGGGGAGGGTGCCAAGCCTTTCAGTTGCAAAATTATTGAAAATATAAATAGGTCTTCTAGTGCAAACCACCCTGTGGCGCTATTAGACTTGAAAAAAGTAAAAATAAAGGACGTATCCAAGGGTGAAAACCTCTCTGAGGCGCCCGAGGATGGAAGGCTTGACACACTTCCCTTAGCAGTATATCATGAAAAGTCATCTATGCTAGTGGAGAAGACAATACCAGCTAACCTGGGCACAGAAGAAAAACCGAAGATAATTCACATAGCAGAATCATTAACACCTGAAGAGAGAATAGAGCATATAAAGTTTTACAAGGAAAGACAAGTCAACTTTGCATGGTCTTATGCAGATATGCCAGGACTTGATCCAGATCTAGTCATGCATCACTTGTCTTTGCCACTGGGGGAAAAACCTATTAAACAAAAGTTGAGAAAAATGCACCCACATATTGCTCTATTGGTAAAAGCCGAATTACAAAAGTTTCTAGATGTGGGATTTATAAGACCTGTTGACTATGCTGATTGGATTTCAAATTTGGTACCAATTTCAAAACCTGATGGGGGCATCCAAATTTGCACGAATTTTAGAGATTTAAGCAAAGCTTGTCCTAAGGATGACTTCCCCCTTCCAAACATTGACATGATAGTGGATTTGATGGCAAGACATGAAATGTTATCCCTCATGGATGGTTTCTCAGGCTATAATCAGATTAAAATCGCTCCTGAAGATCAAATTAAGACAACATTCACTTGTCCTTGGGGAACCTTCTGTTGGAATGTCATGCCCTTAGGGTTGAAGAACGCCGGAGCTACCTACCAACGTGCAATGAGCACTATCTTTCATGACATGATGCATACATATCTAGAGGACTATGTAGATGATTTGTTGGGAAAATCTTACATGAGAGATGGACATCTAGAGATCATGGATAAAATTTTCAAAAGATTAGAAAAATACAAAGTCCAATTGAATCCCAAAAAATGTGCCTTTGGGGTAACCTCTGGGAAACTCCTTGGATACATTGTCACATCTAAGGGAATTGAAGCTAATCCTGCAAAAATAAAGGCTATACTTGAAATGCCTCCACCTAAGAATATCAGACAGTTGAGATCATTACAAGGAAAACTTCAGTCTATTCACCGCTTTATATCACAACTTGTAGATAAATGTCAACCCTTTCAACATCTACTACACAAGAATGTTCCATTCAGATGGGGTGACAAGTGTGAACAAGCTTTTCAGAAAATCAAAGAGTATCTGATGACACCGCCAGTATTGGTACCTCCCACAGATGACAAGCCTTTAATTCTGTATATATCCACAACCACCACAGCACTGGGGGCACTTTTGGCACAACATGATTCTGAAGGAAATGAATGTGCTATCTATTACATTAGTCACACTCTAGTGGGATATGAGCTCAATTATAGTTCTATTGAAAGAGCATGCCTTGCCGTAGTTTTTGCATCACAAAAGTTGCGACATTACATGCTTACACACCAGACAAAGCTCATTGCAAAAATTGATCCTCTTAAGTACCTCTTGAGCAAAGCAGCACTCACAGGCCGATTAGCTAAATGGGTTATGATTCTCAGTGAGTTTGATATTGAGTACATAGAAAGAAAAGCTATTAAAGGACAAGCTATAGCAGATCAACTTGCCGATGCTCCTGTGATAGATAATCATCCTCTTATTATTGAATTTCCTGATGAATCAATCTTCAACATGGAATCTACACATCTGTGGACTTTATATTTTGATGGCTCCTTCACACAAGGTGGTTCTGGTGCTGGAAATCTCTTTGTCACTCCGCAAGGGGATTGTATACCTAAAGCTTATAAGATATAGTTTCCATGCACCAACAATATTGCAGAATATGAGGCCTTACTCTCTGGGCTTCGTATGGCGGTGCAATGGAAAATCCTAGAGTTGCGTGTTCTTGGTGACTCTCAGCTAGTGATTAAACAAGTTAATGATGACTACAAAACAAAAGATGAAAAATTAATGCCTTACAAAAGAATGGTGGATGACTTCAAGGCCTATTTCACATCAATTTCCTTTGAGCAAATTCCTTGAGATAGCAACCGAGCTGCTAATGCAATGGCAACAATTGGTTCACTTGTAGAAATGCCACGCAATGCTGCCTACTATGAGTTCTTGGTAGAGCCTCTTTTGGAACCCGCTTACAATATACCACAATCTGAAATGATTTGCCTTATTATTGGTCCTAATTCTCAATGGTATGGTGATATTTATACCTATCTCCAAGATAACACCTTTCCATTGGATCTATCCAATAAATCTCATAAAACCTTTATCCGTCAAGCTTCCCGCTATGTAATCTTAGCCAATACCCTTTACTGCCGAGGTCTCGATGGTACTTTACTTAGATGTCTTGAGCATGACGAGAGCAAAACTGCTTTACGAGAAATACATGAAGGTATATGTGGGGCACATTCTAGCGGTCCTACCTTAGCCAAAAAACTCTTGCGTATGGGTTATTATAGGCCTATAATGGAAATAGATGCTTATCAGTTTGTTAAAAAATGAAAGCAGTGCCAAAAACATGCAAACTTGATACATGCTCCTGCACAGAAATTACATTCTCTTACTACACCATGGCCCTTTTATCAATGGGGACTCGCTCTCATGGGCAAGATCCATCCACCTTCATCCAATGGTCATAAGTTCATTCTCATTGCCATAGACTATTTCATGAAATGGATTGAAGTTGTTCCTCTCACTGGAAAACAAATAGCCACTTTCATACTGAACTACATCATCTGTCGTTATGGTGTTCCTTTATCCATCATCACAGATAATGGGCGTCCATTCAAAAATCAAGATGTCCGTGAACTTTGTGAGAAATTCCATATACACCATCATTTCTCCACACCTTACTATCCTCAAGGTAATGGCCAGGCTGAGGCCTCTAACAAAACCATTCTTAAAATTCTCAAAAAAATAGTCAATGAAGCTGGTCGAGATTGGCATATTCAACTGAATCCTACCTTGTGGGCTTATCGCACAAGTATCCGCACTCCTACAAGTGCTACCCCCCATGCCCTTGTCTATGGATCTGAAGCCATCTTTCCCATCGAGGTCGAGTTACCCTCTTTGTGCGTCTCCTTGCGCAATCACATCAATGATGAAGAATACCGAGTTTCCCGTTTGCAGGAATTGGAGCTATTAGATGAACGAAGACAAACTGCTTTTAACCATCTTAGAGCATATCAAAAGTGAATGAGTCAAATTTATAATCAGAAAGTGAAACCATGCACATTTGAGGTTGGAGATCTTGTCCTTCGTGAAAATCCTCGCAATCAACAAGACAAAGAAAAGAAGGGTAAATTTGAGCCTACTGGTTGGGTCCATACGTTATCACTGCTGTGTATGGATCTGGGGCATATCAGTTATCTACTCCAGAAGGTGAATTGCTTAATGATCCCTTCAACAGTATGCACATTCACAAGTTTTATACTTGAGTGCTTTAGAGGGTACACTCTTTTAAAGTCCTGGAAAAAAAAAAAAAATGGAAAAAGTCTTGAAAAAAAATACAAAAAAAATGGAAAAAGTCCTGAAAAAAATATTTTAAAAAAGTGAAAATACTAAAGAGAATCAATTTGTTCAATGGTGAAAACCACTTCGGTGGCGCCTTGAGCAAGTACCATGGTGAAAACCGAGAAATTGGCGCCATGTGTAGAGGCTTTCCTCCTCTTTCCTTTGGAGCTCTACTTGATCTTTTCATCCCATTTTTCATTCACACTCACCATGGCTTGTGAATTGTTTGACAATCCCCTCACTTGCTCGCTTTGTCATGCGTACTAGATTGGTCCTATTCCTCAGTGAGGCATTTCCTCAACCTTAGCCATGGGTTAGGATATTGAGCATCTCGCGGTCAGAGAAACTACCCTCTTTGTCTGTCTACTTGCTTGCGATGCATCTCTTTCCCTTGTAAAAGGTCTTGAAAAAATCCAAAAAAAATCATAAAATGTCTTGAAAAAATCCAAAAAAATCATAAAGTGTCCTGAAAAACATCCATAAAAATCATAAAATGTCATGAAAAAATCCATAAAAATCATAAAATGTCCTAAAAAAATCCATAAAAATCATAAAATGTCATGAAAAATAATCCATACAAATCATAAAAGGTCTTGAAAAAAATACATAAAAAACATAAAATGTCCTGAAAAATTCCATAAAAATCATAAAATGTCTTGAAAAAACCCAAAAAAAACGTCAAATATTCCAAAAATCCAAAAAATCAAATAACTTCAAAAATCCCTCAACACTGACACTTTCAGATCACCACATAGCTTTGAACTTCAGCAAAATCAAACTGCATCACGAGTAACAATCAAGCAAATATTGCAGCATACCTACCAATCCATCTTGCAAATCCAACCAAACACACACAATCGTACCAAGAATTAGTTCCATCTCGAGGCATGGGGCATGTTTGTTTGTTGGTCTTTGATTATTTTATGATTTTATCTTTGGTGGCATGTCTTTTAGCTTCTCCAGGATGTCTGGGACTAGAGAGGCAATGATGGGGCATGTTCACTTGTTTGCTGCCTGTGGATTGTTTCTTATTCATAGGATGACTCATCTTAAGACATGGTTATCTAAAACCATTGAGGACCTATGAGTCTAGTATGGATGAGTGCATTCCTTGTCTGATAGTGTCTTCTATGCAATAAGTATTCAGGTCATCTAGGGTCCTTATACCTAGATGCTTATACTTCATTACTAAATAAAAATGCAAACAGTATTCAGGTCATCTAGATGTTCATGTTATCTAGATGCTTATACTAATTTGCGACATAATAAGCTCGATGATGATAAAAGCACTTAAAATGCACAAGAGGCTTCATCACCTTCATTTTCTCCCATCTTGCATCTTCCATTTCTTGCATTTTATTTTCTTCATCTTTCTTGTTGTAGAAAAATCAATCAACTTGCATCTCCAAATCTCATGTCCCCTTAATCAATCAACCAATCATTCTATCAACTTGTCTTGCGCTTGCATCAATCTCAATCAGCTTCATCAGCTCATCAACCCAGCTATACTGATCATTTCCATCAATTGTTCAGTTATGCCTATCGATTGTGCATTTCCATCAAATGTACACCACCGCTTTATCACTTGCGCAATATCAAGTATCTGATCTTTTCTTGGTCACATCTATCGAGAGATTAATCTTCTTACAACTTGTCTGATCAATCTCTCAAGGGGGCATATCATTCTTATCATATTCCTTACCAAGATATATCTGGGACATGTATAAGTTGATCAATCTTTTTCTTTGAAACAACACAACAAGCTGCATTGTCTCAAAGAGGGGCAAAATGTAGACACTCAAATTTAACCACAAATCACATTACTTGTCTATTGATTAAAATGATCAATTCATTCAATACTTTCTTCTATTCATGCATTTCATCAAATCATTAAATCATTGCATTATCATTTGCATACATCACATTATCATTTTGCACTATCATTCATTATCATAATCATTCACTAGCATTTCATAATAAAACTATATTATCATTTAAATCAAATCATTTGCATAAATCATTCACTTCATATTGCATTTATATAAATTATTAAATCGTTCATAAAACATTTCATAACCATTCATAAATTAAATAATTTCATTTCGACAAATTATCATTCTTACATAAATCATTCTCATAAAAACATTAAAATAATTCATGATAAAACATTAATAAACCATTTTCATTCACATTAAAAATATATGCATTTAATTATTTTATTCAATCCTTCACCATTCATTTAATCTATCTTCTTTATCATTTCCACTCATATGCATTTCATTTCACTACACCATGTGGGATTTTAAAAATTCATTATTGCAATATCTGTTTATCCCACATTTCTCATTCTCAACCTCTTTGTCATCAAAGATTCCTATTTAAACAACAATCTCTTCTCATTTTGACCCCTACACGAATTTGGAATACTTTTTCCCACTCACCATAGCCTCTTGTTGCATTTTGTGCTCACAAAAATATGAGAACAAATGCATAAAATAAGATCTTGGTGAAAGGGAGACAATGGAGTTATGTTCTTTTAAGTGCAGATTTTGATTTCTTTTAAGCAAGTTTGCAATCTTAGTGTAGTTGCATGTTTTTTCTGGTTTACATTTAAATTAGAATTACTCTATTGATGTGGTCTAGAAATGATGGTTCTCTTCCATAGAACCATTCATTTTTGAGAGCCTACAGGTATTATGTTGTCTAAGATACGGGTTTGTGAAACACCATAATGATAGATTAGGCAATTCAATATAAACTTAGTAATTTGCTTCCCTGTTATGTAGGTCATAGAAATGGCTTCGACCTACTTGGTAAAGTACTCAATGGCTGTTATGATGAACTTGTGGCCATTAGATGAGGTTGGAGTATTTTTTCCTATGAGGTCAATCCCCCACTATGAGAAAGGCCAAGGTGTGACCATTGGTTGCAACTCCTAAGCTGGAGCATGAATCAGGTCTCCATGCTGCTGACACTGGACACACTTTTGCACATATTGATGGGCTTATTTTTCCATGGTTGGCTAGTAGTACCCTGTCCTTAACAATTTCTTAGCTAAAGTCATACCACTAGAATGGGAACCAAATATGCCATTGTGTACTTCTATTAAAACAGTCAAGGCTTCTTCTTGTTTAAGGCATCATAGTAATGTCACCTTGATGCTTTGACGGTATAAGGTATCACCTAGGATCATAAATTGGGATGCCTTTTTAACAAAGGTATTTTTAATATTGGAGATGATATCAGATGGGAGGGTTTATTTGCTAAGGTAGATGAATATATCATGATACCATGGGGATCCAGGACCAACGATGACACACATGAATTCAGATTTAGGGATTTTGAAAATTGGTACAAGAAGTTGTTCTACCAAGAATTCACATTGAAGAACGTTGTGCAACATGTCTAACAATAATTTGATTGTTGCTATAGCATTTGTTGCTCGGTTGTTCATGTGAGGAATCTATTAAAATGTTATGTCTATGAAAAAGTCCTTGAGATTCTCTCCCATCTTCTTTTAAGGAGTGAGTTTGTCATCCTTAGTTTGGTAATCGTCATTGACTTGGTTGATAACTAGTTTTGACTCTCCATAGACTTTCATTTCTTGAATCTACCATTGAAATGCTATCCTTAGACCTATGATTAGGGCTTCGTACTCAAAAAAATTGTTAGTACATGGGAATGATAGCCTTAATGAATTCAGAATGCAATTGCCTTGAGGGGTGATAAAAAGAATACCCACCCTTGATCCATGTTGGGTGAACGATGATGAGGTAAAAATAACCTCATCAAAATAAGTGAACTAAATACCCTTCCTCATATTTTCCAGCCACCTTTACCTTGCCAATTAATTTTATTTAGGATTAATAAATGCTTTCTTTTTGTGAAAAGGTGTACATTCTTTATCTTCTGGGATTACTTGAAATAAGCTAACCCACACTAACTTAATGATTTAGTTTCTAAAGTAATGTACAGGTTTCCATGCATAATCGGTCATCATGCTCAGATAGGAGGATTCAATGCAGACTTCCATATGGTTGAAGATTCAACGTAGACTTCACGATGGTTGAAGACAAGTGTTGGAAGAATAGGCACCAAAATTCTAAGGGATGCATGGTGGATCAAGTTTTTGTTGCTTTCTTGTTATTTTCTATTGGAAGTCTTTATGGCTCACTCCGAGCCTCTTTAATGTTTTATGTTATGGAATTAAGTCCGTTAGTTTGTTAAATTCAGTTAAAGAATTTTTAGTGGTAATCTTTACTAACTGAATTATAGGATTCTGTTAAGCAGTTTTTGTATAAGTGTGTAACTTTCAGAAGCAAGGATACAATGGAGAAATATCGTTACGCTGTCATAATGAGTTTCAAAAACTATGTTTCTAAATTATACTTTCAATATGAATAAAGAAAGTTTTTCCTACCTCATTTTGAGTTGTTAAGTATTGTGAATGGAATCATTTTGAATGGAGTAATTTTGGAGTTACAAAATTTATGTGATTTGAGCTAAGCGTAGGAGCACCCGAGAGCTAGCCACTCGAGGGACCGTAGAGTAGATATATAAGTATCCCACTTTTAATTCTATTATTTTTGTTTTGTAAATGATATCTGTGAGAAGTTTATTTTGATGTGTTGAACTCCATTAAATTTAATCTTGTAGGTTGTAGCGAGTTCGTAATTTTTAATTCTGTTAACTAAAATTCTGGAGCATCTACCTTCACTATTAGTTTCAAGTCGTTAAGTTATTTTATATTAAGTTTTTTATCCATTGTTAGCCAAAGGTTTCATAGTTTCTTTACATGCATTTCCTCTTCAGCAATTTACACACTTATTAACTTAATTATTTCCATGCTTTCTAGTTTAGTTGTTATGCTTTTTAGATTAATAATTTCCCACTCTTTAGTTTAGTTAATTCAAGCTTTCCAGGTAAACGATTTATTGCTTTCTAGTTTAGTGGCCTCTTAGTTTAGTTTCATTTCAGTTGTCCTAATCAATTAGAAAATATGAGAGAGATAGTTGAGGAGTTTCTTATTGCATACAACCTTTGAACACTACCCAATTGATATTTGATGTACTTTTCAAACTAAAGAGATAGGACCTAATGACAACCTATCACTTTTAGGCGTCTTTGTCAGGGATGCCTTCCTTTTCTAGTGTTAGTAGGAGATACCTTGAATACCTCTTTTAGGAACAAATATAGTCCTCAAGCTTCATTTTCTAAATGGTCAGGAAATGAGGCCCCCACAGAAGATTCATACCAAGAACCTCCCAACCGATGTACCAACCACAAGTAGGGAGGAAGAAATCTCAGCTCAAGAACTTACTGAAGAATTGATCGAGCAAGATCAACCTGAGATCTTCTCACATACCCCAGAAAGAAAACACATAGTTGTAGAAGAGTGTATTCCTTTGCAAAGCCTAGAGCCTCACGCATTGGAACAAACTTTTGAAGAGGAATAAATCCACTTCAACATCATGGGTGACCATAGAAATGCTAACGCTAATCCTCCATCACCACACACGTTCACTTATCCTATTGCTATCGATGTAGATGAAGACATGACTATGAAAAATATTTCACCAGCCTTCTTGCGAACCTTTCGAGGCTTGTCTTCTGAAAACCCTAATTAGTTTCTATTTGAGTTTAAAGTCTCGTGTCAGACATATGACTACAATAATGATAATAAAAAACTAAAGATTTTTCCCTCCACTTTGAAAGACATAGCAATGCAATGGTTTCTGGGATTAGCTTCACAGTCTATAACTTCCTGGGATGACATGGAGTCTTCCTTTTTGGAAAAGTTCTAGAGTTATTGTAGGGTCAGCGATAGGAAAGAAGAACTGGTCAAAATAAAGCAAAATGAAGACGAAAGTCTAGAAGATTACCTAGATAGGTTTATCTTCTTGTCTAAACGATGTGGCAAAGAAGCCATAAGTCTAGAGATTTTGAAGACCTTATGAAGACACTCGAAGGAGCTTGGATTTAATCGGAAAGGGAGACGTGTCCCAACTAGGACTTGATGATATCACTAAATTATGTCAGAATTTCTCTCGAACTTGAGGAGGTATCTGAAAGTCTATTCTTTTTAAAGGTTCCAATGAGATAGGGAAACTACATGAGGAAATAGCCAATCTTAAAACTAAAATCTTGGTTGAGGTAAATACCATGTTAGATGGAATATAGGCTAAGAAACGAAACCTTAAGACCTTATCTATGTACTGTCCTAGGTGCCGAAACAAACATCTATTAAGGGAATTCCCTTTGGACAAAGTTGACAAAATTTATGTTTGTCAATTTTGTGAAAAGAGCCATCCCACTGACTAGTGTGAGATTTTGAATGCCATCAAGAATTCTAAGAAATGAATAACTCTGGTTGAGGAAGAGATCAACTTTGTAAATCAAAGAACTGGAGGGAATTTTTCCTATGGCCAAAATTCAAATCTTTCTTGGAGACCTCAAACCAATTGGAATAATAATCAATGGGCAACACCTTGGCCTTAGGTACCACCTAATTGGGGAACTTACCCTTGGGGACCACCTGAATGGGAAAATCAGTCTTGGGGAAACCCTCAATGGCCCAACCAGCCTCAACAATAGTTGTATCCTTAGAATCCTACTCCTCAATGGAATCAACCTTAGAATTAGTTTTATACTGGTCCCAAAAGGATGCCTAATCAACAAAAAAATATTTTTGCACCTCCCTAGAACACCCAACAAAATGAGTAAGTTAATCAACCACAAATTCTAGCACAGCCTATTCTGAACCCAAAGAACAATTGAAAAAATACCCTAGTGTATTCTATGGATATTTATATACCCCCATGCTCCCTTCGGGTTATTTTGATGTCTTGTCTGACTTTCGACTGCTTATGATGATTTTGAAAGCCTCCCGACAGTCTTTCGATGCCCTCAACCAAAGGCTACCACGTGTCACCAAAGTGCTAATTGAAGGGGAGCTTCCCTTCCCTTCTCTTTTAGATCCTGACTTCCTAGTACATAGCCTTCGCCCGTGAAAACTTTTGGTGGGCCCCTCAAGCGGTGCCGATAATAGAGATGTTGCCACATGTCTTCTCATTGCAAGCTCTCATCAAAGGACGAGGAGAACGAACTACGGGTTGCGAAATGCCACCACGTGTTCCTTTGGCGTAGCTATATACAAAGTGAGAAGTAATGAAATCACCAGGCTACCATACTTCTGTGTGCTTTAACTACTTTCACCAAAGGGTGACACTTGTTTGCACAGTGTTGATTGAGACCACTACCATCATTTTGCAAAGAATGTATTTGGCTGGCGAATGACTGGATTCATGCTCATGAATCTTTCTATTACAATGAATGTGATGAATCATTGTTGAAAGCATTATGATTCATGATGGATATATTTTTATGATCT
The DNA here is from genome assembly GCA_007115665.2 of Sequoiadendron giganteum. Lineage (NCBI taxonomy): Eukaryota > Viridiplantae > Streptophyta > Pinopsida > Cupressales > Cupressaceae > Sequoiadendron > Sequoiadendron giganteum. Next base: position 36,614,891 of record CM021104.1, on the reverse strand, counting down.
TTCAAGCGGTGGATGCCCTTGGCTATATATACTACTTCTCTTGTGAAGTTCAAGAGCTTTTTCTTCTTTACTAGTTAGTTAGTAAGCGATTGAAGTAGCAATTATAGAGATGATTATTGCTAGTTTGGAATAGCTATAGAAGGATTAGGAAGACACCAGACCTTTATTTTGTTTGATAATTGTAAAATACTCACAGACTGTGCCTTTGTAATTTGGCCTTTCTGTCTCTTAACTTGATAACTCTATACTGTATTGTTTCTGAAATAGTTTGTTTGCAACTTCAATGATTTGAATGGAATGCTGATTTGGAGCCATGTCTTTCGCAAATCTTGGCACATCGTCCTAGTTAGATCCTTTTATTTTGTATCTACTTCCTTTTCCCATTCAAACCCCAGCTATAGAAGAGCCAACTTCTTTAAGATCGGGAGGTTAATTAGTTTAGCACAATAGGTCCCCCCTTTAACTAGGTTTCCCACAAAGATATGTTACCTTTCCAATTTTTGGCATCAACATATTCCACAGAACAAGATAATGTTACTGGAATTAACGCTATCCATTATGGAAATATTTAATTAAGATCCGAGAAAACACTCCCTCATCCGACAATAGTTGATATATTGGATGAGCCTATCAAGGAATCTACTGAGCTGACTAAAACAACTCCCGCGTCTCTAGAGACAAATCCAAAAACTACCCAAGATAATACCTTTCTGCCATCTCTAGCTAGAGCTTTTGACCTACCTCAGGAGGAGTGGGGTCAATCTCCAACTGATTATTTAAAGAATTCCACCCCCAAAGATAAAACTCAAGCGCCTTTTCTAGAGCGACTTAAACCAACCACTGTGAAAGATACTCTTAAAATGTCCTCATCTACTGAAACTGCATTGATACAAGAAATCAAACAATTGCAAATTGAGGTCCCTTTGTTGCAAGAAATTAAGGAGATTCCCTGAGCTTAACCAACTGATCAAATAGCTGTGTATCAAAACTCTAGGGAGGAAACTAAAAAGGATAATACCGTTCACATAAATGGTTATCTAGCTGAATTTTTGGCTGGAAAGACCACTGCTCTAAAATATGATGATCTAGGTAGTCCACTCATAACGATAACAATCAATGAGGTGGCAATACCTAATGCACTAGTAGACCTAGGAGCAACCATTAACATAATAACTGTTGATGTAATGGAAGAGTTGGGGCTTATTGATTTATGTCCCACAATTACAATCTTACAAATGGAAAACCAATCTATAGCCATTATGAAGGGTGTTATCGAAAATGTTCTTGTTAAGGTTGATGGATGGGAATATCCTATGGAATTTCAAGTAATTCAATCCCTTACACCAAAAGAAAGTTACCCTATAATTCTGGGAACACCATGGTTGGCTGCTGTTGCAACCAAAATTTACTACAGAGAGGGAGGAATGACCATTTCACATGGTCCAAATAGCAAACATTTATTCTTGTATCCTCCCGCCAAGCCTGTTGAATATAATAAAGTCTAGGTTGATGAACCGAAAGGTCCCAACGGACGAAAAAAATTAGCTTCATTGGCCATGCTAGTCATCAAACAACATGGTGAAGAATTGGAGGACGAATTAGAAATCATGTAAAATCTTACCATAGATTCAAGTGATGAGAAGATTTTGGATGTAGAAGAGATCCTAGGACAACCCATCAACATAGGCCACACTAAATTCGATAATATCAGTTTCATGGGATTGCCTTATCCTCTGGCGAATATTATTGCAAAAATAGATCATTTCTTTGAAGATATTGCTAGACTTCATAGAACCATACCTTATAGCTACCCCCTTAACACTTTAACAAGACCTTTGTATGCTGTCACATCCAAACATTCGGGTGTTAAAACCATTATATTGTTGCCAGGAATAACCTTGAACATTAATAGTTGGTTGACCGAGCCGGAAGAACATAAGTTTTTTGATATCCTGGTTAATAGATCTAAAGATTTTTCTTGGGACTACACATATATGAGAGGAATACACCCAAGTGTGTGTAATCATCATATCTACATCGAGGATGTTCAACCTGTTTGCCAACCACAACGAAGACTCAATCCTACCTTGAAAGATATTGTTAAAACTAAAATTGAGAAACTCCTACAAGTGGGGTTTATTTATCCCATTTCTGACAGTAAATGGGTTTCACCTTTGGTTTTGGTTCTAAAGAAGAATGGGAAGTGGAGAGTATGTGTAGACTATAGGGAACTTAACAAAGAAACCCACATAGATTATTTTCCCCTACCATTTGTAGATCGGGTTTTGGATAACTTGGCTGGGAGAAAATATTTCTCATTTTTGGACAGGTTTAGTGGTTACAACTAGATACAGGTAGCAACAAAAGACCAGAATAAAATGAATTTTAATTGCCCTTGGGGAACATTTGCATATCAAGTTCTTCCTTTTGGGTTGCGCAATGCTCTTGGGACATTCCAAAGAGCTATCCTGGCCATATTTGCTGAGTTGGTGAATGAGTTTGTGGAAGTTTATATGGACGACTTCACTATGTATGGTTCAACTTTTGATGAAGCCCTCCAAAGTATAGAAAAATTGTTGAAGCAATGTGAGGATCATCGTTTGTCCCTAAGCCATAAAATATGTCTGATAATGGTATAACAAGGAGTAGTGTTGGGACACCACAACTCGGTTGAAGGAATACAAGTTGATCCTAAGAAAATCGAAGTAATACAACAACTTGTGACCTCAAAAAATCATACTAATGTTAGAAGTTTCTTAGGGCATGCTCGATACTATTGAATATTTATAGAAAACTTTAGCAAAATTGCATCCCCTATGTTTTCTCTTCTCCAAAAGAATGTGGAGTTTATCTGGACACCTGAGTGTCAATCATCATTCAAAATCATCAAGGAGAAGCTCATCTCTGCTCTTGTTCTTTGTGGACCTAATTGGAACCTTTCATTCCATATTTATGTTGATGCATCTAATGATGCAGTCGGAGTGGTGTTAGGACAAGAAGATAAGAATGGGGGAAAGTATGCTATATACTTCATCAATAAGAATTTGACTTTGACAGAAAGGAATTATACAACAACAGAGAAAGAATTCTTGGTTCTAATACATGCAATTAAGAAATTTCAACACTACATTATAGGATACAAAGTAACAGTGTACACAAATCACTCATCCATAAAATACCTCATAAACAAACTTGTAGTGAATGGGAGGATAATCAGGTGGTTGCTACTTCTCTAGGAATTTAATGTGACAATTGTTGACAAACCAAGAAAATTCAATGTAGTTGCGAATTTCTTATCCTGAATTAAACCAGATGATGGTGATTATGCTCTGGTACAGGATGAGTTCCTAGATGAGAATCTGTTTGCCATCTCTACTAAAACTCCCTGGTTTGTCGATATTGCCAATTAATTGGCTACCTCAGAAGTACCACTTGATTTTACATCAAAACAAAAGAAACTTCTTGTTAAAGAAAGCACCCCGTTCAAATGGATTAATGGGATCCTATTTTGATGTGTGTGTGATATGGTTCTACGATGATGTGTTAGGGTAGATGAGACCTATAGTATTCTAAGAGCTTTCCATGACGATCCTTTTGGAGGACATTATTCTGCTAAGAGAAAGAACATTATTCTGCTAAGAGAACATCTCAAAAGATTTTAGTTGTAGGATATTATTGGCCCTCTATGCATAGGGATGTCAAGAAATATGTTCACCATTGTGATGAATGTTAAAGGGTAGGGAGACCAACTGCATCTAATGCAATGCCCCTTCAAACCCAGGTAGTCCTTGAACCATTTGAAAAATGGGGATTGGATTTTATCGGTCCTATAGACTTGACTTCATAAGGAAAAGAGTACATTTTAGTTTGTATCGATTATCTGACTAAGTGGGAAAAATTTCAAGCTCTACGAATTGCTAGGGAGGAATAGGTAGCTGATTTCCTATATAATAAAATTTTCCTCAAGTTTGGAGCCCCTATGACAATCATCATAGACCACCTGGTCCTCAGTTTATGTCTAAGGTTTTGTTAGCCTTCACTGACCATTTCTAGGTTAACCATAAGAAATCATCACCCTATCATCCTCAGGAAAATGGTCAGGTGGAAGTCACCAATAGGGAGTTGGAAAACATTTTAACAAAAATAGTGTCATCGGGAAGGAAAGACTAGGCTATAAAACTACCTGAAGTTGTTTGGGATTACAACACAATATGGAAATCAACCACCGATTTTAGTCCATATGAGCTAGTCTTTGGGAAGAAACCTCTCTTACCCATTGAATTCAAACTCCAAACTCTGAGAACATCCATGGAGTTAGGTATAGGTCTTAAACGAGCCTAGGTAGAGAGAGTCTTACAACTTAGTGAGTTGTATGAGCTCCATTTGGATGTTGTCCATCAAATTGAATTGGTGCAGCAACAACAAAAATTCTAGCATGAAAACATATTAAGGAGAGAGAGTTCCATAATGGGGATTGAGCCTTGTTATTCGATTCCAAATACAAAGATCACCGAGGAAAACTCAAAACTCACTGGCTCGGCCCATATGAAATTTCTGAGGTATTTTCAAATGGCACAGTATAGCTCAAGCCCATTGATGGTGACACCCGAACCCTCCTAGTCAATGGACATCGATTACACATCTACCATAAACCACTCAATAAAGAAGAATTCACAAAAATGGTAGAAATGCAGGGAGAAATCCAATGCATTGACTCTGCTATGACAGAGTCAATATAGTTTTTTATTTTTGTTGCTATATATTCCTTAAAAATAAAGAAAGAGAGAATGTGTATGAATTTTTCCTTCAAAGCATTTCTTTTCAATTTTTCATCTTTTGGACTTGGCTAAGTTTCATTTCTATTTTTGTAGGACTTCATTTTTCATCAAACACAAATTCTGACGCATCTTGTTGCAGTGCTCCAAAACTTGTTAGCTCGGTTGTTGTGATGCTCCAAAACTTGCATGACTAACTTGTTCCATTCCTCATTTTGTTCCTGCATTCTAGTGCATCACTTGACGATGCTCGGGGAAGTCAAAATCCAAAGTACATTTTTCTTCCTTCTTCCAACTGCATCTTCCAACGATGCTCCAAAATTTTTCTTGCTACATTCTAGCTGCATCCTTTAGCGATTCTCCAAAAAAAATTTGTTCCTTCCTTCCGGCTACATCTTTCAATGATGCTCCAAAAACTTTTGGTTGCTGCTCCAACTGTATCTTTCGACGATGCTCCAAAAAATTTTGGTTGCTGCTCCGGTCGCATCTTTCGGTGATGCTCCAAATTTTTTTTGTTCTATTGCGATGATATCTCTCACTGATGCTCTAGAACTTTTCCACTCCACTTTTCCCATTCTGGATGCATCTTTCATCTTGCTCCAAAACTTTTCATCCTTCACCTTGGCCGCATCTCCCAATGATGCTCCAGAACTTTGTAAATTCTTTTCCTTTTTCAATGCTTTGATTTTTCTAAAGTTTTATACATGCCCATTATTCAAATTTTTTTCATCACCTTGGAATCCATGCCCTATATTTCCATTTCACCCTATAATATCATATCTTTTCATAATAAATGAAAATTATGACAACCTTTTCATCATAATGAACGTTATCATTAATTAGCCCTTCCCATCAACCTCATAATAAATCCACTGTCACCCTCGCCAAAACATACAACTAACCTATTATGTTAGAAAAAGGTAAGTGATGTTCAAGTTAATGATAGGATATAAGGTATGTACACTTTTCACTTGAAGTTAGTAATTATTTTGAATAAAGATTAATTAATTAGCACGATCCCTTTCCTTTCCTAATTTAGTAAATTGTGCATTGAGTGATCGGTTGAAGTATGACAAAATTTGTGCATTTTCGCATGCACAACCACCATGATTATACAATAGAGCTCAAGTAAGATGATTAATTACTCCCCCATTAGTTGTATCAAAATCATATTCTCTTCCTTCTGCAATTTTGTTGTTTGAACCAGGTATCTTTGAGTATTATAGTATTTCCGTAGAATTGAGCAGAGTAATAAGGGAAGAAAAGAATGGGAGGAGCTAAAACAAGTCTGAACTAGCCTCAACAAATAAATTGTTAGCATTGAGCAACATTGCAAGTCTATTTCAAAAATTTGGGTGGCTAGAATTTATTAAGAAGTTTGAAGGGCATATTGAGCAGCTAGTAAAAGAATTTGCAGAAAAGTTTATAGACAGTCAAACTATGGTGTATGGCAAGTGTTTTTGGGTAAGTTAAAAAATTATCTCCCATCTCTCTGGTCTTGAAAATAGAGGCATTAATTTGACTGAAACTACAAAAATTACTTATCAGAGGATGGAAAAATTGTCTCATAGAGAAGGTGAACCTCAACCTCTGGTAACTATAAGCACTAGGGGACAAAATAAAGGTTTCCAAAGAATGTCCATTCTGAACCCTGGAGAACTACCGTAGCTTGGATAATTAAGTAATTTACTTATGAAGGACAAGCAACAACAGTAGTAGGTCCCCCTTTTCGGCTACTTACCCATTTGCACCATGGCACCGAAGACCCTTCTCTTAGGGTTAATTTGTCAGTATTCTTGTTTGATTCAGTTATTAGTATGATAGAAAAGTATAAATTGGTACAGGGCCACTCAAACACCACGACCTTATTCAATTAATATGCAAGTACCATTTTTGCAAGATTCAAGAGAAGAAATGGCAGAATGTTTTGTAAAAAATTGAGAATGTGGAGTCTGATAGACCTCTTGAAGAGGGACTTCCAAACCAGTTATTTAATTTCTAGGAGAACCTTCCTTTGAAGCTTTAGGTTCTCCTGAATCTTAGCAAACCTCAACATTTCTGCCAAGAACTTTACTTGATGTATCAAAAACCCCAGGACAACCAAGAAATGTAGAAATTGTACATTCTGGAGAAGAAGAGCCTCCTCGTAAGAGGAAGAAGCAAACCAAATTCACTTCATAGTCAACTCCTCCTTTATAGAGAAGTAAAAGACTATCTGTTGAGTCTAGTGAAACTGTCTCTTATGACACATTAAGTACCTCTAAAAAGAAGAAGCCTAGGACTAAAGCACAAACAAAGGAAATTGATACTTAGCCTGGTGAGGAGGAAAAAAGGGAAAGTGATCAGCAGGCTAGTTAATCTCCTAGGGTTGATTGGAGAATCTTCCATCTCCAACATAACAAGAAGAGGAAGGGGTACAATCACCACATTTCATGGATATTGAGGATGATACTATGGGACGGTTGTCCTCCTTTATTGATAGAATTGTTGAGCCAGGTTTATTTGATGTTTCTGACAAAGGGAATGTACTTAGTGTTGAGTAAGATGTAAATATGGAAATCCCCAATCTACCTTTTTCCGGTAATATAGGGGATGAAGAATTTGATCAGAGAGGAGTGGAATTAGAAAAATTGAATGCAAAAATTGTTGAATTAAAAAGTCAGTTGCAAGGAAATGAGGAACAAATTAGTTAACAGTAGGAGGAAATAGAGGAACATATTGCAATTATAAGAAAAAGAGATCAAGAAATTGTAAATTTGAAAATACAAATTGAATAAAAAAACAAGTTCATTGAACAATTGCAATTTAAAATTCAACAGAAGAATGATGAAGAAAAAAAGTACGTGTCTCGTATATATGAAAAAGATGAACAAATTAAAAGTTTGAAAAATAATTTCATGCAAAAAAAATCTTCTTTTGAGGTAGAAAGGAACAAACAAAAAATGAGCTTAATTTTTCCATGTGTAGAATTGTTGAGTTAGAACAGGATCTGCAGGAAAGCGACACCAAACCTATAATGGAATCTAAGGGAATATAGATTGAACCAATTATAATAGAATGGTTCCATGTACACATACCTCCATTACTAATGAAATGGATGGAGAGGTACTACTTTCTGAATGAGATGGCTATTGATAATGCTAGGTTGAAAAAGGAGTTGGTTCTATTAAAAGAATCATTTGATAGGGTGTATAGAGCTAAACAAGATTCTTGTCAGATAGGTGAGTTATTGTTGTGGTGCAGGAGCACCTTAAAGGGCTTTTGGAAAATCTTGGCAATTTTGGCTTGTAGGTGGTTCTAGCCAACCACCAAGGTAATAAGGACTAATTTTAAAGTACCAAGGTATAATTCATGCTGTTTAGTGGCAAATTTAGGTTGGTTTAGAACCTGGAGGTTTGGAAAAGTCTGAATGACAAAATTAGGCAAAACTAGACAAGGTTGTCTTAGGAATTTGGCCTAAAAATGCAAAAAAGGCATTAATGATGTTCTAAGCCCGACCTAAGGGTCCTAGCACGTGGGATAAAGGTATATAAGGTCATCCAAACCATAATACCTGATTTGGAAGTTCATTTTCACGAATTGAGACTTGGAGAGCATATTTTGTGATTGGAATTCAACAACTTTTGAGTGAATTTTTGTGTTTGAGCCTTCATCCAATCAAGAATGGATTGAGAGGAATGGTATGATGCTTTGAGTCTTGATTTTGTGTCATTTAATTACTGTTTGAAGCTTTAGATTATCCATTTAATTCAACTGGTTTTAATTTTGCAAGTTTTGGTGTTCTTGGTTACACTGCCGGTTAAGGCCAGTTTTTGTAAATAATGATCCTCACTTGAATTCTTGTGGAAAGGCTACCATGGCCACTTGGAATAAAGTAGGGGACTTTTTTTACAGTGTAAATATGGTGTGTGGAGTCTTGGTTTGCAGGGGAAGAGTTGAATTCATCAAACACTAGGCGAGTGCAAGTGCATTCTAGCTAGTGGCTTGGAGAGGACAGCAGAAAAGAAAGCTGATAAACGGATTGGTTTGAGCCAATAAAGAGCATGGGAGTGTGGAAACATGTATTCCAGAAATGTGTGAGAAAGGATGAGAGTTGGGGAGGTCATTGAAGCCCTCAAAGTTGGAAAAAGGAGCCAGAACCCTAGAAACCCTTGAAATTAGGGGGTATGAGGACAGTCCTATGTACGGACACTTTCAGAACCTTACACCTAGTAAATATTGAAGCCTAGGGTACTACTAGAAGGAATATCCAAAAATATTTTGGGGTTGTTAAGGCCGTTTTTGAGAAAATCCAAAAAAAGGGGTTCTAGGAGACCTAAAAGGGGCAAAAAGGCTATAAGGCCTAAAATTGGGTTTTTCTTGAATTCGATGGGTAAATGAAGAAAGAAACCTGCAAGAAGGATCAGAGTGGAGAAAGATCACCCTAGGAATAGTTGGTAGACATATTCCAAGAACCAAGCAAGGTTTGGGAGCTTTGTGGCAAAATTGAGCCCAGGGAAGCTTAGTGGTGAATTGTGAGCAATGGTGAAGAATTTGAAATTGGTGGAGAGTCCTATAAGGAGTTAGGGGTTTAGGAGAGATCCCTGAGTAGGGTAGATTGTAATACCCTAGGAAGACAAAAGAATAGTTCTTGGGAAGATCAAGAGTGCTCTTGAGGGATAGGACTCCCCATCATGTTGGCTTGTAGAAGACCATCCAAGCTATATTCCATGTTTCTCAATGAACAAATTCTAAGATGGAAATTACTTAAAATCTACAATAATCAACCACATGACTCTGATGACAAGGAATTTATCAAAATATTTGTAGAGTCAACTCTAGATCAACAAGATTTGTTATGTGATTTTTTTGTTTATAATTTTTTCGTAGAAAAATATACAAAATTTTATGTCAATTTCTTTGTTGGTGAAGTTCAATTGAGATCTTTTCTATCCACCATGTGCAACCAAATCAAATGGTAGGAACTATCAAGGGAACATTTGTAGGCTGAGAAAATTTTTGGGCTACAAATGAGATATCCTCACAGAAAGCCTTTTGTTTTTAAAGCACAGTTCTTGGGTATTAAGCTTAAAGAGGTTGTACAAAGTAAGTACAACAATAACCTTTGGCTATGATTTGACCATTTTTGAGATCAGGGGCCAAAAATGATAGGGAGAGCCTGACATGCATGTGAATAAATATATACCCCTCTTCCCATGTTTCTTAAGAAAAGAGAGGTAATTTCATCTCTTAACATCAAATGGTCCTACATAAGAGTTGTAGCCTTGGCTGATATCCTTGCACAAGTAAAAACTGATTGGATTGGCATGAGGTACAAACCTCCTCTGCTTCTTTCACCACCTCCTACATTACATATCAACACAGATCAGACATCTAAAAATTTTGAGAGATGGAAAGGAAGGGTTACACTTCATTGGGGTTTTCTAAGAGAGCCCTAGGATTTGGACACAAAAGCAGATGATTTGTATGATCTCAATGCAAAATATGAAGAGTAGAGTGGAAACAAGGGAAATTCAAGATAGGGGCCACAACAAAGAGTAGGAGGACCTACTCAAGCTTAAGAAGGGGAGGAAATGATGAGGTAAAAAACAACCTCATCAAAATAAGTGAACTAAATACCCTTCCTCATATTTTCTAGCCACCTTTACCTTACCAATTAGTTATCTTTAGGATTAATAAATGCTTTATTTTTTTGAAAAGGTGTATATTCTTTATCTTATGGAATTACTTAAAATAAGCTAACCCACACTAACTTAATGGTTTAGTTTCTAAAGTAATGTACAAGTTTTCATGCATAATTGGTCATCATGCTAAACTAGGAGGATTCAATGTAGACTTCCATATGGCTGAAGATTCAACATAGACTTCAAGATGGTTGAAGACAAGCACCAGAAGAATAGGCATCAAAATTCTAGGGGACGCATGGTGGATCAAATTTTTGTAGCTTTCTTGTTATTTTTTGTTGGAAGACTTTATGGATCACTTTGAGCCTCTTTAATGTTTTATGTTATGGACTTAAGTCTGTTATTTTGTTAAATTCAGTTAAAGACTTTTTCAGTGGTAATCTTTACTAACTGAATTATAGGATTTTGTTAAGTAGTTTTTGTATAAGTTTGTAACTTTCAAAAGCAAGGATACACTAGAGAAATATCATTATGTTGTTGTAATGAGTTTCAAAAACTATGTTTCTAAATTATACTTTCAATATGAATAAAGCAAGTTTTGCCTTCCTCATTCTGAGTTGTTAAGTATTGTGAATGGAATCATTTTGAATGGAGTAATTTTGGAGAAAAAGTTTATGTGATCTGAGCTAAGGGTAGGAGCACCCGAGAGATGGCCACTCAAGGGAGTGTAGAGTAGATAGATAAGTATTCCACTTTTAATTCTATTGTTTTTGTTTTGTAAATGATAAGTGTGAGTAAAATTTATTTTCATGTGTCAAACTCCATTAAAGTTAATCCTGCAATTTGTAGTGAGTCCGTAATGTTTAATTCTATTAACTAAAATTCCAGAGCGTCTACCTTCATTGTTAGTTTCAAGTTTTTAATTTGTTTTCTGTTAAGTTTGTTATCCATTGTTAGCTAGATGTTTCATAGTTTCTTTACATGCATTTCCTCTTCAACAATTTACATGCTTATTGGTTTAATTATTTCCATGCTTTCTAGTTTAGTTGTTATGATTTTTAGACTAATAATTTCCTACTTTTTAGTTTAGTTAATTCAAGCTTTCTAGGTAAATGATTTCTTGATTTCTAGTTTAGCGGCCTCTTAGTTTAAGTTTCATTTCAATTGTCCTAATCACTTAGAAAATTTGAGAGAGATAGTTGAGAAGTTTCCTATTGCATACAACCTTTGAACACTACTTGATTGATATTTGATGAACTTTTCAAACTAAAGAGATATGACCTAACGATAACCTATCAAACGATCCATGAAAGTACATTTTTCATTGATGTGTGAGACTGATAAGGAACACTGATTCATTAGGGAATTCAAATGTCAATGGATTCTCTGCATATATGGGTGCCTCTGCTAGTTGGTCTGTGATCACTTGTCCTTTGATGGCCTTGCACTCCACATACTCTATATAAAATTCAGTTAAGATCATTACCCATTTGGCTATTCACCTAGTGAGAGTTGCTTTAGATTATAGGTATTTCAATGGGTCGATCTTTGCAAATAAGATTGACTTAATGCAGTAGCAAGTAATGTCCAATATTTTGTGAAACAAAAACCACCACTAAGAATTCCTTCTCAATGGATGAATAGTTCATTTCATATCCCACCAAGGTCCTTGTGATGTAAAAAATGGCTTTTTCTTTTTCATTTTCATCATGTTGAGCTAGGAGGGCACCTAGTTTTGCTGATGTTGCTGAGATATACATGATTAATGGTTTGTTCGGTATCAGTGGCATGAGCACTCGAGGTGTTCACAGGTAATCCTTGATCTACTGGAAAGATCTATCACAATTCTCATCCCACTTGTAAGTTATTCCTTTATGGAGAAGATGCAAAAAAGGGTGGATTTTATCTGATAGTTGCACTATGAACCTTCAAATGGATTGCAATCTTCCTTGTAACCCTCACATCTCCTTCAATGTTTGTGGTGTTACATTTCTAGGATGGCTTTTACTTTTGTGAGATCAATTTCTATCCCTCTATGATACGATGTAGCTAATAAGCTTCCATGATGTAACCCCAAAGACACTTTTTGGATTCAAGTGTACCTTATACTCTTCAAGCCTGTCGAAGATGGGTCCTAAGATTTCTATATGCTCACTCCTTTTCTTTGATTTTAAAAAAATATCATCCACATAATCTTTGAATATTTTGTGGATCATGTCATGAAAGATGAGGCTCATTGCTCTTTGATAGGTTGCTCATGTGTTCTTTAGCCCAAATGACATCATGTTCCAGCAATATGTTCCCCATGGACAAGTGAATGCAATTTTTTGTTGATCCTCCTTGGGGATCATGACCTGATTATAGCCTAAAAAACCATCCATGAGTGATAACATTTCGTTCCCTAATGTTAATTCTATGATGAGGTCGATGTTAGGAAGAGGGAAATCATTCTTTGGGCATGCCTTGTTTAAATCTCTAAAATCTATGCATATTATGATGCCCCCAGTGGGTTTTGAGACTGGTACTAGGTTGGAAACCCACTCAGGATAATCTATCAGTCAGATAAATCCATCGTCAAGAAGCTTTTGTAACTCGAATTTCACCAAAAGTGCTATCTAAGGATGCATCTTCCTTAATTTTTGCTTCACTGGTTTAGCTTCAAGATAGATTGTTAAATGATGCACAACTACTTCTAGCTCAAGCATTGGAATATCTGTGTATGACCATGCAAACTTAGCTCTTCACTCTTCTAGGAATGCTACTAGGTTCTTCTGCTCTTTATCCAACAAGGATTCATCATAGAAAGTCATCTTTGGTGCCTCTTTTGTTCCCACATTGACTAGGGTTTCCTTTTTTGCTAGCACTGTTGACTTCTCTAGATGCATCGCACTAAGGGGGAAATATAATCCTTCATCCTTGGGCACCTCAAAGAGGTTTTCACCCTCAAATACATCCTTTCTTTTTACTATTTTAGGATTAGAAAGTGCCACAGTGTGGTTTTCACTCAAAGATCTACATGTTAGTTGCAAGTTGTCCATTTTGCGATTGAAGGATTCAATCATCTCCCCATAGTATGCCCCTATGTCTAGCTCTATGTCAAAACCATATTTGTGATCTATCCATGGTAAGTTGTCACAGAGTCCCATGAATTATGTGATCACTTCATCGTTTTCAAATAAATCTAGAATCGATGGTCCTCGTTGGTCCAAATCAATGAGTTGTGGATATACTAGGCATATTTCAATTGGTTGATTGCTCAGGGTGAAGGATTTTGTGGATATCATGAAAAGATATTTATTCTCAAATTGTTTAGCAACATCAAGGGGGAAGTCATCTAGGGTAGCATCACTCAATGTTGGTAACCAAGAGGAAGCCTCAACTCATTTATTAGAAACACCTTTGTCGATAAGGGTAACCTTGCTATTAGTACATCCTAAGTCGAGATTCTTTGGGCGTTTCTCAGGATCGATAGGTTCTAGCAAACCATTGCCATTTTCCCCTAGCTTCTCATTCTTGTTGTATCCCCAACTCTTCATGAGTTGTATGCCTTTGTTATCATCTTCCATAGGAAGAATATGGATAGGTCATTCATCTTGATAGAGGATTTTAGAGACATCCTCCTGATTGATATCTTCTTTGTTCAAATCCCCCCACTTGGTGAAGGTGGTAGCTGCCATCTTGCTTGTTTTAGGTGCTTCATTTCTAGATGTGGGTTTCCCATGTGACTTGGGAGAAAGAGGTATCTCCCCCAACACATAATTGTCCTTCATTAGTTTATGTTTCCACAACCATCATCCTAGATCACTGCTTTGATATCAGGAATGTTCTGCACAATAGGTGTTTTCATTTCGGAGGTAGATGCAAGGGATGATGGGTTAACAAATGAGGAAGATGGTGTAGGCCCTCCATCATTTTTGGGGATTTGGGGTATCTTGTAAAACTTGGCCTCAACATTCTTACAAAAATAAAAAGGCTTAGGATCTCCATGGATAGTAACTTCTTTGCCCTCAAAAGGAAACTTTACACATTGATGATAGGTTGAAGCTACAATTTTTGGGGCATGGATCGATGGTCAGCCAAGAAGGATGTTGTAGGGAAGATCAAGGTCTAACACTTGGCATGTAGTCTCCACAATGATAGGTCCCACTTGGATGGGTAGTGCAATGATACCTTGTGAAAACCGCTCTTGATCATCATATGCTTTGAAGGTGGTACTCTTTGCTTTCTCAATAGAATTTTTTGAATAGCCCAAGTTTTTTATCAATAGAAGGGTGCAAATGTTCAAACCAACACCTCCATCTACTAAGACTCTTTTGACATTGTTATTATGAACAATGACCTCAAGTTGTGAACCATGATTATGAGATGGTTGCTATGGTAGGTCTTGTTCTGAGAAGGTGAGAAGATTATTAGTGATATGCCCTACCATAGCTTGAAATTTGTATGTATCAATATCCTCAGGGACAAATGATGAAGATAAAGTGTTCTCTAGGATTTCCCTATGTGCATGAGATAGCCTTAATAGCGCTAAGATAGAAATGTGTGGGGGTCTTCTTAAGCTGATTTAGGATATTGTACTTGCTACGATTTGATGTTGACAAAGTAGGTTGTGCCCTATATTGAGATGGAACTCCTTGGATAGTGACTTTGCCATGTCATGTGGTGACTCCACACTTTGCACTAGGCCCTTTGATGGTAACGATGGTGATGATACTATCACAAGAAGTAACCACATTGGAATAGGTATGATGCACATTTGTGTAATCCTTATCTTTTCTGATGTTGTTGCCTTTGCTATGATCTATTGTTCTTTTATATCTTAAGATCTTGGTTGTTGATGGGTGCTTCAACAAATATGGCTTCGCTCTCTATAAGATCTTGGATAATATTTTTGAGCCTCATACAGTTTGTTATTTTGTGTCCCTTGATTTTATGAAACTCACAAAGATCGTTCTCGTTGTACCAAGGTAGTTTATCCTGTGGTTCTTGGTAGTTTTCAAAATTGGGAAGCATTATTAGGTTTGATTCTACCAATTTCTTCGTGATAGTCTCAATGGGTTTTGACAACTATGTGTACTTGTGTTTCAGATAGTTGTTTTTTTTAGGTGTTCCATGTTGTTGTGTGTCAGTGTTGTTGACCTGATTGTTTTGTGTGGGTGTTGTTTGTTGCACAGTTGATTAAATGTTAGCTATCTGATTATTGTTCGGCCTAGGAGAACTTAGGACCACATTAGCATCAACTATGCCATCATTTGTTACATTCTTGTTCTTAGCCCAGACACAGCTTGTCATTTGAATTGGTTGATGGGTGATTGCCTTTGTAGGCTTGAGTATTTACCTATGAGATTAGAGCTCTCTCGATGTTAAGGTCTCTAGGGACAAGCTCATCATAAGATATGATGCATTGCATTTTCAAGTGGAAGGATAGATCCAGATCTAGATTTTCTATGATAATCCCCACTTGTTGCTCATCGAGAATGGGCCACTTGCTCTTACTAGCTCTTTGCCTCCATCATTGTAATAAATTAGCGAAAGATTCTCCTTTATTTTGTTTGAGAGTGTACAACTCTTCTAAGCTCATGTCCATGTCAAGATTAAAGCAGAAGTGATCTATGAATTTGTCAATGATTTCTTGGAAAGTTTTGATACCTAGAGGCAATTGAGAAAACCAATCCATGGTGGGACCTGTTAAACTTCATGGGAAGAGGCGCACCAAATATTACTTATTGTAGGTGACCCCCATACACATGATATTAAACTCTTTGACATGGTCCATAGGACTTCCTCTCCCATTGTATTTTTTGAATTTGGGGATTTCAAAACTGGGAGGGAATGGTACCATTGCAATGTTTGGATAGAATGGATATGGACATAAGTTTTGTGTATGGGGATTCTTTGTCTTTCCCATCCAAAGATCCTAAATTTCTTGTGACAATGCCTTAACTTGTGATGCTAGATAATCTTTCAGGTTTGGTGGAGGAACATACATTGCATATTGTGGGATGGCGGGTGGGTTGTACATGAGATTTTGATATGATAATGTGTTGTATGGTGTGTATGGTGGTGTGGGATTTTGTGAAGGTGATTGAGGTGTTGATGTATATGCTCCTAACACATTCATGTTGACGATGTTCTATTGAGAATTATAGTAGGAACCTTGTTGTTGTTGTTGTTGGGCATACTGTTGAGCTAGTAAGGCTTCTAGTTGTTATTGTTGGGATACTAAGGATGCTTGTTGTTGGGCTTGTTGTTGTAGTTGTGCTGCTAAGGCTGATTGTTATTGTTGTTGTTGTTGTGCTACTAGGGCTGTTTTATATTGTTGTTGTTGTTGTGTTGTTAGGGTTGCTTTTTTTTGTTGTTGTTGTGCTTCTAGGGCTGATTGTTGTTGTTGTTGTTGTTCTGCTAGGGCTACTTGTTCTGAAACTAAGGCTACTTGTTTTTGTTATTGTTGTTGTTGTTGGATGACTTGCTGATAAGCCTGTTGTGCTTGTTGTAAAGATAAGGCATGTGCTTGCAATTTAGGATCAGTCATTTGTTGGGACATCTGTGATAGATTATGGGTGTTGATGTTTTGCGTGGGTTACAGGTTCCCTTAGTTTAACATTCCTTGTAAGATAGTGTGGATGGAATAGTTGGGGGATTGGATAGAGATGTCCCTATTGCATTAAGGGTTGAATTTGTGTAAGAGTATTGGCATACCCGTGTTGGTCGATTTGAGACACTTGGCCTATACTTCCTTACATGATGTTGGGCACACTTGTGGTACTTGTGGGGATGGATGAAGATGGGTACCCTTGATAAGTTGAAGTCATTGTGGATTCATGAAGTGTAAGTGGTGTTCAGGAATGGTAGGAGTGCCAAATTTTGGTGTCCAAGTGGTGGTTTGAGATGGATTGGTGCTTAGGGTACCCACAAGTGTGTTACTTTCAAATGGAAGAGTGTGACCAAAGTCCTTGGCAAGACTAGCTACTATACTAGGTGTGGATGTTTGATTTAGTAATGGAGTTTTTTGCAAGGTGGATGAAGTCAAGCCTTGTGCCAATGATTGTGCAACAAAAGATGGGGAAATTGGAGCAACATTTTCTAAGGCTTGATGTTCCATGATTTCCTCCCTAGTGAGTTCAAATAGGTTATTTGTGATATCTTCAATCTCATATGGTCTTGATGGAGACGAGGGTTGTTGCAATGGGGTAATTTGACTTCTCAAATCAAATTATTGAGGATTTGGATCACTTGAGGTGAATGTGACTTTGTTTTTCTCTATAATTCTCTTGTGTTGTGATCTTGTCTTTACCATAAATTTTGGGTCACTTATGGGAGAGTTGTGTTGAGATTTGTAATGTTTGAACTCTCTAGTTGACTCAAATCTAGGTAAAAGGGATGCTATAATTATTTTTGGAGCAATGATGATAATGGGAGATGAAAATATGGATGATGAGGGAAGTGATATTTGCAAACATTTTGGGACAACACTTTTGACTTAAGTCTGATGTTTGATGTTTGGATAAAGGGTGTTTATGAACTTGGAAATATTTACAGTTCAAGGATGATAACTAACTTAACCAAATGCATGGAAAAGGATTCATTTCATATACAAAAGTAGCTAAGTTAGGGTTTGGGGTTGATTGATGTTTAAGT
The DNA here is from genome assembly GCA_007115665.2 of Sequoiadendron giganteum. Taxonomy (NCBI): domain Eukaryota; kingdom Viridiplantae; phylum Streptophyta; class Pinopsida; order Cupressales; family Cupressaceae; genus Sequoiadendron; species Sequoiadendron giganteum. Next base: position 36,596,854 of record CM021104.1, on the reverse strand, counting down.
CAAAAAGTGTTGGTTTATTAAAAAAAATTGTAAATTTTGATGAAGTGAAGGATGAGATTTGATGAAGGGGTGGACAAAATGTTTGACCAAATGTTGAACTAGGGTGAAATTTTATTTGATAAGAGCAAGTAGTGAGAAACATGCTAGATCTATGATGTTTTCAAATCCTAAAGACCCAATTATTTAAAGAAGTTCATGATCATGGCCAATGTTTTGACTTTCAAAGAAGACATACAACTCTGGATTATTCCTTGAAGCACATATATAAAATTTCCTTGTCAACCTAGTTATATCTTGGTAGAGTGCCACAAGGTGTTGTTTGATAGCTTTTGGAATATGATGCTTAATTTTGAAATGATGACATGTAGACTTTCTCTTGGGGATTTTGATTTTGCATGAGATCATCTAAGACAAGCCTAAGATTGTAAAAAGGACCACAATTTGACTTAAATGAGAGGTTCATATTGAGCATACATGTCTAGATTATTCAATGGGATAAGTCTATAAAACCTTGTTACCAACTTTTTCCTCTTGCGGTATTGTCTTAGGATACGTCTTCTAATGTACTTTGAACTATGATGTCTAAGTTTGAAATAGTGGGATGTAGACCTTCTCTTGGGGACTTTAATTTTTTGTGAGATCATTTAGAGAATTATAAGACCATGAAAAAGAGGATATTTATTGCCACACAGGTGGTGGTAATAGGGGCCATCCAACCTCAATATCGGTTTGTTTCTCTTCTTCATGTAAGATGTTTGTTGTGTTTCCCCATTGAATGGGTGTTTCCTTTATTTTAAAAGTGAATCTTCTCAACCTACTAATTATATCAGTTTGTTCTCCTTCAATGAGTTTAAATTTTGGTTGAATGATAGTGAGTGTAAGGTTGGTTTGTTCAATTGGTGTGATTGGATGCCAAATGCTCATGTGGGGTTCAATTTGTCAATTTATCTTGCTTAAGTGAGTTTCTTTTACCACAAACACTTGTCTTTATTAAGTTCATACTAAATGTTTATGTCAAAAACACCATCAATTCCACAAAATCCATTTTGTGAAAAGGATGAAGTCAAGGGCATAGTTACCTAGGTTAACTTTGGAAAATATGGATTGAGATGTAAACCAGAATATTTAGAAGTCTCTAAGAATAAATCCTTAGGACAAACATTAATATCAAGGTTTTATCAAAGGGTATCCATACTTAGACCAAAGTTGAAACTTTGAAAAGACTTGTTAATGTTTCTTTGCAATATTTTGGAACCAAGAAAAGTATTAAAATGACTCACAAGCATTTACCACCCTAGGTTCAAAAGATGCTACTTGCTAAATCCCCACTTGGATTTTTCGAAACACTAAGATAATGAAAAAAACTAGAGATTTGGTGACACTGGCTCCCCCTTTCATGACACACACTTCTCGGGACCAACAAATCTCAAAATCCTAAAGATCCTAAGGATTTTCCTGTTTCAATAATGAATAGTAAAATGTGGGGCAGCTTCAGAACGACCGTTCTTGCACCAACAAGCATAAAGTTTTTGGCTTCCAAACAATTGGTTCTTAGTAAGGAATTTTGTTCAAGGTGGCCATACATGCGACAAGATTAGCTCAAGATTATTTCAATAAAGAGGCCTCCCATTCCCTTCCTAAGGATTTTGATGTGTCACGCAAACACTAGGGGTGGCACATTTCGGTATGACACATCCACACTTGTTTCTTACGACTTTTGTCACAAACACATTTTTTATATAGTGATTTGAAAGAGCTTGGCTTTAGCTCGTTACTGCTTGGGTGATTCCCACCTTTCGAAGTGGGGTGGTAGGCCCTCTAAAGGTATACAAAAGCAAGGAATTATGTTTTTTGTTCAATCTCCTAGGTCGCATGACACAAGGAGAGAGCATTCACAATGCCTTTTCCTCACACTAGCATGGGGTTCATTTTAAATCCAAATTGAAATATGTGGGTGGTTATACAAAATTTCAAAGGAATGCTTTTGATTCTCAAGATCGTCAAGTGGCACAAGAGAAGAGAATACACATTTAATGACGAAAATGCGAACCACAAGACATAGCAAACACTTGTCAATTTTAACCCTCAAAGCAAAGGTAAGTTCATTTTAAGCACTGAACTAAGTGTGAGTTTTACTTGTTCAATTTTAATCCAACAAGAAAAATGATGTGAGGGTTCAATTTTAATCAATTTTGAATGTTCATTTTAAAACCCAATTGAAAGTTATTGTGGTCCTAATGCGTGAAATAGAAAGCATCATAAATGGGTTATAATTACCCCAAAAGTGTTGAAACACTTATTACAATTATAATATTTAAAGACAAGAATGCTTCTTCACTTCAGATTTTATCATCCAACCTGCAAAACCTAGTTAGCCTAAGAAAGCGAGAAGTTAGTGATGTGTCAAAAAGTAGATAAAATAAAAAATTTAAAGCACATGTTGGAAATTACTCACTATTTTGGCTTACCAATAAAAAGTGTTGCTATTTATGATAGTATAGCTATAATTCAAATGAGCGTCGCTCTGGTGAAAAATAGTGTCTCTCTGCAAAAATACAGTGACGACGATAGCATTGTTGTTTGGTGGCATCACCATTTTTAAATTTTTGATACTTCTAAAATTATTAGCATCATTGTTTATTTTAATCAGCGCCAGTGTATTAATTAGGTGTTGTATCAGATGGAAATAGTGTCGCTATATGGCGACGCCTTACAAAGGCATCACTGAAATATCTTGGAGCGTCGTTGTATCTGCAAAAAAATAGAAAAAAAAACTTCAAGAGAAAAATTCGTTAAATGCAATCGGTTTCACCCTCCTTCTAGCGCCAAAATGTGATCGAAAGATTAGTATGGGATGAATACACTTGATCCATGAGGATACGAAGCGTAATGAAGCCACTAAACGTCAATCCCAATAGAGATCATTCAAATACACACTAAACTAGGAATCCATTAAAACTTAACATGTTAAACTATGAAAGATTCAAAACACCTATTCTAATCCATTGAAACTTATCCTATTGGGGGAGTGGTGTCGCGTTGATGTGGAATGGCAACCTTTTCCCAATCCCTTGGAAAATGAGCTTGTTTCAATTAGTTTTATTGAAGAAAATTGATAAAACCATTGATAGAGGTGTATGCAAATATAATTAAAGCTAAATGAACATGATGCAAGCTATTCTAACAAGATTTATACTAAGATGATCAAGATGTGTGAGTACAAAGCTAATCTAAATAGAGTTTAAGCTAAAAAGATTGAAACCCTAATTACTAAATAAGCTAAATGAATGCATCTATGTTACCATGGAAACCATTAATGGAAGCTAAGCTAATATGCTAAAATAAATTAAACTAAAAGATACTAAATATGTGCTAAATATGAGTACAAGTGCAAGTGATTTTAACAACATAAGTTTGATGTTAAAAGATGGATCTATTTGTCTCCAAATAGTGACCTATTTATAGGAAAGCTAATGAAAAATGAAGTGTTAAGATTGAAAAAGCTAATTAATGGTCAAGGATGGAGGAAGTTGGAGGCATGGATCATGGATTCTCATCAAGGGATGATAATCAATGATAAGATTTAATCAAGGGTTCATATTCTTTCAAACTAACACAATTTTAACTTGCACATGAACTCTTGTAAGTTTGTTAGAAGGGAGAATATTCTTTTTCCAAATGAGTGAAGAAAGAGAATATTCTTTGGAATATTCTAATGGGTGAGGGGAAATAGATTTTTAGCAAATTAAAATAAAGTTTTAATGTGTAAAAGGGGAAGGAATATTCTATGGGAATATTCCTTTTGGAGGAATGTGCAAAGGAAGAATATTCCCTTGGAATATTTCTTTGCAAGTGGGGGGAATTAGATTTATTAGTAATTGATAATTAAACAAAGGTTTAATTATGCAATTAAGGGGAATTAGATGATATTCATTAAATAAAGTGATTTAATGAAAAAGGGAGAGTGAAATGATATTTAATTAAATAACTTAGGGTTATTTAATTAAATAAGAAGACTTGGGCATTTAAATTAAATAACTTGAAGTATTTAATTTAATAAGATGAAATGTTAGCATGAAAGGGGGTGAATTAACCTAGCTAGATTAATTAGGTTAATAGATGCAAATGACAATTAATTAAGTAGCTAGGATAATTTAATTAATTAAGCGAAAAGTGGATGGGTTTTTAGGATGAAATGATGTTAGTATACCTGATTCAAGTACATGATATCATTCAATACATTTTTAAGTGTCTACAAAGATATCAAAAATTGAGAGAGGTTATTGTAGAGGGGCCCAACATGATCTTGTAGCCTCAGATGGAATGTTTCTAAGCGACATGGTGTCCAAGTAACTGCTTGTCAAGATTGCTATCTTTTTGCAGTTTGGGCTCTTAAGGGATATCGACAATGCAATGTAGCTCAAACTATTTTGACATGTTTGGCTATGAAAGAGGACCATGCCTAGCCTAAACCTACCCATCCAGATGTGTTAAAACTGTCGGTTTTGTCGTACAAGTTGTAGAATAAAAGTTACACCCCTTTGCAACTTTACACTACTTGCATTTGACACTTTTTCCATCAACTGAAAAGTGGACACCACGAGAAAATGCCTCAGAGATATCAAAAACCAAGAGAGGTTATTATAAAGGGGCCCAACATGATCTCATAGCCTCAAACATAATGTTTTTAAGAAATACGGTGTTTGAATAACTGCTCATCAAAAAGTGCTACCTTTTTGCACTTTGGACTCTTAAGGGATATCGTCGGTGCAATGTAGCTCAAACTATTTTGATGTGTTTGGGTGTAAAAGAGGACCATGCCTAGCCTAAATGTACCCATACGAACATGTTGGAACTGTTGGTTTGGTGGCATGAGATACAAAATGAAAGTTACACCCCTTTGCAACTTTCATGATGAGTCTTAGTTCACTTATGTATTAGGGTTAAATGGTGTAGATTATATTTCAATTATACATCAAACTTGTATGCCATGCCTAATGCATTTATTTATGCATCATAATTGAATGAAATTGGCTTGTATATTTGATTGTTTGAATGGAGTACAACGTATGCGTTAGGTTGAATGGCATACATGACAACATCAAATAAATTTTGATTTTTTGTTAAGAATACATCATAACTAGTGTTCACTATGGTGTGCTTAGTGTGTTTATTCATGCATGTTGATTATGAATTTTTGAGTGAAGGTTCACATATCTATAATTTCCTATGTAAAAATCAATAAGGAATTTCTCACTTACCAACAAGTGATGCGCCCTCTGAAACTAAAATACATTATTGGGGGTTGAATGTCTCAACCTCTTCAACTTCAATTTCTTCAACATATCTTATGCTAGTAAGTTGTCAATGTTGCCACTATCCATAATGATTTTGTAGAATTTACCTCTAGATTTTCATTTGGTTTTAAATAAATTTATCCTTTTATCTTTCTCTTATTGTACCTTATCTAGTTTAATAAAGGGAAATACCTTATCCTTTTCTTATTGTACCTTATCATGAATAAATGGAAGTAGTTAAGACAAGGGGAGTGATCAAAGTCTTATTCATGAAATGGGATGTCACTGTTATGAAAGGGTAGAAAATATAACTACTAAGCAAAGAGTCAAAACCATGAGAGGGAAGATTGCAATGTTTTATTGGTTGTTAGAGATAAATACTCATCAAGGTTTGAGGGTTTAAAGATAACAATCAAAAAGAGTTCATGTGAAAGCACAACCATGTATCCAAAGAATGGTTGTCAAGACTATGAAACAAGCATGGACATCAAAAGGGAAAAGAATATTTTAGAGAATCATGTTAGGATAGTGATGATGAGTTAACAATAAAAAGGATAGTCATCAATCTCATTCAAAATGCTAATACATTCCACATTCATAGCCTCAAGGATAGTCCTTTCAAATGAAGGTTTATGCATGAAGGGCATAGTTGGTGAGTTTCTCAAAGGACAAGGTCAATGAAATGCAAATTATAACTATCATAAATACAAGGAAAGTCAGAGATATGACTATCATGAATATAAGGACTATGAAAATTAGAGGATAGTCATAATTGAAACCAAATTATTATCATGAAAAAGGGACAAACCTGTGAATTTGTAGCCTATATAGCTACCCTTTATGGAATGATATGACAGTCCTTTCAATCTTGCATAATGAAAGCCATAACAAATATAATAATGGTAGATTATATGCATCTTTTAATAGATAAAGGATGATTAATAGTGGCTTTTAAATATTTTTTGCAAGTACTTGGTGACTATGACAACTAAATTAGTGTTTTAGACATTTGAATTAAAGTAAGGGATAAAATGGTAAAATAAGATGGCATTGGACTATGCAAAGGTATGCAAGTGCAAAGAATAAAGGGGCATCAACTTGAGGGGGCAACCATAGTCAAGGTGTACAAAGAAAACTATGTGAGGGTGCAACAACTTGATCAAAAGGGGGCAACCATAGATAAAAGGGGCACGCATGAGTTATGGTTAATAGTGTTGAAAAATAATGGATGATAGTCAAATGTATTCTTTAGCATCTTTAGCATGATTGTTGTATTGAATTATTTCTTCCATCAATAATGTGATGCACAATCTCAAATCCAATTGATTAAGACAACAAAGATCATGCATTCAAGTGGATATTATGCATAAAACTATAAAATATGAACATTATGCATGAAACTATGAACATTATGCCAGACCCTTTTATATAAATTAAACTAAGATGGAGTAATGGGAGAGAAAAAAAGTATTTAAAATGCATGTCATCAACCAAATGCACTAAATGTGATCATCACTAAAGTGGAAATTCCTATCTTACCTCTGCTAAAGCATTTTATTGACTTTGAAAAACTTGGCATGCTTGGCAAGCATACTTTCAACAATTAGTGTAACATAATGACTTCATAAAGTGCAAAAAATAGTTGACAATAAATGAGAAACATAATGACCTCTGCATATCTTTAAAAGACAAATCCTCTTAAGGGGAAAGCATTATCAACATAACATAAGACCATGATATATAAAGGGAAACAACTTCATGCACACACATATAAAGAGATATTAAATATAAAACTTCTTAAGATTAATAAATTAAGTAGACCCTAATGAAACCCTACCAATTTTTATATGAAACCCATATACACTGAAATTAACCAATCAATGTGCATACTTATAAATCAATCCAACAAACCATCCAAGTCTTCTCTACTCTCTATTGTATCAAGTATTGCCTCATGGTCAGACTCACACACCTTCCACAAGTTCTTGTTCATAGGTCTACCCTTTATACTTGATCAAATAAATGTTGGTTTCGACGACAAGGTTGGAGTATTGAAGAATCTTCTGATGCGTGTTGACGTCCTCAAATAATCAAACTGGAGCATTCTTAACTACGTACCTTTTAAGCCATGTTCTAATAACAACCATTGAACTTGTAGGATATTCTATGTTTTCTCCATCTATAACTGGGGCCTCCAATTTCTTTTTGGCCTCGATACAATGACACAGGTAATAATATGTTCCCTCTTTATTGTCTTCATCTGAAATCACTACATAAACATGCCCTACATTGATATGTCCATCTAGTTAGATGTATTTAATGAACATCACAATAAAACAACAAAGTAAGATAAAAGTAGGAATTTTGTATTAACTATGTAAGAAGATATATTACCTGGTTCTAGTAGATTGATACATGATCAAAGTCAATAGATGATTGCACCTCCATGATTTGTAGAGTTGTCAAGAGTTGATACGTGTCAATTGGGTTAAACTTCTTACAGACCATTTGTCAACCCACTCTTTTTAGTTGCAATCATTCCATGCTTGAACTGTACATGTAGAACAAAAACATGCCATCTTCTATGTATGGATAGTCTATGTACCTGCAATGGAGCTTCTGAAAGAGTGTAGCTCACTCGATCTTGTTAGTGTAAAACAATCCTCATATTTTGCAATGGTAGTATCATCTACCAACCAAAAAAATCTATGAACTAAATAATTACCTGGACCTATTGCATGATTGCACCACTAGACAATTGATTTTGCATCTATCAACTTTGCACTGTCTTTGTACTTTAACTCTTCTTGTGCTAAGGATCTTTTGATACATGCATCTACTCCATCATGATCCCCCTTTCCATGCTCGACCTCTGAGAAGTTCCACATATTCTGAACACCATTGATCCTATGCATCCTTCTCAACCAGTAAAACATTCTAGAGTTCTTGAATTGTGATGTACATTTATCTGACCATATGACATGCCCCTACTAGCCAAATCAATGTAGAACATCTGAAAGCAACGTTGCACAAACTCTATAGAATGTGTGTGATCATCACTGATGTAAAAGTGATACTCCCACAATACCTTCTTGTTATCCTCTATACTATCATTTACATGAATGAATGTTGTATGCACAAATATAGCAACCTATGTGGAGTTCTAGTATTGTGATTGCACCTCATTCTATGGTTGTAGTGTGTAGTTCTCCATGAAGTCGATAATTGAAATGATGCTATGAAGTGGAAATGTGTCCTTGCATAACTTGTATTGTGAGTCCAACAATCAAGCTCTATGTGTATGCCTTGCATACTCATAGACCGCATGATCATGAAAAATGCCCATAAATTGATACATTGGAATCTTATCATTGACCAATTCACACTTCTTTGCTTCTTTCCCATCTTTTACACTATAGGCCACTATCTTGTATTTTCCAAATTCAATAATTTCATTTCCAATTACATGTGTACTAGACATGTGCTAGAAAATTGGAAAATGTTGCATGCCACCACGATGATCACATGCGCCATCCAAACATGATTTCTTGTAAAAAATTGACCATCCACTCTTTCACATAAAATTTTAGATAAGAAATCCCTTGAAGATTTAAGTGGAGGCCCTATGTTACATTCCTACAAAATATTGTTAGTATGCATATCTACACATATACATTGATAAAAAACATAATGGTTAGAAAACTCAATATGTACTCTACAACAACAAGTAGTGTGTGTGTGATTTAGTTTGACATAAAAAGGCTTTATCATTTCAAAATACCTTTGACATATTTTAACTTGAGGAAACCTCTCTATAAAATTAGCAAAAAATTGGGTTTGAGTGGTATCCAAAGTATGATTTGGATGTGGCTCACAGATTTGACTACCAATTCTCCTTCTTACAAAATCTCTTTGATTGGGAGAGACCCTTATGTTATCCTTCCAAAAATATTGTATTAGATATCTCAAGGCTTGAGCAATTTCTTTATCTTTATGTGGTAGTCTACTCAAGAATTCCCATAACTCATTGCTATTTGGATCCTCCACTCTTTCACACCTTCTTTGGGCTCTCATTAGAGATGATCTCCTTATTTTCAAAGGTTTTATCATCTTTGTAAGGTCCTTCTTATTCTTGGTTTGACTACTTAACAATGTTGTTGTCATCACACGTCATGGGGCACAACTATCTTTCGTGTGTGAGATAGAACCCATGCTCTCATATGCACTCATTAGATTCTTTACAATGAATTTCTCACTTGAGTCTTTCGATTTTCTTAGTTCAAATCTTCATGGTGCACCTAAAATTGAGTTGCCTCATCATTTCAACAATAGTTGACATCTTCCAGCCTCACTTAGCTTCTCAAAAAATAAACTCCATACATGTTTATTTTGGAATCCAATGTTTTCATACATGTCTACCAAAGCATCTTATAAAACAAGGTAGTGAGCTATTTGAAAAAATTCCTCAAAGAAATGTGGTCTCATGGTGATTTCATTTGGTAGACATGTATAAAAAATGTGGTAGCATAGACATGTTTTATAAAATGCTTTGGTATACATGTATAGAAAATGTGGTAGCATAGAAAAGGTAGTGAACTGTTTGAAAAAATTCCTCAAAGAAATGTGGTCTCATGGTGATTTCTATACATGTATACCAAAGCATTTTATAAAACATGTCTATGCTACCACATTTTTTATACATGTCTACCAAATAATTTTTCATACATGTCTACCAAAGCATTTTATGAAACAAGCAGTGAGTTGTTTGAAAAAATGCCTCAAAGAAATGTGGTCTCATGGTGATGGAAATTACCATGAGACGACATTTCTTTGAGGCATTTTTTCAAACAACTCTCTACCTTTTCTATGCTGCCACATTTTCCATACATATCTACCAAAGCATTTTATCAAACATTTCTATGCTGCCACATTTTTCATACATGTCTACCAAAGCATTTTATGAAACAAGGCAATGAATTGTTTGAAAAAATGCCTCAAATAAATGTGGTCTCATGGTGATGGACATCACCATGAGACCACATTTCTTTGAGGCATTTTTTCAAACAACTCACTGCCTTTTCTATGCTACCACATTTTCCATACATGTCTACCAAATCATTTTATTAAACATGTCTATGCTACCACATTTTTCATACATGTCTACCAAAGCATTTTTTATACATTTCTACCAAAGCATTTTATGAAACAAGGTAGTGAGTTGTTTGAAAAAATGCCTCAAAGAAATGTGGTCTCATGGTGAAGTCTATCACCATGAGACCACATTTCTTTGAGGCATTTTTTCAAACAACTCTCTGCCTTTTCTATGATACCACATTTTTACCAAAGCATTTTATCAAACATGTCTATGCTACCACATTTTTCATACATGTCTACCAAAGCATTTTATGAAACAAGGCAATGAGCTCTTTGAAAAAATTCCTCAAATAAATGTGGTCTCATGGTGATGGACATCACCATGAGACCACATTTATTTGAGGCATTTTTTCAAACAACTCATTGCCTTTTCTATGATACCACATTTTCCATACATGTATACCAGAACATTTTATCAACCATGTCTATGCTACCACATTTTTCATACATGTCTACCAAATCATTTTATGAAACAAGGTAGTGAGTTGTTTGAAAAATGTGGTAGAGTAGAAAAGGCAGCGAGTTGTTTGAAAAAAATGACTCAAAGAAATGTGGTCTCATGGTGATGGACATCACCATGAGACCACATTTCTTTGAGTCATTTTTTCAAATAACTCACCACCTTTTCTATTCTACCACATTTTCCATACTTGTCCACCAAAGAATTTTATCAAACATTTCTATGCTTCCAAAATTTTCATACATTTCTACCAAAGAATTTTATGAAACAAGGTAGTGAGCTGTTTGAAAAAATGCCTCAAAGAAATGTGGTCTCATGGTGATGGGCATCACCATGAGACCACATTTATTTGAGGATTTTTTTTCAAAAATCCTTTTCTATGCTACCACATTTTCCATACACATCTACCAAAGCATTTTATCAAACATGTCTATGCTACAACATTTTTAATACATGTCTACCAAAGCATTTTTCATACATGTCTACCAAAGCATTTTATGAAACAAGGTAGTGAGCTGTTTAAAAAAATGCCTCAAAGAAATCACCATGAGACCACACTTCTTTGAGGAATTTTTTCAAATAGGTCACTACCTTTTCTGTGCTACCACATTTTCCATACATGTCTACCAAAGCATTTTATCAAACATGTCTATGCTACCACATTTTTTATACATGTCTACCAAAGCATTTTTTATACATTTGTACCAAAGCATTTTATAAAACAAGGTAGTGAGTTGTTTGAAAAAATGCCTCAAATAAATGTAGTCTCATGGTGATGGACATCACCATGAGGCCACATTTCTTTGAGGAATTTTTTCAAACAACTCACTGCATTTTCTATGCTACCACATTTTCCATACATGTCTACCAAAACATCTTATCAAACAATTCACTTCCTTCCTGCTATGGCTAAAAACCTAAAATAGGTGCTTTTAAACACAAAGGAGGGATATAGTCAAATCAAATACAAAATAACAGTCAACTCTAAAGGGAAGTCTTTGATAACAGTGTTAAGAGCAAATGCAAAGTCATTATGGTTGCAGTAGGGAAAATTTTGGAGTTTGAAAACTTTGTCAATCATGATTATAAGGACAATATTATTTGGTTTTAGTTGTGCAAACATAAGAAGGCACAAAGGATAGTGATTACATCAAGCATTGAAAATCTTTAAAACTCAAAGCATTACTTCACATTTCATAACTAATGTAACTAGATGTTTATAAATGACAAATTTTCAATTACAATCTAATATTTTTGAAAGTCAACCTATGTGCAACTCTTATGTAATTAATTCACATTGCATAACTAATAACTAGGTGCAACTGCCAATTTGCATTTTCTTTTCATTGCATTCCATGAGACCACATTGGTTTGAGATATTTCCTTGAGGCATTTTTTCAAATCCTCTATATAAGTTTACATGAATTCATCTATTATGTCATGTTTTTCAATTTTTATCTTCAAACTCCTAAAAATTAAACTTTTATATGCAAATTCCATCTAATTCAATGTTGAATTCTATGTATAACAATGAAGATTAATAAAATCATCAAATGAATGGTCTATATTGTCAAAACAAAACAAAAAAATTCAATATAAACATCTAGCTAAAATGAAAAAGAGTGAATTACACTAACCATGATGGAAATAGACTACTATAAGCAATGAAAATGGAATTCATAAGCAAGTTTGTGTTAAGTTGATATCCTCTATATAATCTTCCATGAATTCATCTAAATTATGTCATGTTTTCCATTTTTTCTTCAAACTCCTAAAAATTAAATTTTTTAATGTATTTTCCATCTAATTCAATGTTGAATTGTATGTAAAACTATTATGATTAACAAAATCATGAAAGAAATGGTTTATATCATCAAAACTAAACAAAAAAACTAAATATAACATTTTAATTGTACCAAAATGAATATATTACTTGGGATAATGAAAAATGATGTAGAAACTTCAAATTGTCTTCTTCTACATTGTCTAGCATGCAAATTGGTGCTAAAAAGGTGATGGATCAAATAAATTTGGTATAAAAACAAATCAACTGCATAAAAAGGTGTTTTTGAGTCGGATAAAGTGCAGAACCAGACAAGTGCAGAGAATTGTGGGCCTGAATCATAGGGTCAACTCCCTTTTTACCATTTTTTGAAAATGAACATTTGGTGAGTGCTAAATGTGATGCAAAATGTGTTTCTCAACCTTAATCCTTAAATCCTCAAACCTTCACCCTAATCTATCAACCCTATAACTTAAACCATAAACCCTCTACCCTCTACCCTACACATTAAACTCTCAATCCTAATCCCTCAACACTATCCCTTAAATCCTAAACCCTAAATTTGAAACCCTTGACCCTAATTTTTCAGCCCTATACCTTAAACCCTAAATTCTCTACTCTCTACCCTCAAACCTACACATTAAACTCTCAACCCTAATCCATCAACACTATCCCTTAAACCTTAATTCATCAACCCTCAACCCTTAAAACCATAATACCTCAACCCTCAACCCTTAAATATTAATACCTCAACCCTCAATCCTCTACCCTCTACACTATACATTAAACCCTAAACCATTAAGACCTAAGAGAGATGAGATGGAGAGAGAAAGATAAAGACCTGAGAGAGGGAGTTGGAGTGAGAGTGAGAGAGAAAGACCTGAGAGGGAGAGAGAGGGAGTGTGAGAGAGGGGGTTGGAGTGAGAGGGAGTAGTCTAGGTAGGGTGGGAGGGAGTGAGACCTAAGAGAGAGATACTACTACATCAGACAAAGAGAGTTATCTAGCTAGGATGGGAGGGAGAGACTTGAGAGATAGAGAAGGGGTGGGAGGGATATTTTGAGGGAGATACTTGAGAAAGAGGGAGTGTGAGAGAGGGGGTTGGAGTGTGAGAGAGAGTAGTCTAGGTAGGGTGAGAGGGAGTGAGACCTAAGAGAGAGAGAGATAATTGAGAGGGAGAGCGATAGTTATCTAGTTAGTGTGTGGGGGAGACAACAAAGAGAGGGAGAGGAGTAGGGAGGGATATTTTGAGGGAGAGACCTAAGAGAGAGGGAGTTTTAGACACCTGAGAGAGACACTTGGGAGAGAGATACTTGAGAGAGATATGAGAGGGAGAGAGAAAGATAAATACCTAAGAGAGGGAGTTGGAGTGAGAGAGAGAGAGAGAAAGACCTAAGAGGGAGAGAGAGAGAGAGAGAGAGAGAGAGAGAGAGAGAGAGAGAGAGAGAGAGAGAGAGAGAGAGAGAGAGAGAGAGAGATGGGGTTGGAGAGAGAGTAGTATAGCTAGGGTAGGAGGGGGTGAGACTTGAGAGGGAGAGAGAGTTATCTAGTTAGGGTGGGGGAGAGACCTGAGAGAGGGAGAGGGGATGGGAGGAATAATTTGAGGGAGACACCTGAGAGAGAGATGAGAGGGAGATGGAGTGAGAGAAATAGATTTGTCTAGGTAGTGTGGGAGGGAGTGAGACCTGAGAGAGAGACTACTACATTAGAGAAAGAGAGTTGTCTAGTTAGGATGGGAGGGATTTTTGAGGGATAGACCTGAGAGAGAGGGGGTTGGAGTGAGATAGAGTTGTCTAGGTAGGGTGGGAGGGAGTGAGACCTGAGAGAGAGGGGGTTGGAGTGAGATAGAGTTTTCTAGGTAGGGTGGGAGGGAGTGAGACCTGAGAGAGAGGGGGTTGGAGTGAGATAGAGTTTTCTAGGTAGGGTGGGAGGGAGTGAGACCGAGAGAGAGAGAGAGAGAGAGAGAGAGAGAGAGAGAGAGAGGACAAGGAGAGAGAAATTTATCTAGATAGAGTGGAGGGAGAGAGACATGAGAGACGAAGAGGGATATTTTAAGGGAGACACTTGAGAGATAGACGAGAGGGAGAGAGAAAGATAAATACTTGAGAGAGAGGGAGTGTGAGAGAGGGGGTTGGAGTGAGAGATATTTGTATAGGTAGGGTGGGAGGGAGTGAGACCTGAGAGAGAGAGACTACTACATTAGAGAAATAGAGTTATCTAGATAGGATGGGAGGGATAGAACTGAGAGAGGGAGAAGGGGTGAGAGGGATATTTTGAGGGAGTGTGAGAGAGGGGGTTGGAGTGAGAGAGTAGTCTAGGTAGGGTGGGAGGGAGTGAGACCTGAGAGAGAGAGAGATACTTGAGAGTGAGAGAGAGACTTATCTAGTTAGGGTGGGGGGGAGAGACCTAAGAGAGGGAGTGGGATGCACCTCAAAGAGAAATAGTTGAGAGAGAGAGAGAGTTGGAGAGAGAGAGAGGGGGGAGTGTGAGAGAGGGGGTTGGAGTGAGAGAGAGTAGTCTAGGTAGGGTAGGAGGGAGTGATACCTAAGAGAGAGAGAGACTTGAGAGGGAGAGAGATTTATATAGTTAGGGTGGGGGGAAAGACTTGAGATATGGAGAGGGGTTGGGAGGGATATTTTGAGGGACACTTGAGAGAGAGATGAGAGGGAGAGAGAAATATAAATGCCTAAGAGAGAGAGATGGAGAGAGAGAGGGATATGGAGAGAGAGAGAGAGATACCTGAGAGGGAGAGAGAGAGGGAGTGTGAGAGAGAGTAGTCTAGGTAGGGTAAGAGGAAGTGAGACCTGGGAGAGAGAGAGAGTTATCTAGTTAGGGTGGGGGTGAAAGAATTGAGAGAGGGAGAGGGGTTGGGAGGGATATTTTAAGGGAGACACCTAAGAGAGAGAGATAAAGATAAAGACTTGAGAGAGGGAGATGGAGTGCGAGAGAGAGAGAGAGATAAAGAACTGAGAGGGAGAGAGAGGGAGTGTGAGAGAGGGGGTTGGAGAGAAATATTTGTCTAGGTAGGGTGGGAGAGAGTGTGAGAGAGGAGGTTGGAGTGATAAAGAGTAGTCTAGGTAGGGTGGGAGGGAGTGAGATCTAAGAGAGAGAGACTTGAGAGGGAGAGACCTAAGAGAGGGAGAGGGCTTGGGAGGGATATTTTGAGGGGGAGACTTGAGAGAGAGGGAGTTTCAGACACCAAAGAGAGAGACTTGAGAGAGAGAGACTTGAGAGAGAGATACCTTAGAGAGAGAGATGAGAAGGAGAGAGAAAGATAAGGACCTGAGAGAGGGAGTTGGAATGAGAGAGAGAAAGACTTGAGAGGGAGAGGGAGGGAGTGTGAGAGAGGGGGTTGGATTGAAAGAGAGTTGTCTAGGTAGGGTGGGAGGGAGTGAAACCTAAGAGAGAGAGACCTCAGAGGGAGAGAGAGTTATCTAGTTAGGGTGGGGGCGAGAGACTTGAGAGAGGGAGAGGGGTTGGGAGGGATATTTAGAGGGAGATACTTGAGAGAGAGGGAATGGGAGGCATCTAAGAGAGAGAGGTATGAGAGAGAGAGAGAGATGGTTGGAGTGAGAGATATTTGTCTAGGTAGGGTGGGAGGGAGTGAGACCTTAGGGAGAGAGAGACTACTATTAGAGAAAGAGATTAATCTAGTTAGGATGGGAGAGAGAAAATTGAGAAAGAGAGGGGGTGGGAGGGATATTTTGAGGGAGATAATTGAGAGAGGGAGTGTGAGAGAGGGGGTTGGAGTGAGAGAGAGTATTCTAGGTAGGGTGGGATGGAGTGAGACCTGAGAGAGAGAGACTTGAGAGGGAGAGAGAGAGAGTTATCTAGTTAGGGTGGGGGGAGAGATTAGAGAGAGGGAGAGGGGTTGGGAGGGATATTTTGAAGGAGAGACCTGAGAGAGAGGGAGTGTGAGAGAGGGGGTTGGAGTGAGAGAGAGTTATCTAAGTAGGGTGGGAGGGAGTGAGACCTGAGAGAGAGATATATACTTGAGAGGGAGAGAGTTATCTAGTTAGGGTGGGGGGGAGAGACTTGAGAGAGGGAGAGAGAGAGGGAGACACCTGAGAGAGATACTTGAGATGGAGAGAGAGGGAGTGGTAGAGACCTAAGAGAGAAAAACTTGTGAGGGAGAGAGATTTATCTAGTTAGGGTGGGAGGGAGAGACTTGAGAGAGGGAGAGGGGATTGTGAGAGATCCAAGAGACAGAGGTGGGAGGCATAGAGTGAGGGAGAGAGAGTTATCTAGTTAGGGTGGGAGGGAGATACTTGAGAGAGGGAGAGGGGGTGTGAGAGATCCAAGAGATAGGGGGTGGAAGGGATAGAGAGAGGGAGTGGGAGGGATAGATGGAGGGAGAGACTTGAGAGAGAGAGGGTGGGAGGGATAGAGGGAGGAAGAGACCTGAGAGCCCAAGGAGTTATCCTATACATTAAACCCTCAACCCTATACCATAAACCCTAAGGATAGAAGACAAGGTAGAGAGTGTAGGAGAGACATAGAGAGGGTTGAGAGATCTAATGGGTACGTATTGGTTAAGAGGGAAGGAGGTAGAGAGGGAGTGAAAGGTAAGACCTCAACTATCCATCAATTATCATAAACTATGAACTCTAAGCATTATCAAAGTGGTGGAGAGAGACACAAAGAGAAAGAAAAGTTAGTTTTTTGTCAATGTAGCTCATTTGGCGAGCGCCAAATTTGGTGCTCTCCAAATGGGATGCGCCATTTAGAGAGCGCCAAATGGGATGTGCCATTCAGAGAGCGCCAAATTTGGCACTCACCAAATGAGCTGCTTATGGACATGATTTTCTCAAGAGGATAGCAAATTTACACATTTTTGGCCGTGCTAACCATCTCATTTGCACATCTTTCAATGCAAGTTTATTAAAAACCCATGATGACGTTAAGCTCTCTCTTAGCTATCTAAATATATAATTTTTTAATGTTTTGATTAGGTTAAGGTTTTCTTCCATAAATTCTCTTGTTATTGCCTTTGTTTTTTGTTAAAAACCAACATGTGCTAGTTTTAGGATAGATTTTTACTTGTTCATCGAATCTTGAAATAAATTATTATTTTTAAACTAGACTCCATTCTACACATGATGGAAAAAAAGAATCAATTTTCAATTACTTTTCAAAAAATTTAGGGGGGAGCATGCTCAAATTTTAGCTTTTCAAGATTTGTACTTCAAAAATTCATAAAATATTATATATTCATTAAAAAAATAGTTGAAATAACAAGGATAAACTACACGTTGCTAGCTAATTTCTCACTATTTTGATTTTTGAAATTAAAAAAAAAGTTAATGAAAAAGGGGGGGCCCTCAAGCACTATGCTATTTATTTTGATAAAAATAGGACTTGTTTTGTCCCCCCTTTTTGAAACCCTTAATTTTCATTATTCTCAAAAAATATTAGTAGCTTAGAAACTAGACTCAGAGCACTACAACTCTTGTTGTTGCCACTTCTTCAAATTTTGAGCATAACTATCTTCATTTTCTTGTGCACATCATATTTTGCTGATTTAAAATAAAAGTGGCATCTTAAGAGCCATTTTTGTGTCATAGCTTGGTGCACTTACCCATAAGCATACCAATGTAATAATGGTGAACAAGAATATGGCCTACCAAATAGAATCCACATCAATTTTTTTTCCAAAATTTGCACATATGTAACATCTCAATGAAGAAATACATAATTAGTGCACCAAGCTAAAATAATTGAAAAAAGATTCAACCCCACATTAGTATCATGCAAATAGAGATAATCAGGTATAACATGTGGATTTCCAAGACTCAAACACCAAAATCAATGCTAGAACTAATTTTCCAAACAAACCCAGATAGGAGTAACTATAGATCAATGAGAACCCTCTAAGCAACCATGCAAACCTGTAACTATCTTCATCCAGAACACCCTAAATATAGTCTCATCACATATCTAAAAACCACATATTTTAGTTAACATGTAAAACATGCAAAACCATCTTTTAAAATCTGAAATCCATATAACCATCCAGACATTCACATCAAACATGCCATCTGAATAATGTAATAAGCATAGATCTACAAACCCATAGGTGAAAAATAAGTGTAAACTACAACCCAATAGGAAAACCAAGTTGTCCAAGAGCTTATAGCATATGAAACACATAAGCTCCACAAATCATAAAGAGGTTAGTGGTTTATCTTCCAGTGCTTTCATATAACTAAGGACTAAAACCATGAACCCAACATAAGCACTCCATTCTATAGTCTAAATTGAAAGTGTTTCTCCATGTGATCAGGATGTCTCTACCCATCCAACATAAACACCTTCTCATTGCACATGACCACAAGGTAAAGGAACAAAAACCATCAAACAAGAGTATACACACATATTATCAAATAAGAGCTCCAAGTTACTGAAACAAAGAAAAATAGGTGGTGGGCTTACCAAAATAGGATTGATGAACCACAAAGGACCTATTTTCCTTTATTCATTCAAAATGTAGGCTATAATATGTAAATGAAGAACGATAATCAAATCTAACTGAAACATTAATCAAAAGTCAGATTTGAAAAGATAAACATATTGTGTACCTTTCACCTAAAGTCACCTTTTTAAGCTCACTAAGGACTCATTTTCCCTATGGCGAATGGGTCTTGGCTAGGGTTTTTGGAAATTGCTTTCTAGGTTCTCTTCTGCCAGGCTTGCACTCCCAGATTCTAGGTGTTCACTGTCGGACAATCGGAAATAAAACCCATAAAGGAGCTTCTATGATTTGACAACTTTTCTTGCAACTTTGACAACTTTCTTCAATTTTTCTCTTCAAAGGATCTTCAACCTAAAATCTGCAATCACACATCAAAGAGAGAAAAATGTTGCTTATTAAGTGAATGGGGGTGTGCCTTGGTCAAACCCCATTTTGGTAATTAAACCTTATAATGAAACAATGAAACATGAGTGGATGAAACAATGAAACCTTATTTGAAACCTTGGATAATAAATTTGCACACTAGCATGAAGTGGCCTAAATGAATGTATATCTTGATCATGAAACTTGATTAGAGATAATGCCTTTGAATTCTTGATAGATCTTGAACACTACATCACCATATTAGCTCAAACAACATGCATGATGTAATACATCTTTGACATGATGAAAGGAATCTTAATTGTTGCAATAATCTTCTATAAATTTTCCCTTGAATGCCTTGAAAATGCTCTTGAATGATCCTATAATGCTCTTGTAAAAATTTCTTGATTGCTTGAAAGTCTTAGGATGCTTGAATCAAAATTTCTAGGTGAAACATAGTGAAATAACCTTGTATTTATACATATCTTAAGATTAATTCCCGAAATTCAAATATCACAAGCCAACATTGAATTATAGATTTGAAATCATTAAAATATCACTAAAAACATATTTTAAAGGGGGGTCCTAGGTCTAAGGGAGGACCCATTCACCATAGGGTGGATGGGTCCTAGGCCACTTACCTAGGACATACATTGCTTAGTGTTAAACATTATGTAAAAATAGGGTCCTAGGCCTAAGTGAGGACCCATTCGCCCTATGGCAAATGGGTCCTAGGTCACTTACCTAGGACACACATCTTCCAAAGTTCAGTGTTGTGAAATGTAATTTATGAATGTTGGGTTTTATCCTTCATAATCTATATTTAATTAGGCTTGGAGTTGAATTAAAGGGGTCGATTAAGGAAAATTAACCTCAATCAATTAATAAAGCCCTAGATTAATGAGAAAGTGTAAAGGTACACCTTACAAAATTATAAATAAAGCACAATTAAGTCCATTTTATTTAAAAGGGCCCTAAACTTAATGTGAATATTAAAACATATTACAACACTAAATTAAGGCAACATTATGTTCATTTTAATACTGATTATTTCCAAAATAAGTGTGAAAAAGGGATACTTTTTCCTACACTACATTTTTCTCCCACTTTAGTGAGAGTATGACCCCATCTCAAACTCATAGTAAAGTAGACATTTAAGACACTTATGTATGCAACAATGACAAAGATACATAATCATAAAAAATATTTGGAACACCTTGCACAAATCTGACACATGATCCTCCCCTCATTTAAAAAACATAATTAAATTGTCCATGTAAATAATTATGCATTTACCAACTAATTCTTTGAAGGATTTGTCCATGACATGTTGGAAATTTTCCCTCACATTAATCAATACAAAAGGAATTTGTCTATATGCAAAGGTTCCCAATTTGTGGTAAAAACTATTTTCAATTAGTCTCATGTGCTACCATCACCTAATTATACACTAAATATCCATCTAGAAAAGACATCATTTGGGACCCATTGACAATCTACAATACCTCATCCAATGAAGGCAACAAATAATTATCTTTCTCTAAAGCATGATTAAGGCTTTGGAAATCTACACATAATCAAATTTAGTCATTCTTCTTCTTATCCCGAACTAAGTTAGCTACCCATTTTGAATGGCGCATTGGAAAGATAATCCTTGGGGTAAGTGCAAGAAGTTGGGTCCACGAAGAGGGGAAGTTTCGGCCAAAAAAAAAAATCTCGCAGAAAACGCGTATGCGTTATTGAAAAACATGTACGCATTATTAAAAAACGCGTATGCGTTATGCATTGGGTACCCGAGCCTAAAAAAATGTGTATGCGTTATAAAACGCGTACGCGTTTCTAAAAAGCATTTTTTTAAAAAAATAATCAAACAAATAAAGAGCGCATATGCGTTTTGTAACGCGTACGCGTTTTTAAAAACGCATACGCGTTATTAAAAACTTGAATCTCCAACCCACTTGCAGCCTTGGTTTTAGGCTCGGGAAAGGCTTGGCAATCCGAACCTTAGCCTTTGACCTACAACTAAAAACCTAAGGCAGATTGAAGAAGAACGTCCATCTTTGACAATATGGTTGATGGACTTTTTTTCTGAAACAATCTATAAAATTAAAACCCATTATAGAACACAATTTCTAGTTTCCAAATATATAATTTTTATTAATATTGGATTATATTTGATATTTTTAAATTAATTTCAAAGCAAACTAGTCCTTAAACATGAAATATCAGACTTTTTTGTTTTTTAATAACTTTTTTTTGGTGAAGTTTCTTGTAAAAAAAATTATATGACATCAATCTTTAGACAATTCTTTACAGAATGAAAAAAAAAAGTTTCAAAAAATGTTTAGTTTAGGTCAAATTATGTTGTCCGTACACGTTGATTTTTAAAAACAACAATTAAGGCCAATAAAAATTTAATAAAAAAAAAATATTCAACAAAAAATTACAAAAAAAATTCCTCATCAATCTTCATGTTGTTAGCTCTCTTTCCTCAAAAGGAATTAGCAAAATACTTTTATTTGGATCAAAAAGTGGTGTCCGTACACGTGCATGGTATGGTAAAAAAATAGGGACTTTTAAAAAGTGGTTTTTATAGATCCCTATCAAAATTTAATTTCTACAATTTGGGTATTTGAATAATTTACATATTTAGAAACTAGATTCAAAATTCAAACTTTCATATTACTGATTTTTTTAAAATTTCATTGTGTAAGTGCCTCAAATTTTCAGTCCAAGTGTGACAAATTATGAAAAACAACAAAAACACTTCCACTTTTTGAGCTTTTTGTGGACCCAACTTCTTGCATCAGCCCCTTGCTGACAACAATTCTTGAACCTCTTTGTAAATTACTGGCTATAATAGCACGTTTTCGTTGTCTAAACATTTTGACATCAAGCTTAAGAGGAATACTATGCATGATTATTGAAGTATCATAGGTCTTTATATCCTCATAACTCCATGCTATTACACCATGATATAAATGGAGAGCCTTAATTATACCTTCCTTCTCTGAAAGAGTACAAACCTTTATGATAAAGACATTCTTTGATTCTTTAGTTGTGCCCATGTTGTATCACATTTGTTCCCTATCGACTCTTCTTTAGAGTGTTGATCTTTATGTCTCAACTGATCAAAATAAAAAAAATTCTCTAGTTGAACCATCCCTCTAGGAATTATATTGGTCTTCAAATTGATTACTCCTTCAAGGTTTGGCTCAGCTTCCTCGAGTTCTACTTCATCTATAATTTGAGCTGTAAATATGTCTAAATTAGTAATAAAATCCAATATATTCTTGTCATCTTCAAATACTAAAAATTTATGATATTATCTGGCACAAAAGGAGTAGGTGTAAGCTCGACAATGAACTTCTTCAAACCAAACAAAGATAATGGTCGCAAAGTGTTGGTTGCTTGAGCCAGTGTATCAACATCATGATTTTTATACCTAAGAATCAACTAGATATTGAAAGGATCAAATATCTCTATCAAATCCCATATGTGGTGTCATTAATTTTCCAATATTTTGATGTGATAGGAATATTGCTTGCGTACTTGCTTTACAACCAATTCAGAATCTCCAAAAACCTACAATACTTTGGCTTTCTTATGAATCACCATCAAGAGTCCATGTACCAATTCTTCATATTCAATAATATTATTTCTACAGTAAAACTGTAATCTGTGGGCTACAAAGAAATATTTTCGATTAGGATTGATCAACTTGAAATTGGCTCCAATAACCTTTAGGCGCCAAATATGATTCAAGACTGGACACATAGTAGCAGACTATCCATACTTTAAGACTCAGGCAAAGAAGGATGCCTCTTGGTAGAAAGGGGCCTCTCCCAAACACTATACTGTCAAAACTTCCAAGAGGCACAAATCTTCCCCAAAATTCGAGGTAGGGAAAGAGAAAGAATCTCAAGCTAAGGGGCATTCTATTAAGGAAAATTTGGTCCAAAATCAGCCTCAACAATTAGATAGAGGTAGTTTAAATCCATCAAAAGTTGGTGATTCTCTATAAGAGGGTTAAGTGGAATTGCATAAAAAAAATAGAATTCTTCAATTAGAGTTAGAAATCCAAAGACCCAAAACATAACATGATAAAAAACCCACTTACCAATGAGATTGAATGCTTCTATGCCATGAAATCAACACACAAATGGTTAGAAAATCAAACTAAACAGATTGAAATCAAGCAAAAATGTAAACCGTACATCCCATTTGGAGAAGAAGCTTGTTGATGGATGTTGGATTGCGCAAAAGCTTAGCTCCTTATGCTTGAAAAGGCTCATTGATGACCTAGATGATAGATGAAAGATGAAATGATCACTCA
Organism: Sequoiadendron giganteum; assembly: GCA_007115665.2. Taxonomy (NCBI): domain Eukaryota; kingdom Viridiplantae; phylum Streptophyta; class Pinopsida; order Cupressales; family Cupressaceae; genus Sequoiadendron; species Sequoiadendron giganteum. Next base: position 36,572,991 of record CM021104.1, on the reverse strand, counting down.
ATTACTCTCAAAACTCAAAGAAACATGATCTCAATACTCAAATTATAGGTGATGAATATGGAGGAATGAGGGCAATTTTATAGATTTTCAATAATTTTATTAAGGGTTTAGATTGAATCTTGATGCCCACAAAGAAGGGTTAATATTGCACCTTAACACCCACAAAGGAGAGTGAATCAAGGAAGATGAGGGGATGAGATTAGTTACAACTCCAAATATCTCCTCATTTGTAGGAAATTGGTTGAGATATTTGAAGATGAAGGGTGGAGATTTGATCCCAAAAATAGAGGGTTAAAAATGCTTGAGACAAGAATTAGTCAAGATATTTTAAAAAAAGGAATATTCCTTGGGAATATGCTTTGTGGAGGGAAATTAAGATAGTTAAATAATTCAAAATTATTTATCTATGGAGGATGAGAATATGCTCTTTTAAAAAAAAAGAACATTCCATTGGATGGGATGAGGATTAAAGGTGGGGTAATTAAATAATTAAAATTATTTAATTATAGGAGATTAGAAGAATATTTAATTAATTTAATCGAATAATTAAAAAGTATTCAATTAGGATGATGGAGGAAATAATTAGTAATGGAATGATGAATTACTTAAATAATTAAAGTTGTATAATTAATAGAGGAAATTAGGGTTAAATGATGTTAAATGATGTTAAAAGGGGATTATTGATGCAAATGATGATAAATGATGAAAATGCACTAATGATAATGAAAATGAAAATGATGGAAAAATGCCATGTTAAGATGTGTGATACTTGTTAGGAATTTTTACATGTATACATTCTCAAATAGCTACCTTGGATCTAATAGCCAAATCACCTTAAAAAAATTCACTGAGTGGTAAGAGGTCACCCATCTCAGGCAATGAGATTATTACATAGGCTATATCTCAATCTAATGGCCCCATAAAATTGCAAAATGTTGATGGTGGGGAGAATGAGTGGCAAGAAGTGTAGAAAAAGAAAAAAGAAAATCCTCAAAATTGAGGAAGGTTGTAACAAAATGCAATTGTGATCTCACACCAAATCTGGTGTAAATATTGCAACCTAAATTGATAAATTATAGGTGGTAAAAGTAGATGGATAAAAAGTCACTAGGCTTTGGTATTTTTCTTAGTGATGATATGTAATGGATAGGAGTCCAATTTCTTGTAATCTTTATTTTCTAATCAATATAAGCAACCCTCAACTATAGCTTACCAATTAAAATAATAATAATTAATTCATTTAATTAATTATTAAATCTCATGCATTTCCACCTCATTCTTGATTGGGACTTACTCTCAGTCTACTAACTAATCAATTTCATTTCAATCCACTTCAGTCCCACTTAGTCTAAATTAACAAATTAATCAATTCTCTCAACTGAATAATGTAATTATTTAACTGAATCATGCAAATAGTTAACTAATCAATCAACTCCTCCCATCAATTCTCCACCATCGATCTCTTTAGTGCTTCCTCGAATCTAGACTATTCATCAAACTTGGAATTTTCTATAAAATCAACCTTCATTCTTATTTGAAGGTGAACTATGATCTTCGATATTTTTCTATCATATCTATCTTGAGCTTTTTGTAATTGTGCACACATAGTATCTGAGAGCAACAAAGGCTTACAAAGCAAAATGAAGAACAATGGAGATGATTCAACGTTGACATAGGAAGAAAGGTATTGCTTTGATTTATTGATTTCTTATGTTACATTATGCTTCTTTGATAGATTAGACTTGGATTGCTTGAATCTATATAGTTTGTGGTTGTTAATGATTCATGCTTTATTTATCTTAATTTTTGTCATACAATAACATCAAATTAGAAAAATTTAAGCTTCCTAACATTACACATGGATTATAATTACATCGCATAAGGTAATATTTAAAATATTTTTCCCTTGTACTCACCATATATGGATTTAAAGTCACAAAAATTAGTAGTTGTTCACTACATCAATCTGATAGATACCTCAGCGAGCATCCTTAAGTATCCTTTAATTTTTTATTATGTCAAAAGACACAATCAATATTAGGAATTGGATCTATATTTCTATCTTCCCCTTTCTTCCTACAGTGGGGTAACTAGTTGGCCCTATAGCTAGTTTCATATTTATTATACTCAATAGACAATACTTACAACTTGGTAATCTTTGGTGATAGGGTTTGGATAAAAATTGCTTTTAAAAGTTCCTTGTTAATAGTGAATAACATATCCCATGGGCATGCATCATTGCAGATTTTTAAGGTTATACATTTTACTTAACCAATTCTACATCCATGAAACACTTTGGCACAACCATTTCCCAAGTCCCACCTCCATGCATTACAAAGAGGGGTCTTGTCAAATTTATTCCTAAAGAAAAATATAAACAAATCTCACCCAATTTTGAATGTGAGAGCATCCTCAATCCTTAGTCAAGACACCTTTATTAGTGTCCTTTGTGAATTTATTTGTTTTTTTTTAAGAGTTACTCAATTGGGTCTTAAGTGAAGCTATATTTAGATGATTTGGATTCCACTACAAGAGGCTATGAAGATTTATTATGTAAGGTTTTATGTCTTTGAAACAAACCTTAGGGACAATGATTTAGAAAATCATCTAAAGTTGAAATAATTTAAAAGTATACATGTCAAAACATATACATCCATGAAAATAGATTAAGAAACCCTGAGCGACTTACAATATTTTTAATAGATATTATATGTGATGGATAAAACATAAGGAAATGGATAATTGACTTAGTCAAACTACAAGAAAATTAAAATAGAAACAAGATATTACATCTATTGCAAATATGTTACCTAAGTTTGTCATTGATGTCAACACTTAGTTTATGCTATCATTGATACTTACATGTGTATGTTGATGGTATACTATTATGATGTGCTAACAGTGATGTTGATGTTCATGGTTGGATGTCATGCCTTGTTTGATATCAATTAAAGTAGTATGGAGTATGTTTGTTTCTAGCAGAGATGATATCATGATGATATATATTAATATGAGGATTATAAGTATTAATATGAGGATTAGAAGTAATGTTGATGTTGGGGATATGTTGTTGATGGTATTTAGTATGTTGTATGCTCTCTCTTGTTGTTCCTAAGGAAGTATGTGGTTCTACAAGGAATTTATGGTCTCTAGATGTTGGTGAAGGTTCCAGTTGCAGGAATTTTCTTTGAAGATTGATTGGGAGAATGCTCCTCATTCCTCCTCTTTTAAAGATATGGCCTTGTGAATAGGGATTCACTTTTTATGTTTTATGGATGTTGCACTCTTATCTTTTTAGGTCACCAATGTTGCTGAGGAGGTCTCTGGTAATTGCAGTGGGTTGGCAGTTTGGTTTCTTGTCAGGATTGGTCCAAAAAATGCTCTACATTTCTATGCATTGTTGTTTATATTCTTATGGATTGACAGATGTGATGTTAGTGTTTGTGCAATATCTCAACTTAGTTTTCATGTGATAAAGTTTACCACACGTTGGTTTGTAAATGTTCTATCTCATGAATGTGTCTTCTAGGATTTCAGGATGAAGTGTTTTGTTTTTGTTTGGTTTGTGCTAGCTATTTTTGGTATGGTCGTGAGAAAGAAGTATGAAAGTATTGCTAGATTTTCAATGAATGTATCTCTATGGTCCACACATCAATGGTTGATATATTTGATGTTGCATATTGGTTGAGTTGGTTTTTGGGTGATTTGTGGATGTCTAGCTGATAGGGCTTTTTCTCTTGCTTGCAATATGTGCTTGGGAGTTTATGCCAACATTTGAGGTTGTTTTAAGATGATTTTGGGTCTTTCCCTATTATGTTGAGAACCGTATTGAGTAAATTCAATTGGAATATGTGTTTTTGGGTCGATTGGTAATGTGCTACACGTTTCTTCTACACATTTTCTATTGCCAACTTGGGATGTTATGCACCAATGTGTTTGATGTTTTGGATCACATTGGAAAATGTAATAAGTTGTTTTTGGTCCTCTCTATTTCTAGGATAGGATCGATTTCATCATAATTATGTTTTTTAGGCCAACTTGTTGGGGTCATTGCTTGTCTCTTGTTCTACCTGACCTAATTTGATTTTTTCCTTACTTGCAGAGGATATAAATGAAAGAACAAATAAGTTGCAAGTTACGAGAGTATGGAATAATGCAGTAAGTAATGTGAGATATGGAAGATACAAATCAAATTCACTTTAACGCCTTAGTCAATAGAGTGTATTGTTGACATATGTTGTAAATCAAAATCTTGATGTATCCTAATCAAAGATAGTGAGTCTCCTCAATAGGTCCTTGTATCTTTCCCTGAGGTTGTAATCCTCAGCTTGCAAGTCCTTATATATTTCCCTTAGGTTGTGTGCCTTAGCCTGTAAGTCCTTTAGGGTGTAGCGAGCCTTACAATAAATTGTAATATTATTTATATATTGTGATATTTCTCACTATGGTTTTTCCCTTCTTGGGTTTTCCACATATATCTAGAATTGTCTTGTGAATGTGTGTTCATTGCTTTATCTTTCATTGTTACTGATCTTGTTAGAAGACTAAATTTACATTGTGTTGAAGGGTTTAAGTTTTGAAGATACTAATTCATCCCCTCATCTTAGTATTCGAGTGTGTTCAACAATTGGTATCAGAGCCAAGTTCCTTAAAAGGAGCTTAACTGCTTGAGGAAGGTCCAGGATGGCACAAGATGGATCTTACAAAGCACCTAGTTTTTATGGAACAAATTACACCTTTTGGAGAGTAAGAATGGAAGGCTATCTATCCTATCTAGGGTTTGGTGTTTGGAAATTTTTCAAGGATGGTTACACTACTCTTGTTGCTTCTCCAACAGATCCAGCTGAGATTAAGTTGTATGAGAACAGTTCCAAGGCAAGGAATGCTATGATGAATGGGTTAGTTGACTCAAAACTTCTGAAGGTGATGAATTTTAGTTCAACTAAGGATGTATGGGAAAAACTTAGCAACATTTATGAAGGAGATAACAAAGTGAAGCAAGTCAAGATGCAAAAATTCAAGAGAAAATTTTAGACTTTGAGGATGGAAAAGGATGAAGATATTGCTAGTTATATGCTCTGGGTGGATGAAGTAGTTAATGACATCAAAGGTATTGGTGGAGAAGTGAAATAATATGAGATTGTGAAGAATTTTCTGAGATCTCTCCCTAAATCTTATAGTCATAAGGTATCTACTATTGAGGACTTCAAGGACTTGAATAAATTTTCAAAAGATCAATTGTTTGGTGCTCTAAGAGCCTTTGAAATGAGAGAGTTTGACAAATATGATCAAAGAAGGTTTTGAGATCTCTCATTGGTTATTGTGCAGCCTCCCCTTCCCATCTTGTTTCTCTATTTAGATTATTCTTAGTCTACAACTAACCACTTTTCTCCTTGAGATTTTTCATCCTGATGATGGATCATGGAGTGTGATCTAAAACACTGATGCAAAAACTCTCACACAATCTAATCCAAAAACAGGTGCAACATTAAACGATATGGATTTTGGAAACTTGATATCATTAAATGAAAAATATAAATGATGCAAAAAAATCTCACACAATCTAATCCAAAAATAGGTGCAACATTAAACAATATGGTTTGTGGAAACTTGATATCATTAATTAATGGAAGCAACAATCAAAATTAGTAACAAGGAAAAATATGAAACATCTGATCAAGATGTTGATTTTGATGAGGTAAAGCAAACTTTGTAAGAAGATTGAAGTAGGGAACCAACAAATATAAAGGTAAGTTACCTTTCAAGTGCTTCGATTATGGGATAATTGGTCACTTTGCCTCTAAATTTCCTTTTAAAGAATTAGAGGATAACAACAAAAGAGAGAAGTTCAAAAAAAGTCTTTATTCCAAGGAGAGCAGTTGTTCTTTAGAAGATGAGGATCATGATGATTCAAATGATGAAACCGTCTTCATGGCCTTGAAATTTGGTGACAAAAAGAGTGATATTGAAAATGTAAGAAGTCTAGTACCTTATAGGCTGACAAAAAGAATGAAAAATCAATGGCTATGTTGAATTACTTTCATGCAAAAGGAGAAGAAAATGCTTGGGTAATTGATAGTGGTTGGTCTAATCACATGACCAGTGACAAGGGGAAGTTCATTAGCTTGAAGAAGTGGAAAGGTGGAGCTTCCAAGTTTGGTGGTGATGAGTCGACACAAATTTGTGGAAAGGGTGCTATAACCATTGAGGGAAAGCACAATACTGAGGATTTCCTCTATTTCAAAGGGCTAAAACACAATCTCCTCAGTGTCAGTCAAATGTGTAGTAAAGGATAAAACCGTGCATTTCATCCCAAAGGTTGTGAGATTAGGAAGGTATGGTCTAAAATATTAGTTGCAAAAGGTGCTAGGAAAAATTTAAATGTGTATCATCTAATGGAGGCAAATGGAAGAACCTATTTATTGGCTTAGTCCGATGAGTGTGGGTTGTGGCACAAGTGGATGGGACACATCTAATTTGATGATATGGTGAATATCAGCTCTACTCATGTCGTGAGAGATATGCCTAAGATAACCAAGCCTACAAACACATTATGCAAGGAGTGTCAAATGGGAAAGTAGACAAGAACAAGTTTCAAGAGCAAGGAGTGTTCTTCTACAATGCCATTAGAGATGATTCACACTGACCTATGTGAACCTATAAGAACAAAGAGTCAACAAGGTGAAAGGTATTTCATGTTGCTTATTGATGATTACTCTAGAATGACTTGGGTTACATTTTTAAGAGAAAAATAGAAGCTTTTGATAAGTTCAAGATTTTCAATGAAAATTTTGAGAATGAAATGAAGGCTAAGATCAAATGCTTAAGGTTTGATAGGGGAGATGAATTTACTTCAAATGAATTTGAAATTTTTTGTGAAGATCATAGTATTAGGAGACATTTGTCTACTCCTAGGACCCCTCAACAGAATGTGGTAATGTAGAGGAAGAATGGGACTGTGCAAGAGATGGCTAGGGAAATGTTGAAGTATGCAGATCTTCTTGATATGTATTGGAAGGAAACAGTTCATGCTACTGTCTACTTTCTTAATAGAGTACAATTAAGGGCTAATAGCACTAAGACCCCTTATGAGCTATGGTATGGAATACCCCCAACTATCAAATACTTCTAGATCTTTGGTAGAAAATTCTACATCAAGTGAGATGAATAAGACCTTGGAAAGTTTGAATCAAGGTGTAATGAAGGGATCTTCCTTAGTCACTTAACTAGAAGCAAGGCCTATAGATGCCAGAACAAGAGATTGGGAAAGATGATTGAAATCACAAATATTAAGGTAGATGAAGATTTGTGTCAAATCTCACAAGAAACAAATTTTTATGGATCTGATATACCTCTTTGCATTGAAGATGAAGAATAAAATAAAGAAGAAAAGGCCCCTAAGACTCCAAAAAAGTATGTTCAAAAGAACCATTCAGTAGATCAGATCATTGGAGATAAGAATGAATTTGTGTAGACTAGGAGATAGCTTTCAAAAGCAAGTGAACAAGTGAATTTTTGCTTACTATCAAGGGTAGATCCCAAGAACTTTGTTGATGCTAGCAAAGATGAAGGATAGATGAAGGAAATGGAAGAAGAATTGAATCAGATAGAAAAGAATCAGACATGGGAATTGGTTCCCATACCAGCTGATAATAATATTATAGGAACAAAGTGGGTGTGTCAAAAAAAGTTGAATGAAGATGGTAAAGTTATGAGGAACAAAGAAATGTTGGTATGTAAGGGTTATTCCCAAGTTGAAGGTATTGATTTTGAGGAGAATTTTTCTTTGATAGCCAGAATAAAGGCAATTAGGATGTTTCTTTCCTTTGTTTCTCACAATAATTTCAAGGTCTATCAGATGGATGCCAAGTCAGCCTTCTTGAATGGTGATTTAGATGAAGAGGTCTACAATGAGCAAGCAGATGGTTTCCATCTATCAAAAGATCCAAACATGTGAAAACTCAAGAAAGATTTGTATGGACTTAAAAAATCTCCTAGATTTTGGTATGCTTAGTTGGATAAGTAATTAATTCAACAAGGTTTCAAGAAAGGGACCATAGATAGTAATCTTTACATTAAGATAGTGTATATGTTGATATCATCTTTCGTGGAGATGATAATATGTGTAAGAGATTTACAAAAGAGATGCAGAAAGAGTTTGAGATGTCTATGATTGCTGAGTTGTCTTTCTTCCTTAGGCTACAATTTTTTCAACTAGATTATGGTATCTTTATTTCTTAGGCTAAGTATGTTAAAGAGATGTTGATTTTTTTTGGCATGGAGGATTCTAAACCAGTAAGTGCTCCTATGGTTACCAGGTGTCACTTGAGCAAGGTTGATGAGTCACCTGAGGTTTATCAGACTCTTTATAGGTTTATGATTGGAGGTTTACTATACTTGACTGCTTCTAGACCTGAAGTTATGCATGTAGTATGTTTGGTTTCTAGATATCAAGCTAATCCTAAGAAAACTCATGAGAAGGTAGTTAAAAGAATATTCAGATACTTGAAGGGAACTCCAGATTATGGTTTGTGGTATAAGAAGGATGATAAATTTTTTGTGTGGTTATACTGATGCTAATTGGGAAAGATGTGTGGATGACCAGAGAAGCACCAATGGAAGTGATTTTTTTTAAGGAGAGAGATTAGTCTCTTGGTTTAGTAAGAAGTGGGACTCATTGTCCTTATCCATAGTAAAAGCCGAGTATATTGTTGCAGCATCTTGTTGCACCTAGGTGATTTGGGTGAAGCATAATTTGAAGGATATAAAGGTGGTGTATGATGAAACCATTCCCATATTATGTGATAACACTAGTGCAATAAAAATTTCTAAGAATATGGTGATACATTAAAGGACCAAACATATTTCTATCAAGTATCACTTTCTAAGAGATAAGGCTGCAAAGCAAGAAGTCAGATTGGAGTATGTTCCTACTAAGGATCGGATTGTAGACATCTTCACTAAGGCACTTTCAAAAGATACTTTTGAGTATCTCTAACAAAATTTAGGACTTATTTACCCTCCTTACTATAACTAGATGCATAGATAGTGCATCTATCTAGGGGGAGAATTCATGTCATACCCTTTTCTTCTAGATTGATGTGAGCCATCTCTTAGGGGGAGTAGGTAGTTGGTTGGTTGTTGCTAATAGGGGGAGAATGTATAATAATTTAAAGGAGAAGTATAGTTGTTGAGAATGTGATGATGATTTAAAATGAAAACCTTTTCCCTTTGTCCTTGATGTCAAAGGGGGAGAATGATTAGGTGTATGTTGCCATCAATGCCAAAGGGGGAGATTGTTGCACATATGTTACCTAAATTTTTCATTGATGTCAACACTTAGTTTGGGTTGTCATTGATACTTACATTTGTATGTTGATGGTATACTATGATGATGTACTAATAGTGATTTTATTGATGTTCATGGTTGGATGCCATTCCTTGTTTGATGTTAATTAAAGTAGTATGGAGTATGTTTATTGTCAGAAAATATGATATCATGATGATATATATTGTAGAAAATTGGGGTTCTCTACTCACAAGTCTCTTTATTCTTAAGAGAACCTCAGGGAACGCACTGCCCTAAACTACCTCAAGAAACAAAGTGAGAGTTCTAGAATTAGGAGTAGATCACAAAGGTTTTTTGAATAGAATTATGGGCTCTTGACCAAAGGATAGTAGTGTAGAATAGTGATGTCAGTGTGGTGCACTAGAGTCCCAAAGGCGCATGGCATCTCGTACGGACCAAAGATTGATTTTATCATAGAAAACAACTAAATGACTACTAACAATCAGATTGCTAAGAACTCTTAATAATGAAGGAGAATAACAGAGTATAATAGAATTGAAATAAAGTAAGATAAACTAAGTAATATATAGATTAAATGATGATAAAATGAAAGAAGAGGAATAAATAACTCACAACCAACCAAGAAAAGAAGCCTCCAACAAGTAGATATCTTCAACACCTACACACATAAGATCGAGGGAAAAAATGGTGGGGTTTTTTAGGGGCTTGTTGTAGTCAAACCCCTGTTTCGGTGTTCCAACCTCTACAAATAGCCAGATAGATAGAGAAAGTGAAAAAAGTAAGAAAATGCAAAGTGATAAAAGCAATCCCCATTGAAGGAGGAGAACTCATATCATAAGATAGATAGATAGATGAAATAGTAAAATGCTTAGAGATGGGATGTGAGAAATCCCAAGATGCTCAAAGATACAAGGCATAAGATAGATATCACCTGCAAGGCTTAAGGAAGCCAAGGAGAGAGATAGAGTTGCGAGAGCCTAGAGAGTTGCAAAGAGTGTTGTAAGAATGTGAGTGTGTTATTAGACCAGGTTGTAGAGAGTTGAGCAAGCAAGAGATCAAGAGATCAAGAGTATCTTCAAGGGAGAAAGACCAAGAAGAAGGCCAAATAGATTGAAAAGATAGATTTTAAGGAGAGAATAGGAGGGAAAAGAAGCTTCTCAATCCATTATAAGGCATCTTGGGTCGTTACCACCGATAAAATTAGCCGACAAGTGGAAAGAAACTTTGAAATGGCCGTTTGAACATCAAAATATTGTAGGATGCCAGCACGGTGCATGAACGTCCACACAACATGCTAGTGTCCAGACACATCACACTACAAAATGACAAGAACATAAAATCACAAAGTTTGATGCAAATTTGATGCATGAAGCTACTAAAAAGGGGTCCTGAGCATATTGAGAGGGGAAAAGGTTGAGGCAAGGGCTAAAATAAACTTACACAAATACTAAGGGAGTGGACACTAAAGCAGATACAAGAATGTATGTGAAATTGTAAGGGGTGACATTTTACGATATTATATTTTTCCCCCACTTTAGTTGGCATATGAATCTACACTAATATGCATGCTGAAGTAGATCTACTAAACATAAATAACATCATGATGCCAAAAGGATATTATAGAGGAAACATACAACTCTTCACACCAAGGAAGCATGCCCCCAAGCTCAAGACCTACAAAATAAATATATTAGACAAGAAAGACTTGCGCAAGAAAAAAATTTTAGAACATTAAAAACCATTACATAACGAGTTTAGAATATATAAAAAAAACATACACACAAGCACACAACAAACTAACAAGATTTGAGTCAACAAAGTGAAAGAGACCTCGATGTAGAAGGTTGTCTCAGTACTATGCATTTTCCCAAAATTAAGAAATAAAAAATAGAATAATTCTTAAATGGAGAGAAGAATGTAAGGATCGACTGCTTCAAGAGAAGAATGCACCCAAAATTCAGGGAAGCAACCAATGTCAAAGAGAGAAAGAGCATATAATCAGGATGAAGAAGATGCAAATCTTTGATCTAGTATATACAATTTGAGAAGAGAAGAGAGAAGGGAATTTAAAAGAGAGAGGGAGGAGCTAGAAAGGAATGAAAATTCCTAGAGAGATGGCTCCAGAGGCACTCAACCCTACAAAGATTTAAAAAAATGCATTGCAGGCCCTCAAACCTATGAAAGGTGAACAAAATTTTTGTAGGCCCTCGAACCTACAAAAGGTGAATAAAATCCCCATAGGCCCTCAGACCTAAGAAAGGTGAAAAAAAGATCCACAAGTCCTCAGACCTATAGAGTTGAACAAAGATATACCATAAGATGAAAGCACTTTACAGGTCCTCAGACTTGCAAAGGAGGCGCCCCAAGTGCTCAATCCTGAGGGAAGCCCGATGTGAGAGGATTCAAAGAGTCTGATAGGCCCTTATAGGTGCTTAGTCCAACAAGGCAAGCTTGATGCAAAGAAGCTTTATAGGTTCTTGGTCCTACAAAGCAAGATTGATTAGATACACATCTGGCTGCTGCAAGATACATTATAGGATAGTCACAGAGAAGATAGGTCTAATCAGGTTTCCCCCATGGTAGACGACAAGATATAAGATAGGTCTAGTTAGGCTACCCCCAAGCTATATGTCAATTATTTCATTCAAAGGGGGTCCCTTGGGAACCCTTTAAGACAACAAGGGCACCACTCATGGGGATGCTCCAATTGAAAGATACAAAGAAGAGAGGGGGTCCTTAAGGAGGATGCACATCCCCAAAACAAGTTATCACTACCCCCTTCCATACAATGGAGGAGAATCATGCAAGATAGAGAGGTGTAAGAACCTCATGAGAATATACTTAGAATGGACAAGATAGAGGTAAACCTCAATATCACTTGTCATGCAAAGAAGAGACAGGTGCATCGACAAACAAGAGAGTGATGACCGTAGAATCATGAAGTTGTTGTATTTTATCCTTCAAGGCTTTACATTCACTAGTAGAATGGCCAAGCACTCAATAGTATGCACATAAAGAATGTTTTTCTTTATAATTCTTATGAAATTCATTATGTATAAGAGGAAGAAGAGTAATCAAATGGGCTTTGAGAAGCCTTCATAAGATATGCTCTTGCTCAAACAAAGAATGAGGAGCAGAAATCAACCCTTTCTCTTGTGGAGAAAAGTTTGACTAATCACAATAAGAAGACACAAAGACATCAGATAATGGCATATGAATCAATCCGAGAGAACGAGGTTGAGCGAAAATCATGTCACCATTCAACTATGGTTTTCATTTAGATTGTTCATTCAAGAAACCAAGCCCCAAATTACATTTATGAGGTACAAATTCTATAGGGACCTAAATGCCTTGTTCATTATTCCCACAACCTTTACAACCATAACCATATTTAGAGACAAGTTTAAAGCCAAGACCATAACTTGTTTATAGATCTTGAGGAGGAGGATCTTCATAGAGAGCATTATTCCAACAATGGGGATCACACTCTTCTACGAGATCATCTTCCTCAAAAGGAGGATGATAAACATTAAGAACATTATAATTTACTTTCACATTATCATGTGATGCAAAAGAATGATCATCTTTGATAGCGGGTTTGGATGATTTTATCGAAAAGACTAAGTGGATCGGTTTGACTTTATATTCTCCAATGAAGGATTCTATAAAGTCTAAGGAACCCCAATCATCACCGAGACATGCATTCTCTTGAGAAGGAGTAGAATTAGGATTTATTGCTTCAAAAGGATCTTCTTTAGGTACATCTTCCTCAAGGGTATCCTTTGTAACAGGCATTGCTGGAGTAGACATCAACATATCAGAAGACACTAAAGGGATAAGAGTAGGCACAATTGAAACCTGACCAACAACTGCCATCTCACATAAGTGTATAGCATCAGGGTCATCCCTAACTGTGACTAACTGATTGTTACAATTGAACTTAATATATTTATGCAAGGTAGACAGGACTACACTCATAGCATGAATCCACGGTCTACCAAGAAGAAGATTATATGGTAACTTTTTTGACATAACATATACAAGGGTGGGTACAGTTTTGGGTCCCAACCTTAAAGGCAAGACTATCATGCCTAAGGGTTACCAACCAACATTATCGAACCCACGAATAACAATAGAAGAATCTACAAAACAAGATGAGTCAATTTTAATTTTAAGCAATAGATCAATACTACATACATTCAACACCAAATCAACGTCAATGAGAGTACATCTAATGCCAATATTATTAATTTTAACTATGATCATTAGAGGTTCTACTTGCTTCTGTACTTCCAAAGGAGAGAGTTCTTGTGGATAGAACATAATATTTGATGAATCCACACGAATATGAGCTATCAACACATTAAAATTCATTGGCCTAGTAAAAGAAGGCAAGAGGATCTTTTGCAAGGCTTCCTGAAGCATACCTTGATAGATTGGTGCAAATTAAAGCAATTCCCATAGTGAGATCTTAGCCAGAGTAACACAAAGTTGCTCGATAAGATCATAATCACTAGGTGCTTTAGTCATGGATTTAGGTGCTTGAGGAAGGCTAGGTTGGGAAGGTGGTAAAGAAATAGGTTGATTAAATTTTTGTTTGTTCCTTCTAGTATTATTAGCATGGTCCACCGCTGTATAAGAGGGAGCCTTAGAAAGATTTGGAGAATCACTATTAAATGAAACACCACTAATAGAACAAATCCTTTTAGGAGAAGGACTAGCCAGATTCAGGTAAATAATAGGTCTCTTAGGCCTTTGAGGGGTGGAATAGACATAGATTATATTTAAGGATTCCTTACAACTTATAGAGGAATCATTTGAAAAAATATTCTCAACATCCATCCTTTAAGGATCCAATGTTAGAGGAGATTCAACATTCACTAATGCATCATCTCTAGAAGAGAGTGCATTGGAATAAAGAGAAGGTAGAGTAATATTAAGAAAAGTATCAACGATTTCATCTTCTTGCAACAAAATTTCCTCTGAAGCAAGAGGAATTTCATGAGAAGGATCAAAGATACCGAGTGACATGGGTAAAGCCAAGTCACCATCACATGTATGGAATGGAGCTTCATTAACACTTTGAATAAAATCAGAAACCGAATTGATAAAAGAGGATATTAAATTCATTTTGAAAGTAATAAGTTAATATAATAAAAAATGCCTAAACAAGTCAGACGAAGGCTGACACATCACTCTAATAGTATGAAATGGGGTTTGGGGCATCACCCCAAAATTTTTTTTGGGGAAGGTGTATTCATGTTGGGTTCACAAAAATGTAGAGAAGCGGGATTCACTATAGTGGAACTTGTTAGAACCCAAAAATTCCATAAAAAATCCTAAGTTTTTCTCAATTTTAATCCATCATTTTCATGTCTTTTCATAAAAAAATCATTCATTTCCTTTTAAAATATGTTTATAACCTTTACCGTTGCCTTTATATTTCATTTTTATATCATTTACCACTTTACCGCGGCCTCCCATAATGGGCTCGTGGTATAGTGGTGGCGGCTAAGGAGCAGGCACTATGTGTTTATCGCCACACCGCGCGCGGTTAATTCATTGACTGCGGTATCACAGTGGCGGTGAGATAACTGGAAAGGGTGGTGGCGAGCTATCAGAGATGGTAGTCAAGATCTTACTGCAGTACCGCGGACAGTCTCCGAGTAGACCGCGGTGACCGCGGTAATAGTTAGCGAAGGGGCAAAGCAGTGGTTAGTGGTGGCGAACATAGTAGGTAGTGGTTACCGCTATACCATGCATGGTCTAAACATAGACTGCGATGGTCGCGGTAGACGGTGGGTTACCAGCAAGGATGACGGTTAGCGGTTACCACGGTACCTTAGCCGCTAAAATAGAGATCACAGTGATTGCGGTAACGGCGGAGGTAACCATGGCGGTAAGGCGGTAGGAGAAATGAACGGGACGAAGTAGTCAACGGTCAAACACCGCCATACCGCGGGAGAAAAGTCAAAGCCTACGGTAACGCGGTAAATCATTAAAAGCCACAGAAAATAAAAGTATAAAGACCGTTCATGATATAAAGTGATAATGAAGATTGGTCAAGTGTTAAATGAAAAATAAAAGCTCACCTATAGTTTAGATATTTAATTTACTGAAAGGAATTTTATTTAAATATTTTTTTATCTTTGTCAAGGAATTCAAATGGTTGTAACTGAAAATGAAAGGTCGTGACTGTTGAGTTGTGCTGTATAAATGTTTGAAAAAAATTGGTCACGGGGGGATTGGGGGGAACTGGGGAGTGAAAAATGATGTAATAGACTTTCTGGAAACAAGATCAATGGAGATGATTTTTGACAAAAATTCCTTTCTGGTTTTCGTTGTGATGGTATTACAATTGTAAATTTCTGATTAGTTCTCTCCAATTTGGAGTCTTTCGATCATTTGAATTCAAATGTCAAGTATATTTTAAATTCTTCAAGTGTGCATTTCTTCACTTTGTATGATTTCATTTATTGGTGTCTGCAAGTCAAGAGTTAAAATTTCCTTTAAATAAATCATAGTGTTTGTGAGATTTCTTTTGGATAGTTGAAGGAGAGCTGAGTAAGAAAATATTTCAACACTATTTATGCCAGTCATGAATTGATGAAGTCATATGCCAGTCATTGAAACTTCATCCCATAGAGTGTTTAACAACTTAAGTTAAGTCAAGGAGGAATATCTATAAGTGATTTATAACATTTTCGACTCCATTGCCCAGTAGAAAGAAGGCACTGATCTGCCACATCCCAGAGCAAAGGATTTATTATAAACAAATCATTCAAAACCTTTATTTGTGTAGTAGAGATAATTGTAGTTTTCTTTTGTCTATCCATTCTTGATTGCTATTGTGGGTAGACTTCCTAGTAGGAAGTACATTCCAAATCTACAGTATTTCATATAGGTTCACCCACCTAGCTCTAGCAGAACCTAAAGAGTAGAAGGTTTGATTATATAATTGGCCTTGTATGTTGTCCAAGAATGTTGTAAGAGTCTGGCATACTCTTGAGGCTAAAACTTGCATTTTTGAGTACCAACAGAACCCCTAAAAATATTTGCGCTCCACTGATACATTTTACAAAACATGGTTGTTTTCCTAGTTTGGAATGATTTTTAGGGCTTAGGGTTTTGGTAATTTTCATGGTTTAGGGTTTTTGTGTCTCTTAAACCCTTTCTAAAAATCCTAAGTATAAATCCCTTTGCAAATGTTCTATTTCGTTGTTGACCTCCTGTCACCAATTCCCAGTTACTTAAGTCATGACTTATTCCATTGACCTCATTCATTTACTATCCCCTTGAACCTAATGGCCCTATTGTTACCCTTTGATTTATTATAAATATCACTTTATGTCATGCGGGTCATAAATCTTTTAATATTTTCTAAGTGGTCCTGAGTCAGGGTTTTAATATTTCAGTCGTCGGTTAATGTTTTGGTCTTAGGTCTTATGTACCCTTTGCTTGTTAACCTAGTAGGCCCCTTTTAAGTGCTAACAATTATGCATGTGCAAATATCATCATTTTATGCATGTCGTTAGATACGTGCGATCAAATCTTGATCGTTCCTCGCGCCCCCGTCGGGTTTTATTTCCCATTAAAATATTCAGGCGAGCGTCATGTGTCCCACACAAAGGTGGGCCCTAATGTCTTTGAAAGTCATCAAGCAACAAGATCTAATGGATCAACAGTGGCTATGAAGCAACGTGGCTACATCTAGATCATCCCCCGCACCCCCGCTCAATTTTAATATTCATTAAAATAAGCTCATAGGCTAGCGAGTATATGGCATGTGTCCCCTTGTCAGCAAGGTTGATCAAACTTCAAAGGCAGCAAACACTCCATTTAACGAGATCGACAGTTGAGATAGGGTGACGTGGGTCAATCTTGACCATTACTTGCTAGCCTATGGGGGACCCACCTTCATCTCCTATCCCTCAACGAGGAAGTGGGGAGACACCATGTGGAATGATTAGAGTCATCAAAGGAACTATATAAAGGTGGTAAATATTATGGAAATATTTTTGCATATGGATATGAGCATTAAAGCCTGCACTACTAAAGGAACTTTTTAAGCATGTGGTTAAAGACAAGCAAGATCTTATAATATGGGTCATCCATAAGATCTGAGAGTTATATACAAGGAAAAATGGTCTTAATATAAGGTGCACACAGGTTGAGGAATCTAGATTGAATCTGAACCCTTCCCTGCCTCCCCACTACTAAAATTTGCACATGGGTTAAGACCAATGGGGGGGTGGGGACGTGGATTTTCCTAGCACTCATAAAAAGGAGGATCCCATGAGTGACTTGGAGGCTTTGGAAAACAACTTATTTTTGATTGGTTGATGATGATGGGGGTCTACAATCAGCTTTTTCAAACATGTTTGACTTAATCTGGATCATTGGTTGGTCCATCTCACTGAATGATCAACGATCAACATTCAAAGTTGGTATTTAAGGAAAACAAGCCATTCCGGTTTGCGTGAGCGAACCATAATGGTGGATAAGACATAGAGATACCAAATTGGAAAGCTTTAAAGCCATAAAAATCATTTTAAAGCATAATTTCAAATTGACAATACATTCAACGCATCCAAGGAGTTTTTGCTGCAAATTTTGAGCTCGTTCAATGAAAAATTTAGGGTTTTCAAGCATTTGCAAAACCAGCAAGAAAAAATGATGCCTTGCTTCTAAATTGCTTAAAATATTGCCTAGTTGTGTTGGCTCTATCATTTTGTAAGTAGGTTTTTATTGTTCAAAGCATTTATTTTAAGGATTGGCGTTTGTCTCGAACAATTAGATTGTCTAGTCTTGCTATTTTTTTGTGTCAAACCCTTGCCTAAGCCATAAGCTTCTATTTTGCTGAAAGAAACCCTAGTTTGCAAAAGCCCTAGAATCATGGAACTCAAAGCTAAACTTCCTACATCAAAAGAACAAGCTTACAGGTCAAAACCTCCTATTAGACCCCTAGTCCAGGACCTAACCAATCAGATGAAGCCTTCTACCTCTAAGAAACCTAAGATTCAACTATTATTCTATGGTACACAAATTATGGAAGGCCTTGTTGATAAATAATGTACTGTTAAGGATGCCATATTTCCCTACACTGGATGGGTAATGTTTAGCTGATGGTTTGGCAATAGAAACTGTGGCATTCCTATAGGAAACCCTTGGAATTTGGATTTGGGGAAATTAATAGTCCCAAATGTCTATATGGATGTGGATTTACTAAAGGCAGTGGCTGAAAACTATGAACACTCACAAGGACCATGAGAACATTTGATGGGATTGATATGGTGAAGGTCAAAAGGGATGAAATTGTTGAAGTCTTCAAGCTCATTGAATGGAGTGAGGATATGGTTCCAATTGATGAGAAGACACTTAGGGCAGAATATGAAAGGGTAAGGAACACTTTCAAAAATTTCGTGTTGCAAAATTATTTGGCATTGGTTGATGGTTGAAGGATTATTTTGAGCCCATCAAATAAAGAGCCCTACCCTATCAACTACTTTGTCTCTTACTTCCAAATAACTTTATACTCTTTGAGTAAAATTATTGGTTATGAACCAACTACAGGCATGCCCATGGCCTAGAAGTATATGGAAGGACACATCCAACATCTTGCATGTTGTGCACTCTATGATTATGGAGGGTACTTGGCAGAAAGGATTCATGAAGGCCTAGTCAAGCTGAAGAAAAGTGAATTTGGGGTCAGATTCTATTGGTACTCTTTGTTTATGCATATGATTTGTTCAACGGAGCTATGTATTTTGGTAAAGATATGACACTGGAATAGAAGGAAGGTAACTTATATCTACCCATCCAATGTTGGACGACAGTCCTTGATAAAGATGACAGGAAATTTGATTATGTGATGTTTGAGAATTTGCTTTCCTCCAAGTTGAGAAGAGTATTGATTGTAAACATGCCAAGGATTCCTACAACATTGTATGATTTTTTGAGGCCTAAGGACAAAAGGGTAGATTTAAATATTGATCATAATTGTTGAGACATTATCCCTTATCCTAGATACATAGTCTTGAGGGTGTATGGAACAAATTTTGTACCTCACATGTTGCCCAAGGATGTGCCAGAAAGAATTGGCTTTTTAGAGGTGATGTGGCAAATGGGAAATGTGGAAAATAATCACTTGAAGGATCAAGGAAAGGGAACATTTTTCCCTTCATATACTTGTTTCTAAGATTTTTTTATGATCAAAGGAGGATGGGATAAGATTAATGATATACTCAAGCCTCTAGGAATGAAAAGAGTAAGAGCAAGAAACCATGATCCTGAGGGATTCATCGCATGGTTAAAAATAAGGATTAGAAACTCAAATTTTATCCACAATTTCTATTTCCCTGAAGATATGATTAGAAACATTTTTTATTTTAAACTACAAGATAGAAAAATGAAGTGGAATTCCTACAATAAGTTGGAAAGGAAATAAGAGAAAAGGATACACAATAAACTGCTCTTCAGGAGATTCCTAATGAAATGCAAAGAATAGAGTATGTATTCCAGAACTTTGAGACAATTGTTGGGCATTTGAAGGGTGAGAGATTGATCCAAGAAAATGGGAAAGCTATTGCAATGGAAGAACAAGGTGAGGGGGAAACCCCTAAGATGGAAGAGAGGCCAGCCCCCCAAGCCCAAAAGAAAGTAATTGTTTTGAGAAGGAAGAAGAATATGGTGAAGGGGAAGGAACAAGTAGTGCAAACCTCTTCTCAACAAGAGGAACATAGAGTCCCCTCCCCAACACAAAAAATGCCACTACCATCCCCTCCTAGGTCAACTGGACCTAAAATTATTGATATTGATTCTCCACCTAGACACTCATCACCACCAAGACAACCAACTCAAAAGAAGAAAAAGGTTGAATTAGTTGGTCTAGTGGACTATGAAGAATATTCTCATGATGAAATATTGGTGACAAAAGAAGAGATACAACAAGGCATGTCTTCTCCACCCAGGGATATAGTACCCCAACAATTAAGCCTGAGATTGAGCAAATAAGCCCTCATTGGCATAAATAACCATGATGATGTTAGAGAGGAGGTATGTACAAAATTCATGGATGATGATTCTTTTGTAAAGTCTAAAGATTTCATGGAATTTGTTTGGAGGGATAAGAAAGATGAATTTTATAATAATATTGCAAAGAAAAGGATCTTGCATCCAAAATTTTCAAGAGCATTCATCCAATCCTAGGTAATAAAAGAAATGAAAGAAAAATTTCAAGAAATAACTACTCAAGAGGGCAGAGAAATGGTAAGGAAAAGTGGCATTCTTTTATTATGAGAATGGGATTTGTCCTCTACAATTACATTTGATACAGTATATAGGTATGAGAAACCTCTATACAATTCTTAAGAGGAGGAAACCATTGCAATACACGAATATGCATTCAATGATTAGTGGGATACATTGGCCATCTGGGCCCTAGTCCCCAACACCAAGAAGCCAAACATTGCAAAACATGTTACAGATTATAGAGGGGGTTTGATCATAAAATGTGTATCTGACAGATCTGCTATTGAAGCTGCTACAATGTCAGTTAATGTTGCTCAATTCACAAAGGCAACAGTTAAATCAGTAATAGTAGAAAAAGATAAATTCGGGAAATTATACAATGATCTATTGATTCAATATGGCAAAGGCCAACAACTAACAATGTAGCTACAAACTGAATTGGCCTTATTGAAAGAATAGATGCATAATTTGCAACCGAGTGAGCCAATATAGACAGATACTGCTTTCCCTTTTGCAACACCATTTTCCCTTATCACTCCCACAAGTTCTTCATGGGAAATTATGCCTTAAAATATGGGAAATGTTCCCATTTTAGTGGAGGAACCAAGTACATCAAGTGCATAGTAGGTAGAAGAAATCAATAAAGAGGAATTGCTTGAGAAGTTGAAGGAATATGAAGAAAAATGTAGTCAACATGATAAGATGATCCTTGACAACAATTTTAAAGTGTGACTGCAGTGCTAAAACATTAGAACAAAGGAGTTGATAAAAGATTAATTAGCATCCATGCTAATTATTCTTCCATGAAGGATGCAATAAATAATTTTGGCATACATAAGGAGTTGGAAATACCCCTCATAGAGAAGTGGATCCCAAGACTCCAAGATTTGAGGATAATGGTTGTGGGAGCCAAACATGATGCAAATAAGCCTGGCAACCTCCAATCTACCCTTAGAACTATGAATGGAATCCAAGAATTTCAAGGAAAGATTGAGCCTTTGGAGGCTGAAATAAGGGAATTGGTTAAGAATTTTCATGAAATGAATCATGGTCTCCTTCTTGATATACTAAAGGATAGTGGTGATATCAAATTTATACAAGATTGGAGAAAGGAGGCCAATGAGGTAATTTCAAATCAAGTAGCCAAAATTTGTAAAGAAGCATATATGAGCATGCTAAAGAAAAACATGGATATGCTTGCTCAGGCAGGAATGACTCTTGAGGAATTTGATAAGGAAGAAAATAAAGTTGTTACTAAATATTCTCCTTACAAGATTAAGGCAGACAATATTATCACTTTCAATTGGCCCACAGAGGAGGAATTCCAAGCCTGGAAGGATAAATACTTGGATGTCTTGGAGGATTGAGCTACTACCATGGGGTAATCACTACAATTTTGGTCTTTAGGTCTACAACAATGGTGAATAATGGATGGGAGAAAAATAATACATGGCATGGAACTAGTACAGATGAGGCCTTTGATAAAGTAATGTGAATTTTTTTTTTCTCTCCAATTTGAATTTGATGACGAGGATGCAAACGTGGAAGGTGTTTTGTCTCTTTTGTCTTTCTTCACTTTATTGTATTTATTTCTTTATGCTTGGGATACATGGACACAATTTTTCAAACACGTGGTTATATATTGTTGCATCAACTTAGGTTATATATTGCTACATCAAATTAAAGGTGCCTTTTGAAAGGCGAGATTGGATCTTCATCAACAAATGCAAATGGTTTTTGTCCCATGTAACATTACCTTCCATCTGAAATGCAAATATAATTGCAAAGGGAATGTATGTTGTAACAGTCCAATGAGAATCGGACATGTGTAATTTCTAGCCCAAAGCTTGTTTTCTCCTTCATTTCTATAAGAAGGAATTCAAGGCCAAAATTATGGGTTGTTTTCTTGTTAATTGATCATAGAGAATTTTTGTAAAGAGAATACAAAGAGCATTTCAGAGTTTTGTCTTAGGTTTTGACTCTGTCAATATGCATATATAATTTTCAATAATAGTACTAGCAATCGAATAGAAAATGGTTCAAATTCAAGACCATTTCTCTCCTGTGTACTCGTTTGATGGATTATGAATAAAATTATCAAGGGTTATCTTATTTGTCTTCATTGATTTCCAGTGGATGCATAGTTTTGTTCTTTCTTTTAATTCAAAGAATTAATGAATTTCTTGGATGAAGCTATAGGTTCATGTAAGTTGAGTACTAGGATCTTTATAAGATTTTATAGCTAAGAATACAATGAATGTGATACTATAATGCAGTATTATCAAAACTTAATGGTGCTACGTATTAATTTGTTATCAAATTGTATGTGTGTTGAGATTGAATTTGTTCCTAGGTTAAGGCATTGATCTGAGTTGTGTATTCATGATATATCTTGTTGGTCATTCAACAATAAATCAATTTTATAAACAAAATTTCAAATGGACTGCAATTGTTGTTATGTTAATTTTTCCCATTCTCATGCTCTAAATGTTGAGTGTTGTCAAGGAGTAGCCAAATTCTCAATATATTCCATTTATTGAGCAATTACATGAGAATTATATGTTATTTGCAATGTACCTGGTTAGGAATTGTTTAAGTCTTTAGGTACATTATGGGATCACCCTCTTAGGTCTTGCAAAGCCCAAAGTGTAGGAGGAAAGAATTGTTGATTTCACTCATTTGTTGGCCAATCCCTTTAGGTTGCTGAGAATTGGAAATGGTAAAGTCCATAGGCCTCCTTGAAGATCAACTTGGTTCTTGAAAAACCACCAACAGATTGGTGACTCTAGTGAGGAGTAGATTTGTGAAAATATTCATGTCCCAGTATGCTTTATCCAAGAATTACAATTAGAGTCTCATACATTCATAATGGGGTGTAAAATCTTGCTAAAGTTTGTCGATTTCTCCCGCCATTTATCATTTTGAAGGTCATTTACATAAATCATGTCAAGCCTTTGTGTGTTTGTGCAAATTCTCCACTTAGAGTGTTGAGGATTGGCTTAAGAGTTCTCTATGTCTTGAAATCCTTGTAATTCTTTAAAGATCTGCATAATTGTCATCACCATTTTACAATTCCCAATCATTTTGGGCGATGAACTAAAGTCTTTGCACCAGTGTGCATCATTTGAAGAAATTAAGAAGATATTAAAGATGAAGAATTGCAAAAGAAAGATGAGGAAAACCAGAGCTCACATGAAGCATCATTTGAAAGAAAAGCTGGAAGGAAAGCTTCAAAATCCTCCCAAGAAATCATGGGTATAGAGGGATGCAAATACAAGTGCACTCCACATCTTGTTCCTAAAAATCAAATTCCTTTAAGAAATTCTAATAGTCATGAAAGCCAATAGAATCTATTTGGACTAGCCTATGAGGATGAAGAAGATTGTGAAAAGAAGATTGTTACAAGTATCCATAGGTCTAGACCCAGGCAATCGAGAAGTAGAAGTAGGAGCCATCACCGTAATGTTGGAACCAATGATGATGTCCAATGTAAGAGTTTATGGTGAACTCGTCAAACACCCTAGAATCACTTGCAAGACAAAACAACTTCCACAAGAGAGAAATGGAAGAAATATTATGCTATCATTAAGATGGAATAATTCCAAATTGAATATGGAAAAGTACATATGAAGCCTTTCTTATATAAGCAAGGTGGTGAAAATACTTCCAAGAGGTGCATTAACTCCTACTACCCATAAAAGGTGTGAGGTTATCACCTACTTGGTAAATGAAAAAATATGTGGCATAACCTCCTTAGCTGAAGACAAAAAGGAGGTGGAATATAAATCCAAAAAAGGGTGAGAAACCCAATTACCCCATAACCTACCTAGGTAAAAATAGAATAGTGGTTATGAGAGGTGGCACAACAAGCCAAAAGAGAATGTGTAACTCAACTACCCATGTGTGGGGAGAGAGTGACACATGTAGCTATTGTATTTTCCCACATGTCCTCATATTACCACATCTAATAAACCTAAGCAAGCTTAAATAATATGTGTAGGAAAAAATAAATACCCCTAACATAAGAAAATTAAAAAACCTACACTAACACCCAAAACCTAATAGATTTGGAAGAATCTTCTAGTTCAAAAATCACTCTCCTAGATCTTGATAAATGTTCACATCTACCTCCATGATGAAAAATAACTTCAAATTTGTGTAGATGATTTTTTTTGAAAAAATGATCTACACCACTGTGAAGTGCTCGAAACTAACTTTCCATCGATATCTTGTTTGTCAAAAAAAGGACATCGTGGTCAAAAGTTGTGATTTAAAAAAAAAAATGAATTTGGCTTGCAAGAAATGGGTTTTCTAGCAAAAAAACTTGATTTTTGAAAAATTTGTTCACAATGAGGAGACAAAAACAAAAACCCAGAAATATTTTGAAGCTAAGAATAAAACGCAAAATTCGTTTTTTCTACAAATGAGTGGAAGATAGATTTCTAAAGCAAAAATTAAAATGGATCCAATAAAAATGACTTGCATAAAACCCTTGTAGATTCAATGGCGAGGTTCTCTAGACCCCAACTTGCACCCAACTAAAATTTCATGCCAAGATTGGTACCTCAAATCTAGGAAGTAGTCTGTAGCATTGAAGCTCTAATACCATGTAGGAGTTTATGGTGAACTCCTCAAACACCCCAGAATCATCTGCAAGACAAAATAACTTCCACAAGAGAGAAATGGAAAAAATATTATGCTATCATTAAGATACAAGAATGCCAAATTGAATATGGTAAAGTACGTATGAAGCCTTTCTTATATAAGCAAGGTGGTGAAAATACTTCTAAGAGGTGCATTAACTCCTACTACCCATAAAAGGTGGGAGGTTATCACCTACTTGGTAAATGACAAAACATGTGGCATAACCTCCTTAGGTGAAGACAAAAAGGAGGCGGCACATAAATCCAAAAAAGGGTGAGCAACCCAATTACCCCATAACCTACCTAGGTAAAAATAGAATAGTGGTTATGAGAGGTGGCACAACAAGCCAAAAGAGGATGTGTAACTCAACTACCGATGTGTGGGGAGAGAGTGACACATGTAGTTGTTGTATTTTCCCACATGTACTCATATTACCATATCTAATAAACCTAAGCAAGCTTAAATAATGTGTAGGAAAAAATAAATACCCCCTAACATAATGAAATTAAAAAACCTACACTAACACCCAAAACCTAGTAGATTTGGAAGAATCTTTTGGTTCAAAAATCACTCTCCTAGATCTTGAAGAGGTTTTTGGAGATGTTAGTGCTCATAGAAGAGAAATTCAAATCCAGGATGAGATCAAAGGAAATAAGGAGAGGGAAAGGGAGGAGAAGATTAGGAATGCCATGATTGAAAGAGAAAATCTTATAAGACAATTAGATCAGATGAGACTTATAAACCAAGTTGAATCTGAACCAATTTCCATAGGTCATGTTGTATTTGAGATCCTTGATAAGAAGACCCAAAATGACCCTATAAAAGATACAAGTACCAACACCCATACCAAATCCACAGTCACTACTACTGTTGCTCCACACCTTGCTACAAATACTTCCAATCCACCACTTGATAAAGGCAAGCAACCTATGAAAACCTTGGATATTAATGAAAAGTCTACATCTAAAAAGCCTCCCTTACCCACTAAAGTAGACTTTGCTATAGATCAACTAAAAAAAGAGAATGAGGATATAAAAAATGAATTTGAGAAGATGGAAATCATGGCAACTACTATTGAGATGAAGAGAAAGCTTGATTTCTTGAAGACTTCATGCTCGATAGAAGCTGCTATAGCATCCAACTCACAAGATCCTTCCTACTCCACAATGAAGCCTACACCCTCAGTTGGTGAGAAGACTTCTGGTCACATAGAGCAATCCACACATAAATCCAATTCTTTGAACATAAATGATGATGATTATACCTACAATCAGTTTATTAACAAAAATGTGGATCATAAAAGAGGAGGCGGAGAAGCCAGTAGGGGTAACGAGGATAGAGATAATCAGTTTCATAGGCAGCCTATGCAGTTGGAGAGGTATATAAAATTGCGCTTTGATGGGATCCCTAGATGCCCAAAACCCATTGATAATGATATCACGGTTGTGTTGAGAAAGTTTACTGGAAATAACACAATTTATGGGGAGGATCATTTAAGAGGTTTTCTAAGTATGTGTTGGCAGATGGTCAACGCTCCCCTCAAGATTCGTAACATGTACTACCTACCTCCCGTGGATCTGTTAACTCTAGAATTTTTATCGATCATTAACAGGTTGATCTTTTGGTGAAACAACAATTGTTTGTATCAGAGCCAAAGGTGTCGGGTTTGAATCCCCTCGAGTAACACTGAGGGGGAGATTGTTGTAAAATAGTCAGCACTCCCCTCGAGATTCGTGACATGGACTAATTGCCTCATGTGTATCTGTTAACTCTAGAAGTTGTATCAGGCATTAATAGGTTGATCTTTTGGTGCAATGACAACTGTGGGGCCAATAGTATGTTGGATGATTATGAGGTAGAACATGAGGATGTGCTTATGAAATTGTTCATGCAGTCTTTGACAGAGGATGTCAAGGATTGGTATAGAGGTTTACCTTATGGTATTATTGGCTATGTTACCTATTTTTAGCTACAACTCAAAACAAGTAGAGTTGAATTGCAAATTCAAGTTAAAGGTACACTGGGCACATAAATTTTCTGCTAATTATCTATTATTGTGCAAAGGATTGATTATAAGTGAGTTTCAATTTTATTATGCAAGTACATTTCAAAATAATATCATACATTTACATAAGAAATGTTTTATTCATATTGGAAAAACACGAGGTCCCACACAAGTCATGGGAGTAACTATATCTTATCAGATATAAGATCGCAAATAAATGCAAGAAAGAGAGATGCATAAAATTAAAATTGGGACCCGTCATTGCCTGGTGAACGACGAATCCCATTGTTGAAGACTCTGTTAGCATCGTTGATTCATCCAATTCAAGCTCCAAAGAGAAATCTGCAAGGGTGAAAAGAGGTGTTAGAGCTCAGGGTTCCACACAAATCCTATGCATATCTAATCACAAAAGTATTTTCTACCTTATATCTGATCAAGAAGAAACAAAATGAGCATTCAAGATTCATGACATCCAAGGAAAATCATCAAGAAACACTATTTTTATCAAACTTTTGTGTTCACTATGTAGTTATGGGTACATGTTTCATTACTGGTTCATCATGTTCGACATTTTAGTGTGTGGAAGAAAATGGGCTCCCACAAGGGTTGATCCTAGCATACTAAAGGTACTACAATTAACACATGAAAAGCATACATAATAGATGTAAAGGTGGTCATGCAATGAGACTACTGCTACAAAGTTGTTAAAAGTATAATGATGCTAGAACAATGATGCATAAACAAGTACAGTTACTTGTGAATAACCATATAGTAGCAAAGTAATAGTCATGGTTGAGATAATTGGGTAATCACTATTATATTGCAGTCACAACATCTTTATAATTGTGTATGGCAGTCAAATCATCCAACATATTTAAAGTGCTAAGAAAAGGATAATCATTATTTTCCAATAGTTGATTAAGCAACAAGCTTGCAAAGATAGAATGAAACAGGCACAATTAAATAAGCTGAATCATAAGTGGTCTCCAAACTATCTTATATTTACCAATGTTTTTCATATACATTATAGTAAACTAGGGGTTAAAAATTTACAAACCAGTGGGTAGTTATTATACCATCATGAGAATCAATTGCATAAATTTGGGACAACATAGTAGAGATAATGAGGCATACAACCACGATGACCATGTCATTAAAAACTAGACATCCCAAAGGATGAGGTTATCTGAGATTGAGCTAGCTTTACAAGAGGATAGTGTTGCATAAAATATACTATGCCATATCATTATGAGATTGAATGTAAAGGACAGTAGAAAACATCATTCATTAATGGAGCCATAGTCATGTTTTCAATGCTTAAAAACTCATGGAACAACTAGTACATTGATAAGAACCATAACTAAAGCTTTAATCTTAACTGTTATTCTTCACCATATCAAAAGGAGACAATAAGGACAACACAAAAGGCCTATGTATAATTAGTCATAATGAATGCCATGAAGGAAATCAAAAGACAAAATGTCTACTATTTGAAAGGAAACTCCTAGAGAAAATAGAACAACCTTAACAAATAGTGTCATATAAGGACAAGTTCCGGGTCAGAGGGCTTCATGTGAATATTGTGGAATAGATTCATTTTATGGTAGGAGGCCTGGAAAATTCCAAGAAATGTTGAAAGAGGAATGCTTCTTTTTGGACCTCTTGATACCAGTAAATCACTTCTTGCAAAGGCTCCAACTGGGGAATCTGCAATCATTTTTTCTTTCCATATGTGGTTGTGACTTCATGGAAATATTTGTTGGTGTTGGGCCTTCTAGGGTAGGAGTTTTGTTCTCTCAAGTAATACAATATGCACCAGGGATTATCTTCAATTACAAAGGGGTTTCAGACAAGAGAAGCAAACATAATAGTCCTATGTAGGCCAAGGGTTTAGAAGCCATACATGGAGATAATCATGAAGGAATATACAAAAAATCCATGGCAACCCAAGAGTTTATCTCTCTTATTCAAGGAAAATGAAATACTCAGAAACCCTAATGAAGCTACAACCATAAGGTTCATTTAAACCCTTATTTAATGGAAAAACTTCACATATTTGCAAAAAATGAAGAGACCTGAAATAATTAATGAAGAAGGTTTTCTATTTTACAAGGTATAATATATATGTGGCGGTGCTTGGTGGTGGCTCATAATGAAAGAAAAATACAGAAGCCTCAATAGCTCTTTCATAGAATGAAAATTGGGAAGCAATTACAGTCATTTCTTGCTTTTACTAAACCCATTTGGAGCTCTATCAATAGAAATTAGAAGGGAAGATCATATTTGAAACTTATCAAAGGTTGTTGGTGAGGAGATACCCAAGTCCACGTTTTCTTTCCACAGGAGAATACTTTCAAAGCACCAAGGTAAAGCTTCAGAAAGACATCCATGGCGGCCCAAAATATGACAAATCATCAACAATAGAAAGATGCATAAAAAATGTGTCAAGCCACGACCTTTATGGCCTGAAAATGTTTGCAAAAAATGGATAATATAGAGGAGAGTGCTCACATTTGTGTGTGTAAAGAACTTACCTTGTTCTTCCCCGTCAAAAACTCTTAAAAGTTGCTCAAAAATAGCAGGAGTTTTGCAGATTCGAGCTCTCAAAGCCCTACCATCATGGTGGCAGCAACTTGTTCACAAAATTGCAAAGTGAAGTACGAAGTGTAATTTTAGGTTTTTGAAGTGATGCTTTTGCCATCGATGCCCTAAATCAAATGATGGGTGTTTTTTTAACTATGTTTTAAAAGAAAATAATTTCGGATTTTTTTCATGGTCTTGACTTATGAAGTCAATCGACCTAATTATGGTAGGGAGTCCATGTGAATTGGATATAAACTTGAGAGTCAAGTTTCAAGTTTATTATTTGATTTTGAAATGATAAGTGAGTTCACATATGTTATGCATGATTTTAAAACCAGTGAACTCACTTATAGTTTTGCATAGTCGTAAGCAAAAATAAATGATGTATTTAAATATTAAACGTATGTTTACCTTAATATTTAACATATGATGTATAATGGAAAAAGCAGTTTTATATTAAATATTAAAATAATCATCAATGATTATCTTTAATATTTAAATCAAGCATTTATCTTCACTTCAAACCATATGGATTATCTGAAGAAGATTGATGTTTGAGTCTTGATCATGCAAAGGTGGAGACTTCGGTTTATTTTAAGTCAACTGATTGTGCAATAAGAAAACTGGAGATCACATGCATGCACTAAGGAGGTTCAGTGGAGTTTTCTTTGACTTTTAGTAAAGCTGGGGTGTTTCTTGAGTTTATTTCCATCATACAGTTTGAGAGGGAGAGTTTGCAACATATTGATTTCAGTTTGCTTCAGTGGTGGGTCCCATTTTCATGCTTTTTCTCTTTTGCTCATGAGAGAGATTTCGAGGAGGATATTTTGAATTCCAGTTCACTTTCAATTTCACCTCTTGGATGCTTTATGCATGCCTCTATTGTATATATGGAAAAGACTTAGTCTTTTTTTTTAGTTCTTGCCTTTTACCCTCTGACACTTTTTTGCAAAGTGGGAGATTTGTAACTCAGTTTTTACAATTTTAATAAAGACATAAGCAAGTTGTAGGTTCTATTTTTGCCATTTTTATGCAAGAGTTCCTTTATTTTCAATTGAGTCAAGTGTCTACCTTATCATTGTGTTGTTTTTTTATGAATGATTGGATGAGATTTTATTGTATTTTAATAACATAACCTTTAAGATCATTGTCTCATTTATAATTGCACACATTAAAAAAGTAGTAAAATCATAGGTCTTAGATTGTGTATTGAAATAACCCTTTCTTTTCATGCTATGAGAACCCAATTTTCCTCCTCCGAAGAAATTTATTCAAGCCTTCCTTAGAATCATTTTTGTGATCGAATTGCTAAATTGATTTGTGTGGATAGATTTTCTGAAAGTTATTGTGAGTTAGAGTTGCATTTTATTTCATCATTTAGATGCATTGCCCACGGTTTTAATTTTAGTTAATGCATTTTCTTCCCTTTTCCCAACCAAGTTACACATAATCATTAGAATATCATAAAGGAAGCCGATCTAGAATCTGGAGGTCTAGTTCCATATAGGGTACCCACAACCTGAAATTAGTCCAATGTTACATGAGATTGTAGAGATTTCCAGCCTTGCATGCAGGTGCAAATCCATGTGATAACAGGCTCATGGGAGGATTTCAAGAGAATATTTAGAGAGCGATATGGAGATAAGACTAACCCCAATTTTATGCTCAATGAATATAATAATATCACCAAAGGACAAAATGAAATGGTGTTTGATTTTAATATCAATTTTAGAAAGCTATGAATAGATTGCCATAGAATTTGAGGATGAATGATTTAGTATGCCTTCTCACTTATTGTAATGCATTTGATGCTAATATGGCTTATAGTTTAAGAGATAAAGACCCTCAAACTTTGAGGGATGCATTTAGAATTGTCTTGCACATTGAAATCAATAGAAGAGATTTAGGTAAAGTGGGAAGAAGAGATGAGATTTAAATTCTAAAGAATCCCAAAGATAGACAAGAAAAAACTTATGGCTCAAATCCTACTTATGATGAGAGGGGAAAATGTGATGAACACCCTCAAGGATATCAAATATATTGTGACCAAGAATGAAAAGGGGCTTGGAAATACCAAACAACGGTTTCAGAAGAATGAAATGCCCCCAAGGCTTCAAGATCACCCTTACAAAACCAACTAGAAAAATGGAAATCCAATTCCAAATAATCAAAAAGGTAAACAAGATCAGGTCACACCGAACCCTTTGCAAAAAAATCTGCAAAATTCAATGATGGGACTCCTTGGTGCATGGTCTGTCAGTTGCCACATTCTCCTCACCAATGTGCAGTTGCACAATTGGTTGAAGTTGAGCAAGGTGTTCTAGAAGATTATGATCAATCTCATGATGATGATGATCTTGAAGTCAATGTGATCATGAGTAGGTATGATTTTGTTGATAATGAATGCTCATCTAATGTGGTCTCATGAACTTGATGTGGACGTCCAAAGGAAAAGAGCTAATGCATATCACCAACAAGCTATTTATGATGAAGAGAACGACCATGGTAATGAAGTGTGCACATTAGAAATAGATGAAGATGATGTGTCTTTAAGGAGACCTTCAGCTGAAGAGATTGCAAAGTTGACAGTGGCCTTGGTCGCACAAGCAAGAAGTTCCTATCATCTAAGAAATAGAATGGTGGGCGGTGATCAAGGCAAGGCTATTAGCCTCTTCATCTTGATAGTAAATTGGATGGTCCCAAAGCCAAGGAAAGGGAGACAAAATTTGGGCTAAGAAAGTCGAGACACCAAAAGATGATGGAGAAGTCAAATCTCTTGTTGCAAAGGTGAAAGCACAAAAGCAAAACCCTGAGCCTAAGAAGAAGGATACCAAGCCTAAAGTTGAAACAAAAGGTGATCAATATAAGGAAAACAATATTGAATAAGGTATGAGTTCAATCAATCTACCTAAATATACCCTTGTTGATATGTTTCAATTGCTTAGTCAAGTAAAAGTTTTTGTTCCTTTTCTTGAAATGATGAGGATTGATGAGCATAAACAAAAGGTAGTAGCCCTTATCAATGGAACTAGTACATATTATAATTATTTAGTGGTGTATACTCCACCCATAGTGAGTGGGAAAGAAAAGAAAGAAAAGGAGATTGAGGGGTAATCACTAAAATCCCTCAAATTTATCTAGGAAATTCGATAACTACCTATCCTGGTAATATAGATCCATTTTTTGTAACTCTGATAGTAGATGGAAAATTGTTCAAGAACTGTATGATTGACTCATGAGCATCTAATAATATTATGCCAGCTAAGATTATGGAAGCAATGTGATTGAAAATTGATAGCACCTAGGGAAAATGTTATGCTATGGATTCTAGAGAAGTCCTTGTGATTGTTGTAATAAATGAACTCCCATATAGACTAGCTACACTTCTAGTGAAGGAATTTAGAATGA
Organism: Sequoiadendron giganteum; assembly: GCA_007115665.2. Classification (NCBI taxonomy): domain Eukaryota; kingdom Viridiplantae; phylum Streptophyta; class Pinopsida; order Cupressales; family Cupressaceae; genus Sequoiadendron; species Sequoiadendron giganteum. Next base: position 36,539,791 of record CM021104.1, on the reverse strand, counting down.
GTGTGGTAGTGGTAGACATCCCACCAAACTATGGAATTATTATATCTAGAAAATGGAGTGCTTCCATGGGGGGTAGTATGCAATGTGATATGTCTTTTTCCACCTTCCCAATTAATGGTAGAAATGTTAAATTGGTTAGAGAACCAAAAGCACCACACATGATTGAACATGTTCCTGAAGATGATAAAGTTCATTTTGTAGATACCAATATCAGTGACTTCAAAGTAGAAGAGTTACCAAGAGAAAATGACATGCGTCTTGTACCTATTGATAATGAGATTACTAGATCATCTGATAATGATGGCCTTTGGAAGATGTATTTTGATGGTGCAAGTTCTAAAGAAGGTTCAGGTGCAGGTATATTTTTAGTTTCACCTAGTGGCAACACATTTAAATTTTCTTTCACTTTGTATTTTGTTTGCACAAACAATGTGGCAAAGTATGAGGCCTTGCTATTGGGATTGAGGTTAGTAGAGAAACATAGGATAAAGAATCTAAAAGTGATAGGTGATTATGAATTGGTAATATACCAAGTTAGGTCCAAATATGCATCGAAAAATAAGAGATTAAAACAATATAGGAATTTTGTTTGGGATTCCATTGAGCAATTTGATGTGTTTGGAATTGACTGGATGGAAAGAGGCCAAAATAGAATGGCAGATTTGTTAGAAAACATTGCACTCAGGCTTGATGATATAACCTTTTCTACTATCTCTAAAGTAGAGGAACAAACCAAGCCTTCAATCCTTGACAACATCCAGAATTGGCAAGTCTTCAATGATGATGAAGATATCTTGAAATTTTTGAAATGTGTCGATGAATATGAGAGTCAAGAGATTGATTTTGGAGCTTTTATTGAGAATAAAGATGGAAAGGACATATTTTCTGGCAACGAAGTGATTTAGCTGAAGACAAATAAGATTCACAAAGGCCTTATGGCCTTAGAGAGATTTTTTGACATTCAAGACAAAAGCAACACCAAAACAACAGTCACCCATCTAGAGGATTTACAGGGAGGAATTGTTTCAACATGAGATTCATCTAAAGGAAGATGCAAATCCATTCAGGTAGAAGCAAAGACCTATCAATCCAACCTTAGCTCTAAAAATACAAGAAGAATTAGTGAAGCTAAGGGATGTTGGCATTATCAAGCCTATCAGACACTCATCTTGGGTGTTTAATTTAGTGTCAGTTAGGAAGAAGAATGGTGATATAATATTATGTGTTGACTTTAGAAATTTGAACATATCATCATTAAAGGATAACTATCCATTTCCAAATATGGAAGCCATGTTGTAGAAGGTAACTGGTTGTGAATTATTGTCTATGATGGATGGTTTTTCTAGCTATAACCAAGTTAAAGTGAAGGAGTCTAAGTAGTACAAGACTAAATTTACCACTCCATGGGGCACCTATGTGTATTTCAAGATGCCATTTGGCCTGACCAATGCAGGTGCTACTTTTGAAAGGGCTATGAATGTAGCCTTTTCTAATTTTATTGATCTTTTTTTGGTAATCTACCAGGATGACTTAACTACTTACTCCAAGAAAGAGGAAGATCATTGTATGCACTTGGGGAATATTTTAATCAGGGCCCTTGAGTATGGTATTTCACTCAACCCAAATAAATGTGCCTTTGGGGTAACTGAAGGTAAATTGTTGGGACACATTGTATCCAAGGAGGGGGTGAGAATTTACCTTGAGAGGGTAGCTACCATTGAAAAAATTCCACAACCAAAGAATGTGAAAGGAATTCAATCATTCTTTCATCAAATTAACTTCCTAAGAAGATTTGTTACAAATTTTGTAGAGATCACTCACCCTATATCCAAGATGTTGAAAAAGGGTGAAAAGGTGGAGTGGACTGAAGAGTCAAGTAAGGATTTTCAAGAAATTAAGCAAGCAATCAAGGAGGCCCCAGTTTTAAGGACTCCTAATTTTTCTAAGCCACTGTAAATATTCTCATTTACATCATGTCACACTATTACTGTAGTTTTGCTATCGAAAAATCAAGAGGGTTTTGAACAACCCATCACATTCTTTAGCAAATCTCTTCAAGCTGTAGAATTGAAATATGATTTGATGGAGAAATAGGCATTTGCACTAGTTAAATCTATGAAGAACTTCAGAACATATCTCATGGGAGCAGTCATAGCTTATGTTCTAGGTGTAGCTGTAAAGGACATCTTTACCCAAAAAGAAGTCACGAGTAGGAGATGTAGATGGATAAACAAAATACAAGAGTTTAATATAGAAATCCAAATCACCAAATTGGTGAGAGGTCAAGGGTTAGCTAAGTTGATGGATAAATAAAATTTGGATGAAAATCAAATAAACCTTGAGGATGACTTTGACAAATCAAACATTTGTGATATGGAAAATTGTGACTAGTACAAAAAAATTATCTATTATTTGTAGAAGATGCAACGCCCTAAAGAATTAACTAATAATGAAAAGAGGATTCTCAAGTTGCAAGCCATCAAGTATGTTATTATAAATGGTGAGCTATGGTGGAGGATTCTGGAAGGTGTTATGTTGAAATGTGTTGATAAAACCAAAGCTTCTGAACTACTAAATGAGATGCATAGTGGAGTGTGTGGTGGACACTACATGGCTAAGACCACTGCCCACAAAGTCTTAAGAGTTGTATTTTGGTGGCCTACAATCTTCAAAGATTATCACAAACTAGTAAGAACATGTGATGCATGACAAAGGTTTTCTAGGAAGTTGAAGTTCTCAGGCAACCTGCCACTTAGACCAGTTATAGTCCAGACACCGTTTCAACAATGGGGCATTAGTTTTATTGGAGAGATACCTAAAAAGTCTAGTAGAGTTCATTAGTGGATCCTTGTGGCTACAAATTAATTTACAAAATGGGTGGAATCAATTCCAACAAAAGAGAAACAAGCAAAGTAGTCATAGATTTCTTGATGGATAACATACTAACCAGGTTTGGAGTGCCTGAGAAAATTGTCTCAGATAATGAAATGTGCTTTAGATCTAAAGAATTCACTCAATTTTATTCTAAGCATGGAATCCATTCATCTTACTCCTCTCCATACCACTCTCAAGGAAATGGACAAGTAGAGTCAAGAAATAAAAGCTTGATGAAAATCATAAAGAGGATTATTGAGAAAAAAAAAATAGCTTGGGACTCCAAGTTAAAGTTGGCTTTGTGGGAAGAAAGGGTAATAGTAAAGAATGCCACTGGTTATGCTCAAAAAAACCTCATGAAGATGTATAAGTTTATCCAATAATATGATGAATATACATGTGATGAGATGTGGCATAGGATTGATGCATTGATGGAAGTGGATGAGACAAGAAGAGATGCTTAGAAAAGGAATATTAAGTTGCAATTGCAGGTCAAAAACTTGTATGACAAGAAAGCATCTTCAAGAAAATTCCAAGTAAGAGACATGGTGTTGATGTGGAATGCAAGATCTTGGGATAAGGGAAAACTTGGGAAGTTTGATGCACTATGGCTAGGCCCTTATCTAATCAACAACACTCATGGCGAAGATTCTTATTTTCTACAAGATCTAATAGGTAAAATTCTAGAACTACCAGTACATGGATAGTTCTTGAAGCCATATTTCTTTTGAAATATGTTCTCTTCCATGTACATTGTAAGTTTTGTAAATTTTGTACATAGGTTTGTTTTCTTTGGTTGCGTCTGGTTTGGTTTGTCTACCTTGCTCGGGTAGTTTCCTGGTTTTGGTTCTCTATATTGGTCTGCTTCAACCTAAGATTATGTGATCTCAATTTGTTTTGGAAGAACAAATGTCCCCAACAGGAGCCACTGGTGGAACCCCTAAAAATATGTGTTCCACTGATACATTTTGCAAAACATGGTTGTTTTCCTGGTTTGGAATGAGTCTTAGGGCTTAGGGTTTTTGTCTCTTAAACCCTTTCTAAAAATCCGAAGTATAAATCCCTTTGCAAATATTATTTTTCACTGTTGACCTCCTATCACTAGTTCCCGATTATGTAAGTCATGACTTATGGCATTAATCTCGTTCATTTACCGACCCCTTGAACCTAACGTCCTCGTTGTTACCCGTTGATTTATTATAAATATCACTTTATGTCATGCGGGTCATAAATCTGTTAATATTTGCTAAGTGGTCCTAAGTCAAGGTTTAATATTTCAGTTGTTGATCTAATGTTTTGGTCTTAGGTCTTATGTCCCCTCTACTTGTTAACCTAGTTAGCCCCCTTTTAAGTGCTAACAATTATGCATGTGTAGATATCATCATCTTATGTAGGTCGTTGGATATGTGCGATCAAATCTTGACCATTCCCCATGCCCCTGTCATGTTTTATTTCCCATTAAAATATTCAGACAAGCTGGTAGGCAAGTTCCACGTGTCCCATATAATAGTAGGCCCCAACGTCTTTCAAAGTCATCAATCGGCGGGCTCTAATGGAGCAACGATGGCTATGAAGAGATGTGGCTACATCTAGACCATTCCCCGCACCCCTTCTCAATTTTAATATTCATTAAAATAAGGTCATGGGCTAGCGGTGAGTGACATGTGTCCCCTTGTCAGTGGGGCCCATCAAACTTCAAAGGTAGTGAACACTTCATTTAACAAGATCGACGATTGAGATAGGGTGATATGGGTCAATCTTGACCATTCCCTGCTAGCCCGTGGGAAACCCACCTTCATCTCTCATCCCTTAATGGGGAAGCGAGGAGATGCCACATGGAACAATCAAAGCCATTGAAGGAGCTATATAAAGGTGGGAAATATTTTTGTGTATGGATATGAGTATTAAAGCCCACTCTACAAAGGAATTTTTAAGCACGTGGTTAAAGAAAAGCAAGATCTTATAATCTATGTCGTCCATCGGATCTAAGAGTTATATGCAAGGATGAATGGTCTTAATATAAGGTACACATAGGTTGAGGACTCCAGATTAAATCTGAGCCCTTCCCCACCTCCCCACTGCTGAAATTTTCATGAGGGTTAAGACAAACGAGGGAGCGTGGAGGCCGACATGTGGATTTTCCAACACTCATAAAAAAGGTGGAGCCTATGGGTGACTTGGAGACTTTTCCACGCAACTTATTTTTGATTGGTCAATAATGATGGGGTTCTATAGTCATCTTTTTCAAATGTCTTTAGCTTAATATGGATCGTTGTTCGGTCCATCTCACTATATGATCAACAATCGACATTCAAAGTTGGTATTGAAGGCAAACACACCATTCTGGTTCACGCAAGCGAACTATAATGGCAGATAAGGCATAGAGCTACCAAATTGGAAAGCTTTAAAGCCATAAAACTCATTTTAAAGCATAATTTCAAATTGACAATACATTCAATGCATCCAAGGAGTTCATGTTGCAACTTTTGAGATCAATTGACAACAAATTTATGGTTTTCAAGTGTCCGCAAAACCAGTAAGTAAAATTGATGTCTTGCTTCTAAATTGCTTAAAATCTTGCCTAGTTGTGCTCACTCTATCATTCTATAAGTAGGGTTTTCTTGTTCAAAGCATTTCTATTAAGTTTTGACGTTCGTTTTGAATAATTAGCTTGTCTAGTCTTGCTATTGTTTTGTGTCAAACCCTTGCATAAGCCATAAGCTTCAATTTTTCTAAAAGAAACCATAGTTTTTGAAATCCCTAGAATCATAGCACCCAAAGCTAAAGCGTCTACATCAAAAGAACAAGCTTTTGGGCCAAAACCTCTTGTTAGACCCCTAATCCAAGACCTAATTGATTAGTTGAAGCCTTCTACCTTTGAGAAACCTAAGGGTCAACTATTATTCCATGGTACATGAGTTGTGAAAGGCCTTGTTGACAAGCAATGTATTGTTAACGATGCCACATTGCCCTACACTAAATTGGTAATGTTTAGCTGCTGGTTTGGCAATAGAAACTATGGCATTCCTATGGCCAACCCCTAGAATTTGGATATGGGGAAATTAATAGTCCCAAATGTCTATATGGATGTGGAATTTCTAAAGGAAGTGGATACAAAATATGATCTAGTCACAAGGATTGTGAGAACAATTGATAAGATTGATATAGTGAAGGTTAAAAGGGATGAAATTCCTGAAGTCTTAAAGCTCACTGAATGGAGTGATATGGTGCTAATTGACGAGAAGACACTCAAGGCAGAATATGAAAGGGTAAGGCACACTTTCAAAATTTAAGTGTTGTAGAATTATTTGGAATCTATTGATGGTTAAATGGTTATTTTGGGCCCATCAAAAAAGAGCCCTACCCTATCGACTACTTCATTTCTTACTTCCAAATAGATTTTTACTCTTTGTGTCAAATTATTGGTTATGACCCAGCTACATGCATGTCAATGGACTGGATGTATATGACAGGACACATCCAACATCTCACATTTTGCACCCTCTATGATTATGGAGGGTACTTGGTAGAAAGGATTCATGAGGGCCTAGTCAAGTTGAAGAAAGGTGAATTTGGGGTCAGATTCTATTGGTACTCTTTGTTTATGCATATGATTTTGTTCAAGGGAGATATGTATTTTGTTAAAGACATGGCACTGGAACAAAAGGAAGGTAACTTGGATCTACCTACCCAATGTTGGACCATAGTCCTTGATAAAGATGATAGGAAATTTGATTATGTGATATTTGAGAATTTGTTTTCCTCCAAGTTGAGAAGATTATTGATTGTAAACATGCAATGATTCCTACAACCTTGCATGATATTTTGAGGCCTAAGGAGAAAAGGCCAGATTTAAATATTGATCATAATTGGGGAGACATTATCCCTTATCCTAGCTACACATTGTTGAGGGTGTATGGCATAAATGTCGCACCTCAAATGTTTCCCAAGAATGTGTCAAAAAGAATTGGTTTTCTAGAGGTTATGTGGCAACTAGGAAATGTGGAAAATAATCACTTCAAGGATTAAGGAAAGGGAACATTTTCCCCTTCATATACTTTTTTTCAAATTTTTTTATTATCAAAGGAGGATGGGATAAGATTAATGATATACTCAAGCCTCTAGGAATGAAAAAGAGTAAGAGAAAGAAACCATGATCCCGAGGGATTCATGGCATGGTTGAAAATAAGGATTAGAAGCTCAAATTTTATTCATAATTTCTATTTCCTTGAAGATGTGATTAGAAACATTTTTTATTTTAAATTATAAGATGATAGAAAAATGATTTGGATTGCCTACAATAAATTAGAAAATTAAATAAGAGAAAAAGATCCATAATTTACTACTCTTTGGGAGATTCCTAATGAAATGCAAAGAATAGAGTATGTATTCCAAAACTCTGAGACAGTTGTGGGAATTTGAAGCGTGAGAGATTGATCCAAGAAAAGGGGAAATCTATTGCAGTGGAAGAAAAAGGTGAGGGGGAAACCCCTGTGATGGAAGAGAGGCCAACCCCCCAAGCTGAAAATAAAGTAATTGTTTTTAGAAGGAAGAAGAACATGGTGAAGGATAAGGAACAAGCAGTGCAAACCTCTTCTCGGCAAGAGGAACATAGAGTCCCCTCCCCAACGCAAAAAATGCCACCACCATCCCCTCCTAGGGTAGCTGGACCTACAATTATTCATATTGATTCTCCACCTAGACAATCATCACCACTAAGACAATCACCTCAAAAGAAGCAAAAAGTTGAATTAGCTGGTCTAGTGGACTATGAAGAAGATTCTCATGATGAAATATTGGTGAAAAAAGAAGAGATGCAACAGGGCATGCCTTCTCCATCCAGGGATATAGTACCCCAAAAATTAAGCCTGAGATTGAGCAAAGAAGATCTCATTGGCATAAATAACTAGGATGATGTTAGAGAGGAGGCATGTGCAAAATTCATGGATGATGATTCTTTTGTAAATTCTAAAGCTTTCATGGAATTGTTTTTGGAGGGCTAAGAAAGATGAATTTTCTATTAATCTTGCAAAGAAAAGGAGCTTGCATCCATAATTTCCAGATGCAGTCATCCAAGCCCAAGTAATAAAATAAATGAAAGAAAGCTTTCAAGAAATAACTGCTCACGAGGGCAGATAATTGATAAGGAAAAGTGGTATTCTTTTATTACCAGAATGGGATTTGTCCTCTACAATTGCATTTGATACAGTAAAGAGGTATGGCAGAACTCTATACAATTCTGAAGAGGAGGCAGCCACTGGACTACAAGGTTCTGCATTCAATGAAGAATGGGATATATTGGCCATCTGGGACCTATTCCCCCAACACCAAGAAGCCAGGCATTACATAACTTGTTGCAGATTATATAGGGCATTTGATCATAAAAAGGGTATCTGACACATCTACTATTGAAACTGCTACAATGTCAGTTAATGTTGCTCAGTTCACAAAGGCAATGGTTGAAACAACAAAAAAAGAGAAATTTGAGAAATATAAAATGATATATTGATTCAATATGGCAAAGGCCAACAACTAATAATGTAGTGGAAAATTGAATTGGCCTTATTGAAAGAATAGATGCAGAATTAGCAACTAGGTGAGCCAATGCAAACATATATTTCTTCCCCTTCTGTAATACCATCTTTCCCTACCCCTCCCATAAATTCTTCATGTGAAATTATGCCTTATAATATGGGAAATGTGCCCATTTCAATGGAGGAACCAAGTACATCAAGTGCACAACAGGCAGAAGAAATCAATAAAGAGGAATTTCTTGAGAATTTAAAGGAATATGGAGAAAAATATAGTCAACATGATAAGATGATCCTTGACAGGAATTTGAAAATTATGACTACAGTGCTAAAACATTTGAATAGAGTAGTTGATAAAAGATTAATTAGCATCCATGTTAATTATTCTTCCATGAAGGATGTAATAAATAATTTTGACATAGATAAGGAGTTGGCAATACCCCTCATGGAGAAGTGGCCCAAGACTCCAAGATTTTAGGATAATGGTTGTGGGAGCCAAACATGATGTAAATAAGCCTGACAACCTCCAACCTACCCTTAGAATTGTGAATGGAATCCAAGAATTTTAGGGAAAGATTGAGCCTTTGGAGGCTACAATAAGGGAATTAGTTAAGAATTTTCATGAAATGGATCATGGTCTCCTTCTTGATATACTAAAGGATAGTGGTGATATCAAATATCTACAAGATTGGAGAAAGGAGGCCAATGAGGTAATTTCAAATCAAGCAACCAAAATTTGTAAAGAAGCGTATATGAGCATGATAAAGAAGAACATGGACATGCTTGCTCAGATAGGAATGACTCTTGAGGAATTTGATAAGGAATCAAATCAAGTTGTTACTAAATATGCTCATTACAAATTAAAGGCAAACAATATTATCACTTTCAATTGGCCCACAGAGGAAGAATTTTAATCCTGGAAGGATAAATACTTGGATGTCTTGGAGGATTGAGTTGTTGACATGGGGTAATCACTACAATTTTGGTCTTTGGATTTGCAACAATGGTGAATAACAGTGGGAGAAAAACAATACATGGCTTGGAACCAGTACATATGAGGCCTTTGATAAAGTAATGTCAAAATATTATTTTCTCTCCAATTTGAATTTGATGATGAGGATACAAACATGGAAGGTGTTTTGTCTCTTCTATCTTTCTTCACTTTATTGCTTTTCTTTCTTCATGCTTGGGGTACGTGGACACAATTTTGCAAGAACATGGATATATATTGTTATATCAACTTAAAGGTGCATTTTGGAAGGCAAGACCGGATCTTCATCAATGAATGTAAATGGTTTTTTTCCCATTTAACATTTCCCTCCATCTAAAATTCAAATATAACTGCAAAGGAAATATATGTTGTAATAGTCCAATGAGAATAAGACATGTGTACTTTCTGGCTTTAATATTGTTTTCTCCTTCATTTCTATAAGAAGGAATTCAAGGCCAAAAGTATGGGTTGGTTGCACGTTAATTGATCAAAGAGAATTTGTGTAAAGAGAATACATAGAGAATTTTAGAGTTTTATCTTAGGTTTTGAGTCTGTCAATATGCATATGTAATTTTCGATAACAGTACTAGCAATCGAATAGAAAATGGTTTGAATTCAAGACCATTTCTCTCTTGTGCACTTGTTTCATGGATTATGAATAAAATGATCAAGGGTTATCTTATTTGTCTTCATTGATTTCCAGTGGATGTATAGTTTTGTTCTTGCTTTTAATTCAAAGAATTGATGAAATTTCTTGGATGAAGCTATAGGTTCATGTAAGTTGAGTACTAAGATCTTTATAAGATGTTATGGTTAAGAATACAATGAATGTGATGTTGTAATGCAGTATTATCAAAGCGTAATGGTGCTACGTATTAATCTATTGTCAAATTGTATGTGTGTTTAGATTGATTATGTTCCTGGGTTAAGGCACTGACATGAGTTGTGTATTCATGATATATCTTGTTGGTCATTCAACAATAATTCAATTTTATAAACAAACTTTCAAACAGACCGCAATTGTTGTTATTTTATTTTAAGTTTGTCTATTATCATGCTCTAAATGTTGAGTTTTGTCAAGGAGTAGCCAAATTCTTAATATATTCCATTTATTGAGCTATTACATGAGAATTATTTGTTATTTGTAATGTACCTAGTCATGAATTATTTAAGTCTTTAGTTACATTGTGGGATCACCCTCCTGAGTCTTGCATAGCCCAAAGTATAGGAGGAAAGCATTTTTTCTTTCACTCGTTTGTTGGACAATCCCTTCAGGTTGTTGAGAATTGGAAATGGAAAATTCTATAGGCCTCCTTGAAGATCAACTTGGTTCTTGAAAAACCACCAAAACGTTGCTCATGAGTCCCTTTATTCTCAATAAAATCCCTGGGAACGAACTGACCTAAAATACCTCAAGGAACAAAGTGAGAGTTCTAGAATCAAAAAGAGTAGATCACAAATGTTTTCTATATAGAATTATGGGCTCTCGACCAAAGGATGGTAGAATGAAATGGGGATGACAGTGTGGCACGCTAGAGTCTCAAAGGCATGTTGGCGTCTTGTATAGACTACAAATTGAGTTTATCACAAAAACAAACTAAATGACTACTAACAATTAGATTTCTAAGAACTCTTAAGAATGTAGGAGAATAATAGAGTATAATAGAAATGAAAAAAGTAAGATAAACTAAGTAATATATAGATTAAATGATGATAAAATGAAAGAAGAGGAAGAAAGTTCTCACAACCAACCAATAAATGAAGCCTCTAGCAAGTAGATATCTTCAACACGTACACACATAAGATGGAGGGAAAAATGTTGGGGTTGTTTAGGGGCTTGATGCAGTCAAACCCTAATTTTGGTGTTCCCACCTCTACAGACAACCAAATAGATAGAGAAAGTGAACAAAGTAAGCAAATGTGAAGTGATAAAAGCAATCCCCACTGAAGGAGGAGAACCCCTATCACAAGATAGATAGATAGATGAAATAGTAAAATTCTTAAAGAGGGGATGTGAGAAATCCCAAGATGCTCAAAGATACAAGGCACAAGATAGATATCACTTGCAAGGCTTAAGGAAGCCAAGGAGAGAGATAGAGCTGCTAGAGCCAAGAGAGTTGCAAAGATTATTGTAAGAACATGAGTGTGCTATTGTAGCAAGTTGTAGAGAGTTGAGAAAGCAAGAGAGAAGAGAGTATCTTCAAGGGAGAAAGACCAAGAAGAAGGCCAAATGGATTGAAAACATAGCTTTTAAAGAGAGAATGGGAGGGAAAAGAAGCTTGTTGAGTCATTACAAGGCATCCTGGGTTGTTACCATCGACAAAATTAGCTGACAAGTGGCAAGGCACTCAAAAACAATCATTTGAACATTGAAATGTTGCAGGATGCTAGCGCAACACGTAGACATCCGTGTGATGCACTAGTGTCTAGACACATCATGCTACAAAATGACAAGAATGGGAAAAGCACAAGGTTTGACATAAAGCTGACGTGTAAAGGAAGATGTTGAAAGGGGGTCTTGAGCATCTTGAGAGGGGAAAAAGGTTGATGCAAGGGCTAAAATGAACCTACACAAATACTAAGGGAGTGGACACTAAAGCAGATACAAGAATGTATGTGAAATTGCAAGGGGTACAATTTTACGACATTACATATATTAAGATGAAGATTAGAAGTATTAAGATAAAGATTAGAAGTAGTACTAATGTTGGGGATATGTTGTTGATGGTATTTAGTATGTTGTATGATTTATCCTATTGTTCTTGAGGAAGTATATGATGATGCAAGGAATTTTTGGTCTCCATATGTTGGTGAAGGTTTTTGCTGCAAGCAATTTCTTTGAAGATTGTGTAGAGGAGAGGGACTGATTGCTCAGGATCCCAAGTCATAGTAGTGTCTAGAGCAATAGGTTGCCCTGATCTACCTCAAGCTAACAAAATTATTTCAAGAGAGTTTATGGTTTAAAGGATGAAAGGAAGAACAACCAATTTTTTATTGTCCTTTAACAATCCCAAATGTTTCAGAAAGTCAAGCATGAGAAAGTTTCCAAAGTCTGGAGTGTAACTTAGGAAGCTCACTACTAGAGGACTACAATGTAGGACACGGGCAACAACATGGCACGTTGGAATCTCAGTGGTGGTGTTGGCGTTCGTATGGACAAAAAGCATAAAGTTAAGTCATAAATCAAGGGAAAGTTACTAACAACCTAAAAAATATGGTTTGATGCAATAACATAAGCAAAAAGTAACTAAATAACAGAATATTGAGAAAACACTAAGATTAAGTCTAACTAAAAAATGAAAAAGGAGGGTAAGGAAAGCACACCTTTCTACCCATGGGTACATATTTTCAAGGTCTTCACACAAAAAATATCCTACACACACAAGAACGGGAAAATATTGGGGCTATGTTTAGAGGACAGCCACAGTTAGTCCCCCGCTTTGGTGTTTTCACCTCCACGGACAACCAATTTAGCAATGATAGGAGAAATATGATAAAGGAAGATATTGAAATAAATACCAAACAATATGTTAAACAATAATATGCTACGATATTAAAATGATAATACAAGAGAAAAGGAGAATGGAGTAATATCACCTTCAACCACGTGCACTCAAGGAAAATGAGAGGAGTGATCTTGCAAGCTTTCAAAGGCTAACATTGTTGCAAAAATGAAGAGAGTGAACCAATGAAATATTAACTTGTAGATTCAATGGAGGTGATAGAACTTGAAAATGCTGAAAATGAGTGTGTACAAGTGAGAATGATCAAGTGGAATGCCAAGAAGAGGAGTTGAATGAATGAGGTAGCAATTTGAAGGCAACAATGGAGGCAAAGGAGTCATTCAAATTCGGTCCAAAGGGCAAGAGATGTTACACTTCACATCCAATGGAGGAGTGTAAGGCCTCGACAAATTCCAAAGGCGAGAATACTATTAGGATGGTAGCACACCGCGTAGATGTTTGTGTGCCACGCTAGTATCCCAAACATGATATCCCACACCAACATGAAAAAAGGCTACCAAGTGGATGGAAAATGGATAAGGGTGTGGAATTACATTATTGGACTTAATTCTCTAAGGTAGGAGATATGTAAATGTGGAATTTGCAAGGGGTGCAAATTCATTTCATTACATTTTGCCCCCACTTTAGCGAGCATAAGTGTTAGTGAATGCATGGTAAAGTAGAGAGAAATTTGAGGAATGTATACTTGAACCATCAAGGAAGTATACCACAATTTGACACACTCGAATGCATAGGAAGTAGATGGCTCCATAGGTACTCAGTCTTTAGGCAAGTTGAACAAATATGCCACAAGCCCTCAGACCTACGGAAGGTGAAAAAAAGGCTTTGCAGGTGCTCAATCCTACAAAGGAGGTGCCATAGGTGCTCGATCCTAAGGGAGGCCATATTTGAAAGGGTCCATAGAGACTAATTGGCCCTTATAGGTGCTCGGTCTTGTAAGGAAAGCTCAAGGTGCTTAGTCCTCCAAGATAGATTGAAAAAGCAGCTTCACATGTGCTCGGTCCAGCAAAGCAACATGTTAATTCATAAAAAAAACATTTTAGCTATCAAAAATCTATGTTGGTAGACAAGCAGTCATACATATATACAATAATTGAAGGAGAAGCTTTCAAAGGGGTTCCTCGAGAACCCTTCGAAATAAAAGGGATCCGCTCAAGGGACGTTATGTTTGAAAGGCGATGATATTTTTTGCAAACGATTCTAGTATTAAGGAATCCTTCTGAAAGACCTCTTTCATCAAGGAATTTGAAAGGAAGAATACTCGCTTGCAAGGGAGAGTTTTCATAATTCTTCATCAGAAAAAGTACTCCCTTCTCGAAGGAAATTTTTTTCAGATTCTTTCTCTACAAATCTGTTTCGAAAGAAAAATTCTGCCAGGGGTCCTTGTTGAAGAATGCCATTTTTTGAAAAATAAGGGATTTTCAATGAGGGATTCGTTGGCCACCGAATACACCTTTTTGAAAATCGAAGTAGTATGATAGCCCCCCCTTAGGATGGTGCATGTTGAACACAAAGGCACGCGATATCCTAAGCGGAGAGAAGAAAGTGATGTTGTGGCCCATGATACATGATGGGATGTAATCATGGAAATGTTGTCACACACATGAGGGACAACACATGGGCACCCCAACATCACAAAGCAAGAAAAGAAGAGAAATATGAAAAGGAAACATAAGCAAAAATGAAGAAATCAAGAGACAAGGGGATTTGATATTTTGGGGTCAGAACTACTCATATATATAGATAGATAAATATAATATAATAATATATATGAAATTTCATCAATCCCCTACTATATCAGATCATGAAGAAGGACACATGAAAGAAAAATAAAAATAAAAAATTGGGTCAACATGTAAGGGAAGCCTAAATGCCCCCAACACTTTGCATCATCCCCAATTGTCGAAAATCAAGGCACAACAAATAGAAGAATGATGTAGCAAATATAAGAAGTGTACAACATAAAAAAATCTTGTATCCAAGCACCTACAAGGGTGACAAGGGTCCTCCAGGAACACATAAAACAAGCACAGGGGAAACACATCACACACACGAATATAATCTATAGATAAAGAGGAGGTGCTCTCCTAGTCCTCATGAACTAGGAGGTCATCATTCTTCCAATATAGATCATTATAGGGAGAGGGTGGATGAACCTGGAAGGTTGGTATAGCAAGGAGAGTACCCCCGACTCTCCTGCAACAAGATCTAAGGAAGAAATCCCCTCAAGGTCTTCTTCACTCAACTCCTATGAGGTAAATTTTATTAATTTTGCAAAAAATACCGACAAAGCCAAGACATCATCCATTAAGTTGAACATGAACTTGATGGGAGTGCCATGTGTCAACTAGGTGGGTGCAGGAGGCACCCAAGATCCACTGTCAACCTCACCCAAATACTTGGGGGTAGTGACAAACTCAGGGGATGTTGAGGCAACCTCCATTGCTAGGACAATGCAACCCAAAGAAGAACCAACTTCTGAAGAAGGTGATCCCTTCTTCTGACCCCATTAGAAGTAGGGTCATCCTCCAACTTGTGCTTCATCAGAGGATGTGAGGTCTCCATAGAAGAAGCAGAAGACAAGGAAGAAGAGGAGATAACTGTAGTGGACACCATTGAATTATTTGACATATCCATAGGCTTAGGAAAAGGTGGGATGTCCAAAAGGGACATCAGGAGAGGACGCTCAATTGAGGGAGTGATGAACACTTGCACCCTTTTAGGGTGAGGATCATCCACACTCATGGGGGGAGCCAGAAGCAAGATCGAGGCAATGAGAACCAAAGAAGAAGGGGCAGAAGAGGGGGCCGCAATAGGAAACACAAAAACAAGAGTTGTGGGCTCCCCTTCCACCTTTTGTAGAGCAGCCTGTTCAACAAACAAAGCCTTCCTCCAATGCTTACGCTCATGTGTAAGGTAGTTATTTTGGATCTGAGAGTTGGCAGCTATAATTTGAGGAGGAGAAAAGGCAATTTTTCTGCCATGGGAGTGTCCATCATAGCCATTGATGGTGGAGGGAGTGACTCCTAGACAAAAATAGGAGGAAGAGATGCCAGAACATAGGCAAAAATCAATGAAGAAGTAGACTCAAGTGCCTTGGTGGTGGGCCTTTTTCCATTCACTACCCTAGGGGAAAGAGTAGTAGGATGCCATGAAGGCTGAGACGTAGAGGCAACTCCACAGGGACCATTCCCCTTACCATATACAATGGGCCAGGGCATCGTGGGCAAGACAGGAAGGTCAAACACCTAATGCTTGGCCTTCTGCCAAGCGAGCACCATCGAATTCCCCATGAGATGTATGGGAGCAGAAGTCGAGGGTGCCACAACAAGACAAGAGGTTGAATCAGGTAGAACTACAAAATAAGAATAAGAAGGCTCTTGAGTACAAGCAGACTTCCCATTCCTATTTTTTGAGGAAGAGGCAGCCTACTGAAATTCTATAAAAGAAGCCTTAATTGAAATAGCATAAGGGGAAGGGAGATAGGTCACTTTCGGTGCTATGCCCCCATTCTTGTATTTTACGTAAGTGTGATAGAATAGGTCCATCCTTGGATAAAGTGGACCAATGGGGTAGGCCAAAAGTGATCTAATGAATAGGTCCCACATGACACCAAGGGTTTGTACCCAATTTCGTGCACAAAATTTATGGATCCCTCATGAGATAATTTCAAAAATTTATGGATCACTGAAGGGACTATGTTCATGGAAACTAGCCAAGGAATTCCTATAAGCTTCACTCTGAACAATTTACACTCTGAGATAATATCAAAAAGGGCATTCACAGTCCTGGGCCCTACTAGGATCGAAAGGGTGATGGAACTGATGGGAGGGATGGAAATCCCATCATGCATACGTATCATGCTCTTAGATTTGTCATACCCATCCTTATGTAGAAATTTTATTAGTATAATCTCCTTTGCAATAACATTAACTCCACACGTAGGATCAAAGAGAATACTAATCACGATATTCCTATTGATACGAGTGGGAATGTATAGAGAGGGTTATCTATTAACATTCATAGGCAAGTCTTGTGATGTAAAGGTTATAGCAGGAGACTTATTTTTAGGCTGCACATAAGGGATGGGAAAATGCATGAAAGAATCCATATTCTACATACACTGAAAAGGACTTTCTTAGGAGACCCCAAAGGTTTAACAATCAGACAGTGACCTATTCTAGAGTTTTCTTCACAATTTTTAGGGACTCTTCTAATTATTCTGCTAGGGGTCATAGGTTGGATTGCAAGGCTAGGTTAACTTCAACACACACACCTAGAACACGAGAGAAGATTCCTTCAACACTACAAAATAAAACCAAAAAATTTCGCGTCGGGTTCACCAAAATGTAGAGGAGGGGGATTGACTGCTCAAGAACCAAGTCATGGGAGGGTCTAGAGCAATAGGCTACCTTGATCTACCTCAAGATAACATAATTGTTTTGAGAGATTTTAAGGTTTAAAGGCTAAAAGGAAGAACAACTAGGTTGTTGTTGTCCTTTAAGAAGCTCAAATATTTTAGGAAGTTAGGTGAGCAAGTTTCTAGAGTCCAAACTGCAACTTAGATAGCTCACTGCCAGAGGACTATAGTGTGGGACATGAATGACAACGTGACACACTAACATCTCAGTGGGGGTGTTGGCGTTCATACGGATATAAAGTGAAAGTATAGTAAAAATCAAGGGAAACTTACTAACAACCTAACAAATATGGTTTGATGTGATAATAGAAATAGAAAGTAAATAAATAACATAATATTGAAAACACTAAGATTAAGTCTAACTATGAAATGAAAAAGGAGGGAAAGGAAAGAACACCTTCCTACCCATGGGTCGATATATTCAAGGTCTTCACTTGACAAATAACCTACATACACAAGAATGGAAAAATGTTGGGGTTGTGTTTAGAGGACTTCTACAAACAGTCCCCTACTTTGGTGTTTCCACCTCCACGGACAACCAATATAGAAACAATAAGAGAAATATGATAAAGAAAGATATTAAAATAACAATACCAAGCAATATATTGAACAATAATATGCTATGATATTAAAAAGATAATGTAAGAGAAAAGGAAAATGGAGTAATATCACCTTCAACCACGCGCATTCAAGGAAAATGGGAGAAGGAGTGAGCTCACAATATTTCAAAGGCTAATGTTACCGTAAGAACGAAGAGAGTGAACCAACGAAATACCAACTTGTAGCTTCAATGGAGGTGATAGAACTTGAAAATGCTGAAAAAGAGTGTGTAGAAGTGAGAATGATCAAGTGAAATTCCAAGAAGATGAGTTGAATGAATGAGGTAGCAATTTGAAGGAAAAAATGGAGGCAAAGGAGCCATTCAAATTTGGTCTGAAGGGTAGGAGACGTTACACTTTGCATCCAATGTAGGAGTGTAACGCCTTTGCAGATTCTAGATGTGGGAATCCTATCAAGATGGTAGCACACCATGCAGATGTCTATTTGTCGCACTAGCATCCCAAACAAAATATCCCCCACCAACATGAAAATAGGCTTCCAAGTGGATTGAAAATGGATGAAGGGTTTGGAATTGTATTATCGGACTTAATTCTCTAAGGTAGGAGATATGTAAATGTGGAATTTGCAAGGGGTGCAAATTCATTCCATTATAAATTGATTGGGAGAATGGTCCACATTCCTCCACTTTTGAAGATATGGCTTGTAATTTGGGATTCAATGTTTATGTTATGTGGACATTGCACTCTTATCTTTTCAGGTCACTAGTGTTGACGAGAAGGTCTTTGTTAATTGCAGTGGGTTGGCAATTTGGTTGCTTGTCAGGATTGGTCCGAAAAATGCTCCACATTTCTCCACATTGTTGTTTTTGTTCCTACGGCTTGGTGGATGTGATTTTAGTGTTTGTATAGTGTCTCAATTTAGCTTTCATGTGATGAAGTTTACTGTATGTTGGTTTGTAAATTTTCTATCTCATGACTGTGTCTTCTGGGCTTCCAAGATGAAGTGTTTTATTTTTGTTTGGTTTGCACTAGCTATTTTTGGCATGATAGTGAGAAAGAAGTATATGGAATTACTACTAGACATTCATGGAATGTTTCTCTATGGTACACACATCAATGGTTGATCTCTTTGATGTTGCATATTGGTTAAGTTGGTTTTTTGGGTGATTTGTGAATGTTTGGCCAATAGGGCTTGTTCTCTTGCTTGCATTATGTTCTTGGGGGTTTGCGCTAGCATTTGAGTTTGTGTTAATATGGGTTTGGGTCTTGCCCTATTTTTTTGAGAACCACATTGAGTAAATTCAGTTGGGAGATTTGTTTTTGTTCTGACTGGTAATGTGCTACACGTTTCTTCTACACATTTCCTATTGCCGACTTGGGATGTTGTGTGCTAGAATTTTTATGTTTTGGATCATATTGGAAGATGTAATAAGTCATTTTTACTCCTCTTTATCTCTTGGATAGGACTACTTTCACTGCAATTGTATTTTTGATGCCAACTTGTTGGGGTAATTTCTTTTCTCATATTATGGCCGACCTAATTTAATGTTTTCCTTACTTACAAAGGATATAAATAGAAGAAAAAATTAGTTGTGAGTTGTGAGAGTGTGGGATAATATAGTAAGTAATGTGAGCTATGGAAGATATAAATCAGATGAGCTTCAACACCTCAGTTAGTAGAGTGTATTGTTGACATATGTTGTAAATCAAAAGCTTCATGTATCCTTCTCAGAGATAGCGAGTCTCCTCAATAGGTCCTTGTATCTTGCCCTGAGGTTGTGCACCTCAGCCTATAAGTCCTTGTATCTTAATCTAAGGTTGTGCACATTAGCCTGCAATTCCTTCAAGAAGAAGTGTGCTTCCTTAGGCATTGAGTCTTAAAAAAAATTGTAATCTTATTCATATATTATGAGATTTCTCATCGTGGTTTTTCCCTTCTTGGGTTTTCCACGTATATCTAGTGTTATCTTGTGCATGTGTGTTCATTGCTTTATCTTTCATTGTTGCTGATATGTTTAAGGGTTGTTGATCTTCTTAGAAGATTGAATTTACATTGTGTTAAAGGGTTTAAGTTTTGAAGATATTTATTCACCCCCCTCTTAGTATCTAGGTGTGTTCAACAACATTTATATGAGGTGAGAGATACCAACACTTTCCCTTCAATATCTATTAGTTTTTCTCTCTACAACTCATTTCATTTGAAGAGACTTGTTGATGACATTTTTTTGTACTAAAAATCTATCTACAAATTCTTGTGGTTTTTTGGTACTTGAATTGAGGGAATTTCATAACTATAGGGCATGTAAGTAACATAATTATGCAAAAAAATTGCTTATGAAGATACAAAGCTTGCATTAATGGCTAGTTCATGCATATACAAAATGGAGGTGAAATAACATGGTTAATATCTTTAAAGTTAAAAAATACATAGTCATCAATCATAATTTTAAAATGAAATTGATAAAGTAGCACAAATTGTACAATGGAAAGATGTAAGAAGTGATGACTCACCAATGTGAAGAGGCATTGTGTTATAATTAGGCAATGCCATGTAACATATTTTTTTAAACAAAGAAATAGCATGGGATTAAAATTTATTTGTCACTATGAAACCCCAACATGGACATGGTGGTCCACCATTATAGTTCATATTTTGACATGTGGTACAAGAAAAAATGAAGACTAAGGGAAAAAAAAATCAATCAATAAAGTTTAGGCAATCAAATTTAAAATGGATTGGTGATGGCATGTGACTTGGCATTACACATCTATGAGTTATAAAGGTTGCTCACTAATGAGAAGAGTAAGTAATGAAATAAGAAATGACCATGTATGTGGAGCTATATAATCAAATCTTAATATTAAATTTTGATTCTATTGTTCACATAATGGGCCCATAGAGACACATAGGATGCAAAATATTTAGCATAATGCCACTTAGCATAAGATCAAACATCAATGAATTGCAAAGGCTTTAAAAAGATGACTTCCCAATAAGGAGTTTTTTAATGTAATCAACAACCAACATATCACCTTCTACCTTTTTAAAGGGAATGATGTTGACAAGGTGATGAGTCATAACAATATGGATCAATAAAAAATTAATACCTTACTTTAAGATGATGAGTTGAAAGCAAGTGGAGACCATAGCACACGACACAAAGTAAAAAATTTAACTGGGAATGTGAATTTACAATACAAAGGTCACTTGTAGTAGCATCAATTTTCCACATTAAAATGGATATGAAATACATCACTTAAATGACGTGTAATGTCATAAAATTGCACCTCATGGTAATTTCACATTTACGCATTTTCCACCCACATTTATGGTGCCTAGTCACATTTATGACAAGAACCTTATGAGTTGGAATTTCGTGATTCTAAATCCATAAGGGGTAATGATGAAGTGATAGTAGTCTTCCACCTCATTTCTTGCAAAGTTATGAGTTGGACACCTATGGGGTGCACAGACGTTTGCACGACATGCTAGCATCCTTGAGCTTTATGAGTTCAAATGAGGAATCTCGGGAACCTTTTACCATGACATGTTTCATTGTGGTAGAATTTTGAGTGTAACGGCTCTTCCCACCCATGCAACTTCACAAAAGTATCATTTTCACTCTCATTTGCATCAATTCTCACTCAGACTCACTCAAACTTGCTCTCTTCTTTCTCTTCTCTTCTACATCATGATTCTATAATGAAGCTCTATCGGATTGAAGTCTCACCAACAATCACTTGTAAGTGCTCAACATCAAATCTATCAATCCAAGAGGGAGACATGGCCTATTGGTAATTCTCTCTTGCTTTCTTATCTATTTGCTAGCATACTTATTGTGTCTATATTTCACGGTATAGGTTCTCCTCCATAGTAGGGTTTTGTCTATTTCGTGATACGATTTCTCCTCCATCATGGGGTTTTCTTTTATCACTTATTGTGTCTACTTTACTTTATCTTTTATACTCTCTATCTATCTGGCTATCCATGGAGGTGGGAACACCAAAACAGGGGTTTGACTGAGGCAAGCCCCAAAACAACCCCAACATTTTTCCTCGTTCGCCTTATGTGCAAGTTGCTCATGTGGAGCTTTGCGAGAGGCTTTGAAGCATAAGACCTCTTGTGAGTTAATATCTTTCCTTCTTTGTCATTTATGTAGACACCCAAAATAATATATAATTAAATAAATACTTGTTATTTATTTAATTTAACCCACTTCCCTTATCCTAATAATTAATTAATTAATTATTCATTATTTATTTAATTAATTTCCCTATTACCTTTATCCACCACCTTTAACTAAATAAATCTCCTCTAAAATCCCCTAATCCTACTTAAGTTAATTAATCCTTGATTAATTAACCTTATCCACTTCCTAATCCTTATTATCCCATTCTCCAACTTTTAACTCCACCCAAGTTAATAAACCCTTAGTTTATTAACTCAACCCAACTACATTAAGTAAAATAATATTTTGATTAATTGATCTAAACCTCATCCCTAATCCTCATTATCATTATTTCCTAATTTTAAATTTCTACATCTCGCCTACCCCCACTAACCTCTTACATAAGCCATCCTATGAGCCACCCTATCTCTTAAAAATATTTAATGCCTCTCTTCCCAATGTGTTCTCACACCTCTCCATTTCACCCCTTTCCATGTTGTGACACTTATCACAAGGCTAACCATTCTTCATTCCTTGATCCAAATCCTATCCTTCTTTGAATCTCAACCCTCCATTAACCAATCAATCTTGGCCCTTGATTTATCCCCTCATTTCTATAAATGAGAGGCCTCCCATCCCATTTTCATAACTTCTCTCATGCTAATATTATGTTGCAAGAATTATGAGCAACCACATTCTAATCACTTGAGAAAATCTTCAAGACTTGGGTGCACTCTTGAGCTCAATCCATGAAGGGTTATTGAAGGTATAGATTTTTATTATGCATTTAAATTGATGTTATTTATGTTGCTTTTACCTTTGATGTCAATCTAACCCCTCTACAATTTATTCTCATTCATGATTTTTGTCAAGTTTGTAAATTAAGTATACCTCATATTCTGAACAGTTAGTAGATTATTTGAGTCCTATGCAAAGGATCTAGTTCTCTATCTATATAAGATGCCAACACATCCCTAATATGACAGTGTGTCGCACTGTCATCCTACTTTAGTGTAGACATCCTTTGGTTGAGAGTTTATCCTCGTCTCAAAAATCTCTACAATCTACTCTTTCGGTCCCAAAGTCCTTTCTTTGTGATCATTCTAGAAACTCTATTTTAAATATGTTTTGTACTCTATTTCATCTCAAACCTCCATCGCTTGGATCTGTTTCATTGAGGTGACTGAGGGAAATTTTATCCCTTTAAACCTATTCATCTTGGGACTTGGGAGTACCAAATCCCCTCCTTCACATTTTGGTAAACCCGACATGAACCCAAATCATGTTGAATCTTTTTCTACAAAGTTTTAATTATATGATAATTCTTTTTATAAGAAAGATTTCGATATGCTAGATGATGCTCTGGATTATTTCTTAGAGGCATATAATCCAATCTATAGATCTCTTGAACAAACGTCTCCATCACAACTATCTACCTCCTCTTTGCAAGTCGGAGAGTCCATTAATGTAGTGACCATCTCCGTGGCCCCTCAAAGGCCTAAGAGACTCATCATTTGTGTGACTCCAGCTAGCTCTTCTCCTAAAAGGATTCATTCTATTCATGGGGTTCCCATCTCTAATGACTCATCAGACCTTTACACGAGATTCTTTAAATTTACAGATTCTTCTTATAATATCGTAGGAGATATGTATGATACTAGAATAAATCAACAAAATGTGAATCAAATCGCTTATGTTCCTACTTCTCTACCACCTTCTCAACCAAGTCTTCCTATAACACCTAAACCTATAGCTAAAGCACCTGGTGATTATGATATTGTTGAGAAACTTCGTGTTACTCCTGCCAAGATCTCACTATGGGATTTGCTTCAGTCTACTCCAGTTTATTAGGGTATGCTCCAGGAGGCTTTGATAAAGATCCTCTTGCCTTCTTCTGCTAGGGCTATGGATGTTAATGTGCTTATTTCCTCTATTCATGTGGATTCATTGAATATTACATTCTATCTGTAAGAACTCTCACCCCTAGAAGTACAAAAGTAAGAGGATCGTCTGATGATTATAGCTAACATTAATAACATCAATATTAGGCATTCTCTTGTTGACACTGGTTCATCTCCCAATGTATGCAACATTGATCTACTATCTAAGATTAAAATTAATTCTTCTTTAGCTTCTTCTTTGTATATTCATGGATTTGATAATGTTGGTCATCAAGCCCTAGGCATGATAATCTTGCCTTAGAGGTTGGGACCCGTTACCTTACCCACCTTGGTTTATGTTATGTTTGGTCCTTTACCTTACAATATTCTCTTGGGAAGATATTGGATTCATGCTTTGGGACTTGTAACTTCTACCTTGCATCGTTGTATAAATGTTTTTGCTAATAACGAAGTGATTACAATCAAGGTTGACCTCGATGCTATACACCTTTGTGAGATGGAAGTTGTTGCTTAGGCCTTGGTTGTTTCCACTCTTAAAATTGTATTTCATCATTATATTTTTTTTTGTTGACATGCTCTTCGGTGGTTCCTATTTTTAATGCTACCCCTGAGATAGATGTCCCTGAAGAAGATCAACCTAAAGCAAAGAATCCTAAGTTTATCCCTTTTTCATCTTCTTCTGAATTGAATGCATGTCTTAGTGATGATTGGGGTCCTTGGAATTTTTAAAGTTCATCATTGGAGAATACAAAGTTGACCCTATCCACCTTGACCTTCCAACAGTTTCATATACGTCTGTCAAGAAAATTGATTGTCCTCTCGCAGGGGAAAGCGATCAACATCCCATTAAGGAAAATGATTGTACCCTTGTTGAGGAGATAATCACGCTTCTGGTAAGGAGGCTAATGTTTGTAGTCACGTCAAGAAGGATGATTATGATCCTATAGATGAGTATGATACTCACTAGTGGAGTGATTTTCTCTCTATTGATCCACCTCCTTCTCAAGATTTACAAACATGTTACGGCCTTGGCTATAAACTAGTTTCTAAATAAGGTTATGGACGTAAAGGTTATGGGTGTAAAAAACAAGGAATTAAATTCCCTATAAAATGTATACTTCATAAGCATAACTTAGGGCTTGGATGCTCTCTTGAACAATCTAGGCGGAAACCATGGTGGAGTGTCAAAATGATTTCCATCGAACCTCTTAGTCTACTTCATCATAGACTGGTCAAGAGTAAAGTAGACTCTAATGAAGTTCCTCTAGACGTCTTCTCTTTAGAGAAAGAACTAGGAGAATTCTTAGGTGTCTACTCTCATCTTCCTTCTTATCACCATAAACAACAATTCTCATGCCGCTTGCATAAACAAGCATACTTTAGAGAATCCATTTTGAGCATGGATGAGGAGGATTCTTTATCTAATGTGGATGATTATATTCCTATTTATGATCTTGAAGATTGAATTTCTCTCCTTAAATGGGATACTATTGATGTTTTCATTGATCCTAAATCTTCTGAAAAGGTGATTAAAATTGGAAAGTGCCTTTCTTCAAAATAATCTAAGCAACATTTTGATATGTTACATTCTCATCCTGATATCTATGCTTGGTCATATGAGGACATGCTTGGTATTGGTGAGTTTATAGTGGTTCACAATATCATTCTATGTCTCGATGCTAAACCTGTCAAAAAAAAAAGATTTGAAAGATGAATCTCAAGGTTGCATTGTTAATTAAGACCGAGATAAAGAAGTTATTAAAAGCAGGCTTTATTCAGCCTACCACCTATTCACCTTGGATATCAAATATCATTATTGTCAAAAAACCTAATGGTCATATTCATATTTGTATCGACTTTCATGATCTCAATAAGGCTCCTCTTAAGGATGATTTTCCATTTCCTAATATTGATATGATTGTAGACTCAACTGTAGGCCATACCTAGTTTTCCTTCATGGATGACTTCTCGGGCTATAATTAGATTCATATTAACTTGAAAGATCAGTATAAGACAAAATTCACTAACCCTTGGGGTACTTTATTTTATGTGGTCATGTTGTTTGGGTTAAAGAATGCAGGAGCAACTTACCAATGGGCAATGACCCTTATTTTTCATGATTTCATTCACAAAATTCTAGAGGATTATATTGATGATATCTTGGCTAAGTCTATAACTCATCAAGATCATGTAAAAATATTCATCTTATTTTCGAAAGGATTTAACTCTATAAGACGAGTCTAAATCCTCTTAAGTGTGTCTTTGACATTGACATGGGAATTTTTTTAGGATTTATTATTTCTCACCATGGAATCAAAGTTGATACAAATAAGATTGATGCGATCATTAACATGCATCCACCCAAAAACATCTCTCAACTATATAGTTTGTAGGGAAAGATTCAAGAAATTTGTAGATTTGTATCTTAGTTGGTTGATCGTACCCTTCCCTTCACTCACTTGTTGAAGAAAGATGTTAGCTATTGATGGGACGATGAGTGCAAAAAATATTTTGAGTCAATCAAGAGTTATTTAGCTTCATCCTATCCTAGTGTCGGCTATGCAAGATAGACCATTTTTGCTTTATATCTATGCATCACCTCAAGCCTTAGCAACTTTGTAGCCCAACATGATGATGATGGTAAAGAAAGAGAAGTCTACTACATTAGACATATTCTTGTTGATTATGAAACTCATTATTCTACCATGGAGAAACAATGTCTTGCTCTCGTCTTTGCAACACATAAGTTACAACATTATCTTCTTCATGCTAAAACTCATGTCATTGTAAAAAGTGATCTTCTAAAGCATTTGTTCACTAGAACTAATGTTTTGGGAAGGTTGGCAAAATGGGTAATGTTGCTCTCTGAGTTCAACTTCAAGTTCATTACTCAAAAATTGACTAAGGGTCAAGTTATTGATGATCAATTGGTAGAAGCTCCCTCATCTCACCCCTCTCCTAATCTAGATTTATTTCTAGATGAATACATTTTTACAAAAAAATCATGAGCCTATATGGGGGATGTTACTTCGATGGGTCGAGATGTCAAGTTGGCTCTAAAGTAGGTATAGTTTCAATCTCACCTAAAGGAAATTTAGTTCCTCTATCCTTTCGATTGGAAATTCATTATATTAATAATATCGTTGAGTACGAAGCCCTCATAGTTGGCTTGCATTCTATGATTGTACTAAACATTAAACATCTCTACATACATGGTGATTCTAAACTTATCATAAATAAAATTATAGGAATGTATCAAGCCAAGTAGAATAAGCTATCTCAGTATCAGGATTTAGCCTTATCCTTGCTTGATCATTTCTCTTCTTTTACAATAGACAGTGTTCCTAGGAGAGAAAATTGACATGTACATGCAATGGTGAGTGTCACCTCCCTTGTATCTTCAAACACAGGCATAGAAGAGTACCACTTTGTGGTCTACATTATCCAATCTCCTACTGTCTTAGATCAACCCGAATTTGATGCTCTAGTGTGTGCTCCTGTGGAATTGGAGGAATGGTATTATGATATTTATAATTATCTAAAGACTGGAATTTTTATCGATGATGTGATGAAGAAAACTCGCACTCGAATACAAAAATTTCTAGTATGATATATTGTATTATTAGATGTTCTCTATAAAAAATCTTATAATGGTCTTCTTCTTTGGTGTCTCGCTAAAATGGAAATAACCCTTTGCCTTCAAGAAGCCCATTCAAGCTCTAGAGGTGGAAATTTTGGTGGTAAATCCCTGGTGCATAAACTAATTCACATGGGATACTTCTGGAAAACAATGGAGCAAGACTCCTTTGCCTTTGTCAAGATGTGCCTGCAATGTCAACAACATAGCAACCTTATTTAGGCTCCTACTCAAGAGCTTCAAAATCAGACCTCTCCTTGGCCATTCGTAAAATGGGTGTTGGATATTATAAAAAAAAATCACCTCCTTCTTCTAAAGGACATATCTTCATCATTACTACGAAGGATTATTTTACAAAATGGGTTGAAGTTGTTTCACTTCAATCCATGAACATTGAATCAATTTGTAGCTTTCTTCTAAACAACATCATTGCTCATTTTGGATTACCTTCTACCCTTGTTTCTGAAAATGCTAGTCCATTTAAGAGTAAAGAGGTAAAGCAATTTCCTTTAGAAGTCTCATATTCAACATTGCTTTTCTATACCATTCTATCCTCAATCTAATGACCAAGCTGAAGTGTCTAATAAAAATATTTAGTTGATTCTTCGAAAAATAGTAAATAAACATGGTAAAGATTGGCATACTCAATTAACATACGCTTTGTGGGCCTATCACATGAGTGTTCTTACGGTGACTAGCACAACACCGTATAACCTTGTGTATGGTGTCGAGGCTATCATGCCTTTAGATTTGGAAATTCTATCTTTTAAAGTTTCCCTTAAAGGATTAAGTGATGATGACACTTACCGTGCTAATCATTTGTATTAGCTTGAGTTGCTTGACGAGAACCGATTGCAGGCACTTGATCATCTTCAATCTCATCAATGATCACTTTCTAAACATTATAATCATGGTGTTCTTTCTAGAACTTTCAAGGTAGGTGACCTGGTTCTCTATGAGAATTAAAGAAATGTAAATGTTTCGCCTAATCAAAAGGGGAAGTTTAGCCCTAATTGGTTAGGCCCTTACATTATCATCTCCATGTATGGTTTTGGTGCTTATGGAATGTCATCTAGGGATGGAAAACCTCTAAAATATCATGTCAATGTGATGCATCTTTGTCGATATTATGCATAGTGTCTATGTGTCATGTGTAACGCTCATCCCTCGTGGATTGTAGTTCGTTATGCTATGGCATTCCTTCATCAACATAACTATTCTATTATTTTATGTTATGATGTAAACATGTGTATGTGATTAATTTCTTTGATTAGTAATTATCTATACATGTGTTTTATTATGCTATGTATTTGCATATTGCATTTGACTAAAATATTTTAGTTAGGAAATTAGATCATCATTGTATTTAATTAAAATGCATCCATGTGTGTTTATTAGATCATGATAGCATCTAATCTAAACATACATCTATAATTATAACATCCATCACACAATCATACATGAAAATAAAAGCATACACATAAAAGAATACCATGATGTCAGACCAAAATCTCATATATATATCAAAATGTGTATCAGATACATGTATCACACCACTGTATTAAAATATGGTGCATGTATATCTATATATGTCTATACATCAAAATAGTGTTGTACAAAATGATATTATCGGTATACAAAATGACACATACAAAATGGGCCTCTAGCCCCTAGATGCATGGCTCCCCGAGCCCTTTGGTCCCGGTGATGATGGCGGTCGAGGTTGGACAGACGTGATGGAACATGATTGATGTGACCATGATACTAATTAATCCACTCATATTCCTCCTATCTCCCCACACAACTCTACAACCTCCACCTGTAGCCATGTCTCTCGCTCCTAAGACCGCCACAACTGCTCCTAAAGTTGTTGCAGCTAGGGATCTAAAGTTGCTACTGTTGGGGATTTGCAGTCGGCCTCACAGCTACCACCTGCCCACTAAGGTCATTGAGATGGCTCTATAGGGAATCACATGCTCTCTCGAAACTCTCTACTCACGTCCTAGTCTAATCTCGCTCAGTGAGGGCAGTGTAGAGCTCAGCCGCCTATTGCCTGGTCATAATGGTGACATCAACAGTCCTCTGCATGACCTCGACTCATGCCTCCTCATACACGGTCCTTAGAAATGAAACAGTATTTAATAAATGGGTGTGTCGCCCTACTGAAGTTTACCTATACGCATCAAGGACACTCCCCTGGATTGGCACAACTGGGACCACCTAAGAGACACACCACCCAATGAAGGTGATCCACTCCTGTGTGTCCACTACAACCACAAAGTAATAGACATTGTTAGTATCAGATTATATAAATATAAAACATGAACATACATTTATATGAGATGAAACTGAAATATGAAGTACTAAAAGGAAATAGAATGAATCACTCTTATACTTGGATCCTCAGGCTGCTAGTGTGGATTTGGGGGGTGCGACACTAGGACCGATGTCTATTGCTACTACTGCTACTATTATCGAAGGAATAACAACTGTCAAAAGTGGTTTCAATGAGACTAGGATGACAATTGGAGGGGATGAAAGCCTTCGCCACTGCCTTGACCTCTCTACCGCTCTGCATGTCGCCTCTCCCTATTATTCGTCGCTACCACCACCTCGGTCCTCTCCTCCTCCTCCTCCTCCTACTTGCCCCTATGCACTATCCCCCATGGGGGAATTTTTTGAGAAATTCAGGGCAACACTTGTTGTTTCCCACTATGTCTTAAAGCTATAGGAAACCCTTATGTCATCGACGAGCAGCATCAAAAGTTGATTGTCGTTATCTGACCCATCATTGCTGACAATAATGTTTGCTATGGTCGAATGAAAATGATCACCCAATCTAGTGGCACTCCTAGTTGCTCAAACATATGCAGGGGGAGTCAAGGGAATGGTCTGCAAAATCTTGAAGTGTCAGGCGACCTAGTGCCAATAATAAGGAACTATAATATAGTTGATGCACCTCACCAAGAAGCGATCATGCTACATATGTCATAGTTGTCGCATGTCTATGGGCCACCACATGCCTCTATATGGTCACCATCTAGCCTCATGGGAGTGCAAAGTATCAAACTATAATAGCCAAAAGTGAAGGTTTGTGTATCTCCAGTTGTGTACCAATGGGTACACATGGGCCATCGGTGTACTAGGAGCCATACCTTGGGGAAACTCGATTGTTCATGTAGCTATAATGTGTGTAAAAACCCACACATGTAGGAGTGTGCAAGCTATGAGACTAGAGTACTCATAATGTACATATCACCCTAGCTCATGGTACAAGTGGGCAAGCATGTTGCGGCCCCAAGAAAAAATAGTCCACCACTCCTTCATCTCACGAATCATATGGATGAGGGCCATGTGTAGATGCGAGCCTCGCCCATCCATGGTGACTCAGAGGGTGACTGTGACTACCATCACCCTCCTCAGAAGTGGAATTGCCACTCATCCCTACTCAAACCACTATATATAGATGTGGCTGGTGGTTTCGTCAAGCTCTATGCACCTGACGTAGTACTGTAGGCCCTCTAATACCTCTCGAGGTGAGTTTGTATCATCAAGAGCCACCCATCGTCTACAGATGGGTAAGCCAGTGATATGGTACGCATCCTCAAGTGTGACCATCATCTCTCCTGACAATAGGTGAAAAGAGGAGTTCAATGCATCCCAATGCTCCATGAACGCCATCAGCATCAAAGGATGGTATAACATCTCAGGTAGGGTGTAGGCCCACCATAAGCCCACCCTTTGAAGATGATCTTGGTCATCCAAATGTATTTGGGTTGCCTGGTCTCAGAGTGTAGTCAACATGTGCTTGCCTTCGTGCTCTCACATCTTGGGACAATCCTGCAAAACAAACAAAATCTATGTCAAATCCATCTCTATTAGATAATTCTAACTTCTAAATCAAATTTCTAGAGGCGTGATGTGAAAACATTTGCATGATGCACTATTGTCTAGGGTCATCCACCATGAATGTTTCCTAAAACACTGTGCGCATGAAAAATGCCAACACAGACAAAGGTCGCCAATGCACTGTCAGGATGATAGTGCGTCAATTAGACGCATGCACTGCTTCAGATTTGAAAAATATCAAAAAATGCCTAAAAATGGAAATGAAGGGTCAAAATTGACATACCTCATCGACCTCATCACCCTCGACTACGACCATGCATAGCTGCTCGATCTTGGTCCCACATAATCACATATCTGAGGCATTTTGTTGACTTTTCTCTCACAAAAGTCAACAATTTTCCTGCAATGAATAGTGAAAATGACCCTTTTGTGTGCCCTCTCGGGTATATAGGTCATTTTGGCCCATTTTTCCCAATGGTCCTTCCATTTTTTTGTTTTCAACCCACCTAGCTGGGGGGAAAAATAGGAGGGGCATATACTCACCTCTTTGTCATATTTTTCTTCTGAACCACCAAATTTTTCTTGAGCATTCTTCTTGTCGTGGTAGCTTCTTTCGATTTTTGAGTTGACCTAAATTTGGTTTCTACATAATGAAACTTTATGTCTGATGTTGTGGTTTCTTGCTGAGCTCGATCACTGGGGGCATCGTCAATATCCACCTGCTCGACCTTTGTGTTCTCTACAATATCCTTTTTGGCGCGTAAATCTGTGAAAAAATTAAAAAAATCATGTTTGCACTAATGTTTTCTTTTCTACTTTAGTGTAGCCGATTTTTCTCAAAAATTAGCTCACTAAAGTGGGGGAAAAATGTAATGTCCTAAAATTTCACCTCGTGGCAATTTCACATTTATGCATTCCCCCCCACATTTATTGTTCCTAGCCGCGTTTATGACAAGAACCTTATGAGTCAAATTTTCATGATTCCAACTCCATAAGGGGCAATGATGAGGCAACAACAATCTGCCACCTCATTTCTTATAAAGTTATAAGTTGAACACCTATACAATGCACGAACGTCTGCATGGCGTGCTAGAGTCCCTGAGCTTTACAAGTTCAAATGAGGAATCTCAGGAACCTTTGCCCATGACACTTGTCGTCGTGGACATTTTTTGAGTGTAACGCTTCTTCCTGCTCATGCAACTTCACAAAACTCTTATTTTCACTATCATTTGCATCTATTCTCACTCGGACTCACTCGAACTTGCTCTCTTCTTTCTCTTCTCTTCTACATCACGATTATATGGTGAAGCTCTACCAGATTGAAGTCTCACCAAAAACAGATCTCTCTTGTAAGTGCTCAATGTCACATCTATCAAACCAAGAGGGAGCCATAGATTGTTGGTAACACTCTCTTGCTTTCTTGTCTATTTTATAGCATACTTATTGTGTCTATATTTCGTGATATGGGTTATCCTCCATAGCGAGGTTTTCTTTTATCTCTTAGTTGTCTATTTTGTGATACAGGTTCTCCTCCATCACAGGGTTTTCTTTTATCACTTATTGTGTCTACTTTACTTTGTGTCTTTTATACTCTCTATCTATATGGCTATCTATGGAGGCGGGAACACAAAAATGGGGGTTTGACTAAGGCAATCCCCAAAAAAACCCCAACAATTTTCCTTGTTCGTCTTGTGTGTAGGTTGCTCGTGAAGAACTTTGTGGGAGGCTTCAAAGCGTAATACCTCTTTTGAGTTAATAGCTTTCCTTCTTTGTCATTCATTCTCATTCCTTCTTTCTATCAAGTTAGTAAATTAAGTAGACCTCAGATTCTAAATAGTTGGTAGATTTTGAGTCCTATACAAAGGATCTAGTTCTTTGTTCGTACAAGACACCACACCTCCCTAAGATGACAGTGTGTCGCACCATCATCCTACTTCTAAGTAGATGTCCTTTGGCCGAGAGCTTATCCTCTTGTCTCAAAAATCTTTGCAATCTACTCTTTCAGTCCCCGAGGTACTTTATCTGTGATCATTCTAGAAATTATGTTTTAAATACATTTTGCAATCTCTTTCATCTCGAACCTTTGTCACTTGGGTCTGTGTCATTGAGGTGACCGAGAGAAATTCACTCCCTTTAGACCCTGTTCATCTTGGGACTTGGGAGTAGTGAATCCCTTCCTTCACAGGATGATAATGAGAAAAATAATTCAAGATGGAAACATAAGAAAAGAGCAAGCAATAATATCAAAGTCTTAAGACATCAAATTTTTAAGGTCTTTTGTGAGGTTCAAGTATAGAGACTTCTCTTTATATTAATAATATAGTCCCGACATTGATAACAATAGGATTTTCTACCAACATTTGGCAAGAGTCCAACATGCATTTACCAACATAACTAAAATGTGGTTACATTGAATGATTACATATAGTGTTATTTTTCACCTTTGCATTGATAAATGTTTTTAGGTATTAATAATGGAACTAAAGATGTGAATTTAAAAATAAAATTGTTTAATTTAAAAAAAAATACACAATAGATTTGTAACCTACTACAATTTGTTGGCACAAAATAACCCTATTTAAGAAGAGGTTGGATTACAAATAACTTTACCAATTAGTGAATTTATGATTTTAACTTAGTCCATATGTAGACAAGTTAATAAGGATTTCAATTTTTTAGATTGATTTTTCCACAATTTTGATGTATTGCTCACTATTTCATAAAGGTTAACACCAATATCATTTGAATTGTTATAGATCTACTCAAAATATCTATGTTATTTTTAGATACAAACATAGTCTAGTCTTCATAGCACAGTTAGTCCTAGGTACACTGTGTTTTTCTTTATTTTTCTATTCTCATATCTATATGCCTGCTTATCTAAAGATGGGTGGTATTTAGAGGCACCTTAGGGAGATTGTTAGTGTGCAAAGAGAAAGCATAACACTTCCTTGGTAACTATTTTATCTATTGTCGATGAACAATAAAAAATACAAGATACCTAGATGATGGTTTGAAATTGTATAATAAACGTTTTCTACAAATGTCGATACAAGTTCTTAGTCTCTATATGATGTGCTAATAAGATTCAATGAGATGATCCATTTTTATTGATCCTTAATGAACTAAAGACTTACGACATGTCCTTAAATACAATATTCAATATACTCATTTTGAAGTACTTTTATATACAAACCAACTCGTAATAACTACATTCTTTAAAAATGTTGATTTAATTAATTTTAAAGTATTGCAAATTTGAAAACAAATAGATTACTAGATCAATCAATATTTACTATTCTCTTAACTAATTATTATCAGTTATAATATATTACAATAATGAAACCTAATAACTACACAACCCTTATTAAATGCTATAATTTACTATATAAAAATAAAAGTGATTAATTTTGAAATTCCAATCACTCTTTTTTAAACCTGCTTGAGTAAAAGATGAACTAAAGCAAAAGCCCTCCGGCAGATTTGGCCGGCGTGTGGGGCCCACGTATTTGAAAGCTGCACCCGTCTTGCCCGACATTTACCGCAATCCCGCCGTTGGTTTCCCTTAACCCAGGTTTAACCCCGGCATAAGCAACCGGGTTGACCCGCTAATTCGCCACGTGTCCATTTCAAATGAGAAGTTTGAAAAAGGCAAAAAATGATTTTATAATGTATGCCGGCACACTTTCAAATGTTTTCAATGTGATTTTTTTCAATTCCGTATGTGTACCTTCAAACTTGACCCCCTCCTTATTTTTCATATTAAAAAATATTTGATAAATTATTTTTTTAATGGTGAAGAGTGCTATATTTTTATATTAAAATATAAAAAAATAATACACAATTCGCATAAAATATTAAAATCTATTGTTGATGTTCAAAGTCTTCTAGATGTTTGAAATCTTCTTTCCAATAGAGACCCACCTCCTTCAACCAATATAGCTTTACTAGCTTAGTAGCTTCATCTTTGTTTGCTTTTTATTCTTGTAGCCTCCTTTCCATTATGAAAACACTCTTATTTTTTATTACACTTTAATTTATCATATAAAAAAATTTATCGAGTATAAAATTCAATAGGGGAGAGGACTCAGTAGTTGAGCACCCTAATTTCGCACTTCTAATTATCTTACGTGGAAATTTCAAATCACTCCATTTTTTACATCAACTTATTTGGTAAGTTCTCTGCTTATAGCTTTCGTTTCAAGGCCACATCATCAAATATGATGCCACATCAACATGTTTTTTGTCAAGATGTAATTGACCAATACTTGTGCATTCACAACATGGGTAGTTAAGCGTTGATGTGGTATCACATGATTGGTTGCTTTTTAGTTCAAAGGAATACATTTTGTACAATTATGGGTAGTCATGTCACAACTATTGGTCCAATATTGATAAAAATATTGGGCATTATATAAACAACTACTATCGCAACTATTGAAACATGCTCAAGTGTTGGGTCATCTCCCCTACTCTAATTTTTTTTTTAGTTTTAGTTGGCATTCCTAAAAAATATGTTAGCGTGGGTTGTCAATTTTCAAATTTATACATTTAAGGTTGTGTATTTAAAAAATATTGTCCTAGGTCATTTATACAAATGAATGAATGAATAGAAAAAGTATGCTTTGACAAAAAGTATTAAAGGTCATCTCTTTTTGCAGGTGCACTAATCATTCTCTATCATTCATTAATAGGCAATAAGCTTCTTAATGACATTCAACATTTATTGTTAAGACATGCATTCAAGGCACACTCTTCGATATTGCATATCAACTTGCATCAACAATCACTCGGTGGCATTCATTGCCATTGACATATGGACATCCATTCTCATCCACATATTCACATTCATTGTCACTCTATTTATCTCTCTTTACCTTACTATTAATTCTATCACATGCATGACTAAGGTGCAAAGAAGGCTTGAACTTCAATCCTTCAATAGCAAGCTCCATAATGCTCCTTATTGCCATCCCTATTGCCTTACTTCATATAGCATCAAGCAAACATTTCCTGTAGGTACTAAAGACCTACTTTTTGTGAAAGAAGATCATATATTTGTAGGATAAGATCCCATATTTTGGACCAAATCACACATATGAAAGAGGACCTCACTACTGTGATTCCATCTAGTAGTTTATAATATTAGATTTAACCACTCTAAGCCTTTTATAAATCCTTTTAGTCCTACATTTCAGTCATTAGTCCTATGCCACAAAGTGTCATTTGTTGGGGTTTTTGACCCCTATTGTAGATAATCAATAGATTGGGATGATATAAATTTAATATTATTGAATCCAAATGATAGTCAATAGCCCTTTCAAAATCCATCTAACATGTATAGAAATAAATAGAATAATATACATCCACAAGATTACACAAGACACAAAATATGTGGGGAATCCTTTCAAGAGAAAACCCACCACCAGAAGATGTTGATGATTATATTATTCAAAATCAAAATAAATTCAATACAATAAGGTCTTTGGAAACCTTTTTATAAAGTTTCAATCCACATCATACCCTTCTTATGTAATCACTCTTAACTTTTAAATACCAACAATGTACAAATGTCTTCAATGTCTAGAATTGAATTTATTGTCATAAATAACCTTGTCACATTCCTATAAATTGATATATAGATATATTCATGGGAAAACCAACCATCCAAATGTTAAACCTGGAATAAAAGGACATGTAACTATAATCTAACCACACATGACATCAATATTCCACATAAACCACCAAGTATAATGCCTCCACATGGATAATCACCTTGTATAATCTATCATTGCCACATGCTATGAATCAATAACTATAACCTTTACAATGTTAGTACATATACATGTTACCAATATAACCACCACCACTAGCTCCTCACTTACAATAGATAGTGTCATCTTCTAGTGTATTATCTTGCCTTTATATCTTACAACATATTCACCAATTTTTTATGTCCTCCTACATCATTGACCATGCTCTAAAAAATACTTAATTCATATGTGGTTGTGAGTTTTTTAAAATATATTACAATTGTTGTCATAACATCACCATGCATGAAATAACATTTATGATGTACCACAACACCTATAACATTATTTTCATATGTAAATCACTATGCCTACTATACTACAAAATTTGATAACTCTTCCTATAAGGACTCTCTAGAAGTGAATATCACCCAAGTTCCAACATACTACCAATTGATACCATAGGAGAAATTGTAGTATTCAACCCAAGATATAAACCCCATGCTTGGGAATGGGATAAGCCCATTTCATCCCTACACCACATGAACTTCACAACACCTATAGGTTTTTTCAAAGAATTTATAGCACTTATTGAGTATCAATTTTCTCCATTTGGGTTTTCTTGCTCTCAACCATCTCCATCACAAAATTATTATAAAAATCATACAAGTTGATCAAGCCATTCCCTACATAATCCCATGAGAGAAAAGAATGCATAGAAGTTCTAATGGCATAAATTTTCACCTAGTACAAATTTCCCATTATATTACCTCAATTTAGCCTTACAAACTCAACAATGCAAAAACCCACCGTATTTGCCTTGATTTTTACACGTGTCCTTGTTGTTTTTCATTGGTGATGGAATTTCAATCAAGGATGCCTATGCGTCGTGTGGATTTTTGTGTGTCGCGCTTCTGTCTTGACAGGATTCTCAATTTAGTGGATGTTGAGTTGTTACGATTCCCTATTTTCCTGTGAATTGTAACATCCTTGTGAATATTGACCACCCAAAAATGACCTTTTACCTCCAAAATTAGCAATTTGAACTTCATTTCTTTGATTCAATAAACTTATTCTCACTCTTCCTAGCTTCTACTGCTTCACTCTCTTGCTCTCTTCACATCACTTCTACACCATTTTGTTACTCAAACACCATTATTATTGCAAGTTGTTGAAGCTTCACTTCATTGGCGTGGTTGTCTTGCTCTTCGCCTTCCTCTCTTGATTGCTCAAGCTCATAGAAAGGAGGGTAATATTCGTCTATTTACTTATTTTGCATTATCTTGTTTGTAGAGTAGCATCCAGGTTGTCTTTGCACTCTACTTTCTTGTTTCTACTCTCTTTATTTATTTGTCATTTCTATATCTCGTGGCCTATTGGTTGTCCATGGAGGTGGAAACATCAAAATGGGGGTTTGACTAAGGCAAACTCCAAAACACAACCACAACATTTTCTTGTTGCTTTATGTGCATGTATAATCTCTTCATAAGGGGAGCTTGTTAGAGAACTAGACCTTCAATGAGTTGGTATTCTTCATATTTCTTCCTCGTCATTTCATTATTAAAATATTTTATGTTCATAAGTTAAAGTGTTCTTGTTGTTTTCCGCATTTTTGCATTTCTCAAATTGAGTAGTCAAGCTTAAACTTTTGGGTTTGTTATTAAACCCTACGGTTTCATTCTACAAACCCAATTTTCTATTTGTTTGAGATGCCAACGTGCCTCTGAGATGTCAATGTGGCACATTGATGTATGACTCATGCACTAGCATCCTCTGGTCGAGAGCCAATCGGTTTGCAGTCTAAGACCTCTATGGTTTGCTAACCCGTTTCTAGAAAACCTTTGTCATAAAGCATAAAGAAACTAGAAACCATTTTTCCCTTCACTTTTAGCTTATTAGGTAGTCTAAGGTAGTTGAGGGAAATTCACTCCCTTTAGGCTCTTTTGTGTCCTAGAGAATTGGGAGTAGCGAATCCCCTTCTCTACATTTTTGGTGAACTCGACGTGAAATTTCTCCTTTTCATTTCTTTGTGCTGAAAATTTTTTCCCTCAAGTCTTGGGTGCATTATAGATTCATGATTTTTGAATCTTTATGAGCTTTATGACCCAATCTATGACCTCCAATTTTTTTTTTAGGAGAAGTCTTCGACACATAAGAATGGAATCTAGGAAGGTCACCTCTGGTTAGAGTGGTCCCTCTTTTGAGGAATTGGTTTCGGGGATGTCTACTAGTTTTTCCAGCCCTTTTGGGGAAGCTACTACTCATATTCCTACATCCCTTACTTCTCCTTTCGCTTCTTCTATCGAGGAAGATGTTTCTCTTGAGGTCCCTGCAGAGCAACTTCTTTCCCTAGATAAAAGTCTTGGAGAGTTTGAGTGATATATGGAAAAAATAAAAGTCTTGCTCAAGCAGCTATTGTTGTTAACAGATTAAGAGCCATGTTGGATAAGGATTGGAGAGGTGTAGAACTTCTTTAAGGTCTCACGGACATTGTGGATACCCATTTCCCAACCTATAATCTTAACTTGGGTGTTACCCGAGATGTTGGTTCTGAGACCACTACACCATAGTTGGGAGTCTCAATGCTCAAAGTGCCAGTATATATGGCTAAGACTAGTCCTTCTATCAACACCACATGTTGTGCCTGAGCAAACTCACACTTTCAAAGTAAACAAGGTACCTTTAGACTTTATTTCTTCCAACCCTAATGTTTCAACTTTGGGTGGTAATACTAGAATCCCTATTGGTCCTAGTGTTCAAAGCTCTATTGGTATGGGGTTTGGTGGCTCTGGTTCCTCTGGTCCTACCTCGTCTTTTGATCCTATCTTGACTTATTTATTGTAGAACATGGGATAAATGCAAAACCAGTTAGCAAACCTAGCCAACTCTTCTTCAGCTCAACCCATGATCTAACATTTCTTTCATCATAGTCCTTTATCCATTTCCATCCTGAACACTCCTATCCCTCAGGGGATGGAGATTCATAAGTTTGAAAAGTATAATGGTTGTAGAGATCCTTAAACACATGTGTCGACATTCAATGCTTTGTGCATTGACTTCTTCCACCATGATTCTTTGATGGCAAAGCTATTTTTGTAATCCCTTAAGAACACTACTATATATTATCAATTGACAATGTTAGATATTTTTACAATGAATAGCATCATGATAATGATTTTCAAGATATTTTCATTATTGGGAATTCATTATCGCATCTCTGCACCGATAACATTATGACACAATCATTATCATATGGTATATCTTAGATATTTACATTGATCATATTGATTTTAATGGCTATTTATTTCTTTCAATATATTTATTGATCTTAAACATGTGTGTCAATTTCTATACACTTTATCTTCATTGCATATACACAAAACATTTATTTTGGACTTGATTATAGATTTAAGAGAAACATTAGAAAAATAACTAAAGTTTGTGTTCATTTTCACAATCATTTCTTCCAGTTATACCTACATGTTTATATTTCAATTTGATGATACATTGAATATATTTGGATGACCCTTATCTTTTCATTTTACCTATGCTGGGGTAAATTAGTTTTACATATGCTTCCACAATAATATATTAATTATTAGCCATTACGTTCCTATATTTAGACTTGATTATATATTTGAGATGATTACATGATCTTGTACATGGCGATTAAGGTCATCCTTGCCTTATCATCTACCTATTTCAGGGGTAGCCTTTTGTGCCTTTATGACTATCACACCTTATTTGATTTAAATAACTATCATTTGATATTTTTTATTTTCTTATAGCATGAAATTATCCATCACACTTATTAGATTATCTACATTCTTACACAGATTATTGTCACATGATGCCTTTGACAACTTCTACATGTTTTGCATACTACATGATGCTATATGTTCTCACATGCTCATAACTATGATTTTGTTATTATATTGCTTTATCATATAATGTGCTTCATTCTCCTATGATTCCTTGCATGTGATGGATGCAACCAATTGAAGGGGGCATATATTGTTGCTAATTTTTTTACTCTTGATATTTCAAGTATTGGCTTACATTACACAAAGACTTAATACCATATCTAGATGGATCTTTATTGCACTACATGCCTACTATCAAGTTGACTTATATTGCATTTTCTACATTGAATGGAGTTGCATGGTCATATTAAACTTTCTAAATCACTTTTTTTTCACAATTGGGTGGAGTCATATGGGAATATTGTATTGCCACAATCAAACTATTTATTTCTTATATCACTTTCCAAATTTCTAGCACTCCTCTCTCTCTCTCTCTACTTATTTCTATAGATAACTAAAGTTATTTTTTATTTGTTCATATTCCACTTGTTTGACATAAGATGCTCATTATATATTTTTATCTATTTTATAGGTTCTTATGAAGTGCTCGTGCTAATAAAATAAGCATGTTTCTACAAGAAGAATCCAAGAATCTATTACTTTACATGGACCAAATATCTTTCTGAAATGCTTGAATATTTATTTTTCATGCTGGCTATGAATGTTCACATGCTTCGAAATACATGCTCATTTTAGATTCACTTGTACCTTAAAGTGAGGTCAAATTTTAATGGTAAAATTTGCATATGCTAAGTATCATTTAGTTTTAGGCCCATTTTAAGAAAATGATAATATAATTATATATCGACAAGTGGCACACTCTTATATGAAGTTCGGCTCATGACCTGATGCTTATCCCTACCCATTTCACACCTTTTTACACTTATTTCCATGCATATGAATCTATGCCATCCCTATTTATGTACATTCTCATACATTCATCACTTATTAATCATTTATAAGCCTACATTCACACCCATCTCCATATGTTTAGTCCATGCATTCAAACTAGTACTTCTTTGTCTTGGATCAATTCCAACTCCAAAATTTAAATTTTAAAACTCCCACCCTTTCCCACTCTTTATTATGAGTTAATTTGATACATACTTGTGTGACTTATTGTTGTCTTAGTATCTAAAGGCATTCACATGCAAAAAAAATGTGTTCGAATAACGAGAAAAAACTCATTCTAAGAATATTTTGATTTGGAGCCTAAAAAGAACATGTTACATCATAATCATAATGTAGACATCCAAATTTGATCACTTCCATATGATCAAAATCGTCTATTATATTCAT
This sequence comes from Sequoiadendron giganteum, assembly GCA_007115665.2. Taxonomy (NCBI): domain Eukaryota; kingdom Viridiplantae; phylum Streptophyta; class Pinopsida; order Cupressales; family Cupressaceae; genus Sequoiadendron; species Sequoiadendron giganteum. The sequence continues at coordinate 36,497,423 of CM021104.1, read as the reverse complement.
CTATTCCATTAGCAGTGATTAAATAATTTATTTAATCATTATTTCATTTTCTACCTAAGGTTCCTAAAGTATGTAATTAAATAAATTAAATACTTACCTTACACCCTGTTCTTCTCTAAATTAAATAAATATAACAAATTATTTAATTTAGTCTTTTAACCCATTTGGATTAAAATCAATTTTTAATTCCCCTTTTTCTCTCTCCTTATCACATTCTCCATAACTCTCTTTTAATCGAGATTAAATTAATTAATCTGTGATTAGGATGTGCACCACTTAATCTTGATTAAGTGTCACATCCTCCATAATCTCCCACTTTTCTCTAATCTCTCATTAATTATCTTAATCCTGTGTTTGCACAACCTTAATCAGAATCATTAGCCACATTTAGCTTACCTTTTTTGGTCAACCTTCTCACTTACCATTTTTAGCCTGAACTCTCTTCCCCATGTGAATTTTTAATTCACATTTATTTGCCCAAGGTTCCTCTCTTCCCCATGTGAATTTTTAATTCACTTTTGTCTTTCCAAGGTCTTCCTCATCCCCCATGCAAGATTCTAGAAAGCTTGACTTGTCACTTTACATGTGTCAAGGACTTCTAGAACCTTGGACTTGTCACATCACCCACATGTGACAAATCTCCAGCTTTTTGGAAACCTCCTTTTATCCAATAAACTCTCCAATGAATGTAAATTAATTTACATTTATTTTTCCCACACACTTCCCCTTTTCCCATGGAGATTTTTGAGGAATTCTAAAATCACTCAAAAGTCTCTTTCATCTTCATTTGGGGACAAGAAGTTCTTTTTTGAGGAAATCTTCTCATCCCCCAAGGTACCTCAAAGGTACTTGTCCTTCATCCACCTCATGTCCTTCTCTTCCACCTCTTGTCCTTCTCCTCCACCTCATTTCTACATCACTCCACCCTAAGACATCTCACATTCCACATGTCAAGATGTGAGGGCTTGTGAGTACTTAACTCACCATAGCCCTTCATCTTGATCTTGTTGGATCAATCTCAACTGTTGAATTCTCTAGAGAATTCCAATTAGCCTATAAATGCCCCCTCATTTCCCTCAATTTAGGGATCAAGTCTTTTGCAACAAAACTCTTGCAAATTTGTTATTTGAGCTCTCATCTATCATAGCACTTAGCATTCTCATCCATCTTGCATCCATTCAACTCCATTGCCATCCAAGGAGCACACAACTCTTCAAGAATCAAAGGGCCAACCAAGGAAGGAGCAACAAAGGAAAGGTATAACCAACTTCAATCATCAATTGTTTTATCTTACTTCTTTGCTTCACCATTTTCTTAGGCTAATCTTATTGAGGTGTCCTCTTTTAGTGTTATTGTTTTTGTTATTGCATCATTAGTTTTGTTTAGCATCTCACATTAGGAGTAGCATTTTAAAGGGATCACATTTCTAACATGCCCGATGGGACCCACAAATGGGTCTCTTTCTTTTACGTTTTCTGTTGTTTAGCTTGTTTGCAAATTCAGGTCGCAGAGGGGCAGATTTGCCCTCCCGGGCACTACAGAGGGGCGAACATGCCCTCGTTGTTCAACGTTTCTGATAGTTTTTACTATAGAAGTGTGGATATGCCCCCACTGTTCAACATTTCTGACAATTTACTACAGAAGTGCGGATACACCCTCGTTGTTCAACGTTTCTGATTGTTTTCTGCAAAAGTGCGGATACACCCCCGCTGTTCAACGTTTCTGACTGTTTTCTGCAAAAGTGTGAATACGCCCTCCTAGTTCAGCGTTTTCTAACTGTTTGCCGCAAAGGGGCGGATTTGCTCACCCAGTTCAGTGTTTTTCACTGCAGAAGGATGGATTTGCCCTTAACAACACATTTGAGAAGGTAAAAAAAGTGGCATTTTAGTTTCGTTTTTGTCTCTTTCTTTTGTTGTTTTGTGCTCTAATCCTCTAACCCTGTTTGTTCGTGAGTGAAGTCAGATTTCTTGTTGATATCTTGAGTATTTTGCTGCAAATCACAAAGGGAAAAATATAAAACAACTAAAATTTACTTGCAGGGCCTTTGTTTTATTCTTTGGAAATCTTTCCTTACTGCTTTATCTATTTACTTAGTATAAGTAGGGGAAAGTAATATTGGCTGCTTGTTGTTTGTTTTATTTGTATTACCCTAAGGGAGTATTAATTCATTTTCACCCTCTCCCTTTGCACTTTTGTGCGGATCCGAAGGGGGTAGTGGGAAACGATTAGTGTTTTCGTGGGACCTGCTTGGGGATTTCATCACCCCAAAGGACAATCCCAACCACGCGTACTGGCGGGGTATATAAAGGAGGGAGAGTCAAAGTTGTATTCCAATCCAGTTGCGTCATAATTGGTGAAGCGTTGAAGCTAGGGTGATACCTAGATAGACGTGAATAGTTGGTCCGAGCCTTTCAGTATCTCGCTGGGGTTCCCGACTCACGCTTGTGACAGACTGATGTTCACGGTTTGTGTCTCATGTACCGAGCATATATCAAGGACTCCTTAGAAACTTTTTTCATCCTAGAGTAAGACCTTTGCTAGCCATACCCCTTAACACTAATCATAGGATTGTGCTTGTTCAAAGTGTCTTTCTGTGAAGAACCAATATAATTTTGATAAGTCAAACTGTCATTGAATCATTTTAAGTCCTTGTCAAAATCCCTCATCCAAACCAAGTTGCATTTTCCACTACAGAGGGGTGAACTTGCCCCATTGTTTCAGCATTTTCCACTACAGAGGGGCGAACTTGCCCCCCTGTTTCAACATTTTTTCTACAGAAGTGCGGATACGCCCCTGCTATCCAACGTTTCTGACAGCTTTACTATAGAAGTGTGGATAGGCCCCACTGAATGGACAGTTTCATTCGTTTGACCATTCTAAACCTCCGTTTGAACCCCCAAAGCCTCCATTTGACCATTTGATCATCCTAAACACTCATTTGACCAATCCAAACCTTCATTTAGCCATTCCAAGCCTTCGTTTAATGATTCCAAAACGTCCATTTACCACATTCACATTGATCATTCCACCATTTGGGATACCCATCTTATCGTAAGACCTAAACATCTTCAACAACACATCTTCCCTTTGCATTCATCATCATCTCTCAACGCAAAATCCCTTAAATCTTGTTTTAGGAGTTATTTTCCCGAATTGACCAAGGCATTAAGTTGATCATTATCCTACATAATCAATCCTTGTCTTCAACCTAATCAATCCACTTCTATCTTGAGGCGTATTTGTGTTGTAAGTCAACGTCATTGGCCCAAATCAATCCCCTTCCATCTCAAGGCGGATTCGATGTCGTGATCATCGATTTAGCTAGCTCAAATCGATCAGCCAACGTCATAAGTCACTTAGGGTGATTTCCAAATCAGGTTTTAGGATCCCCTCCAATCAAATCTAATCATCGTCCAAATCATCATTTGATCCAATCAAATCCAATCATCAATCCAAATCATCATTTGATCCAATCAAATCCAATCATCAATCCAAATCATCATTTGATCCAATCAAATCCAATCATCAATCCAAATCATCATTTTATCCAATCACCAATCCAATCATCAAATTGATAAATCATCATTTGATCCAATCAAATCCAATCCTCATCCAAATCATCAAATTGATACATCATCATTTGATCCAATCAAATCCAATCCTCATCCAAATCATCAAATTGATAAATCATCATTTGATCCAACCAAATCCAATCATCATCCAAATCATCATTTTATCCAATCAAATCCAATCATCAAATTGATACATCATCATTTGATCCAAATACTCCAAATCATCAAATTGACACATCATCAATTGATCCCTCATCCAATCTAAATTAATCAATCCAATTCATTACCTAGATCATCCCTTAGAGATTGCATCTTGAAATCACCTAGTTGTTTTGCACGTTCATGCCCATTCAAACCCATTCACAAACAAAAAAGCAAATGGCAGAACAATAAACTCAAGGTTCCCAACCAAATATCCCTCAAGACCCTAATAACATTCCACACGATCCTCATAACGGCATCTCATCTCAATCAAACACTGACATCTAGAATATCACACCACCGAGTGATGAAAACATGGTCAATCAACCCGAAGTCACCGTCGACGAATATCTCAGTAATCCAGCCAATGTCCAAATGATGGATCGCCTCCTAAATGAACATGGGGATAAGATCCTCGCCACCTTACTTATGAAGGGAGTCAAACCACCAGCTGGTTTCAATACATCACAATATGCCCTTCCCCCATTTGTTGACCCACAAACCTCACAAAATGTTCCACAAAACTCCTACATTCCTAAAGATGCACCCTTTGAAAATTGGTACCACCTCGAACTCAGAAATGTTATCATCCATCAAGTCCAAGAATATCCTCATCTTCCAACCACAATGTCTACCATTCCACCACCCGATCCTAATGACCCCCATACCTATGGCATGTCGTCATACATCCCATCTGCTCCACCCCTTCCTCCCTCATATTCTAATA